>LN483378.1:1357763-1763053 GCA_900002565.1 Culicoides sonorensis
TTGAATAAAATGTAAGACGTTATACTAAAAGCTCAACAATTATAAGCAAAAACACAGAAAGAGAAATGTTTTAATTATGCAATCCAAAGAAATTTCGGATGTAAAAGTTAAATATTGCGAATTTGATTTAGTCTCATTTTGAACATCGTCTAATTCAATTGTGAAATGATAAAATTTTGATATACGAAAATGTTACTAAAATTTCTCTTCATTGTAAATATTTTCATTTTAACGATTTCAAATGTTGAAGGAGCAATTTATGAGGGATTTAATCGTGAGCTTATGTCGTATTTTAATTAAAATTGGACTTCAATCGATTTTTTTTCTTTTAAATTTACAGTGAAAGATTATTTTCGGATGCCATTGATGAGCTCTTATGACCCATATGATCCCTGTATGTTCAGCAGCACCACAAATCGTTCAATTTATTGCATCACCAGAACAAAAATCAAACCAGATCCGAGTAATTCAGTGTGGAATATTACAGAAGTAAGCATGGAATGTGATCAAATATGTTCAAAAATCTCATTTCAAATTTTTTTCAGGCATTTTCTAGCAAAACAAAACTTCATTTTCGACATGATGTTATAATGAGAGGTGTTTGCATTGAAAGTTGTATGAAAAAAATTTCACAGCTGAGTGAAGAAGAAATTCAACGATATGATTCGACGGATTTCAATGATGAGGATTTCACTTATGATCCAGTAAATTTCAAAAATACGTTAAAATATCGGAAAGAATTACAAAAATCTGTGAATTTGTGTGTCAACATGCAATTGAAAGACCAATTTAATTTGACGGGATATTCAACAATCAATCATTGTGATGCAGAGGACGATGATTACAGTTATGGTAAGAAAATTTCATTTCATATTTGATATCAATTTTATTCAACCACGTTAATTTTCACAGATTATTTGGATAAAATTTTTATTTTAATTGTCATATTAATTGCATTGAGTGCTTTATCTGGAACTATTTACGATATGAGATTCCGGAAAAATCGAAGTGAAGTGGAAAAATCACAAGTTTTTGATAAAGTCTTAATGTCATTTTCATTACAAGAGAACTGGAAACGCTTGATGGCACCACCAAAAACCAAATTGAGTCAAGATCTGAAATTTGTACAGGCGATTCGATGTATGTCAATGTTCGTTATAGTGTATATGCACCTTGACATGGGTTTCAACATGAATCCAGCGAATCCCGAATACATCGAGCTTCGTTTTTATAGTTTAGTGAGCCATTTTTTTTTGAATGGTTCATTGGGTGCAATGGTCGTTCAAACATTTTTCATTATATCAGGTGCTTTATTGTCTTTGCATTTCATTGATGAACTCGTGACAAAGAAAAAGTTCAACTTTAGTTATTTTTGGATTAGAGTGATTTTCCGCTACATTCGTTTAACTCCAATGTATGCTTTAGTACTGTTATTTGATGCCACTTTGTTGAATAAAATTAATCGTGGTCCATTTTGGAAGCCAGTTGCTGAAATTGAACGAAATATGTGTCGAAAATATTGGTATCAAAATTTGTTGTATGTCAATAATTATTTCAATGTAAGGAACGGATGCATGGTACACACCTGGTTTTTAGCTGCCAATACACAATTATTTATTTTCGGTATGTTTGTGATGATGATGACATGGAGATTTCCGAAATTCAGAAACATCATCATTGGTGGAGTTACATCGATCGCATTGATTATTCCCGGAATTGTTACATACATTTACAAGTTTGACGGTGGATTCACTCTTCCACCAGAGTAAGTACTTTTTAGACTCATATAAACCATTTGATTATTTGAACTTTTTTTTATTTAGAAACAAACGAGATGCTACATGGATGCCCCTCTATCGATATCTGTACATACCTACTCACACGAATGCAGGCAGTTTCTTCTTAGGAATCATCGCAGGTTGCCTAGTTCATCAATTCAGAGAGAAAACTGTAAACCCAAGCACAAAAAGAACTCTAAGATACATGTTCTGGCTGGTTCCAATTATAGTCGTTTTAAATATTGAAGCAGCAACGATTTTTTATTTTTTCGAATTTGAAAAACCAGCTCTTTGGATCTCAATGTTTTCAATCATATCAAGATTCATATGGGGCATGTCAGGATTCATTTTAATCTTTGCTGCCATTTTCAAAGCATCGAATTTGCTTAATAAAATATTATATGCTGATATTTTTCAGCCATTAGGGCGCGTTTCATACTGCATTTATTTAGTACATATGCCATTGTTAAGAATTATTGGTGGAGGCAATAAAGGCGTTGTTCATTACAGCACAACACTTTTGGTAAGTTTGACAGTAATAATTCTAACTAACTCGACAAAATAATTTCACATTTTTTCAATAGCTTTCATTCTTAAGTTACACTTTCATTTTATCAACAATTGTTGCAACAATTTTATGTCTCACACTTGAATTCCCTATCAGTGCACTCACAAAAATGTTGTTAGAAAAAGGAATGTCGATGAAACGGGAATAAGCCATTATCCAAAATTAGAGGACGTTACTGTGAAATAATTTAGTTGAAAATGAACGATGCGAACTTGCAACTCAAACAAGACAAATTTAATATTTTTAAGACTTTTAAGATAGAAAACTCTTAATTTGTTCTACAACTTTAGATTTGGCCATTTCAACTCAGACCTTTGTCATGCGTTTCGACATCAATTGAATTATGATTATTTTCTTTATACGACTTTCTTATAATCAATAAAATGAAATGATATAACTAAATAAGTGAATAAATAATAAAATAGCCAGTTATAGCAATTCCATAAATTTTTCGGTCTCTTTTATTAATTTTATTATTATTGTTTTATGTCATCAAATTCTCATTTTTGCAGCAATACGATGAAACACTTGCAATAAAAGAGACAAAGTAAGCATTCAAAGAGCACCGATGAAAATTTTATGTTAGTTTGACTTAACGGATGAAATTTCACGATTAATTTTCAATGAAACTATTTTTCGTTCCGTGCCTTTACAATCAAATGGGTTTCAAATGCACTCCGTACGATACTGTTATATGGACACACAAGAAATTCCAATAATAAATCATGACCATGAAAGAGAAACAAGGAAAGAAAATTCAAGAAAAAAAAAAAGACACGACGAAATTTCAAACGAAATACTAATAATAACAATAAAAATAATCATCATCGGTAAAGTTTCAATATATAATCTTAAACAGAAATCAATAGAAACTGGAGAAAAATGGACGTACTTATTTTTTTTTTTTAACTTTGAATGACAACAATCAACAATGAGAGAAGAACAAAAGAAACCGCCACTTTTGTCTCCTTTTCATTTTTATTTTTAATATATGTTTAAATGCAAATCTTAGTGTTCTTACATTTAAAACATTGAATCGTACGATGATTCAAAAAGAAAAGAAAAAAGGGAGGTAAAAATGCAAAATAACAGCAAAAAAGGAGAAAAAAGAATTATTGTGGTTTATTTAAAAAGGCATTAAATATCGTGTTCTGTTCTCTATTTCAGTTAAAGTAAAGGAAACGGTTGCAATGGGATTGGTTAAAAATAATTCTTATGGTTTTTATTTGAATGTATGCTTGTTGCTCATAGCTTCTTGTGGTTGGACAATAATAAATTGTTCTGATTTTTTATTTAAATTTGCATTTAAATTTTTTAAGATGAATACTTTTTTGAAATAAGACATTAAATTATAACTCCCATAAAAAATGGAGGATCAGCGAAGATCAAATTAAATTTACATATTTTGTACGTGGTATGTAAAAACATTCACATACTTGATAAAATGCTAAGAGACATCAGGCATCAGGTCAATAATAAATTAAATTATAAAAATATGTGCATAATTTGCTGTTTTTACACATTTTTTCACTTTATTACTGTAACACGTACTTAATATACAAGAATTATTCGCAACATAAATAAATAATAAAAATTTTATTGAAGTCGTTATGAAACTATCATTTAACATATCTCAATGATTATTTTTTTCATTAAAAATTTTACGATATTAGAAATATTAAAACAGACGTGAGGTCACTGAAAATTTAATAAAAAATAGTTAACGATTATGGAAATTATCCTAAGCCTGAATGGCCCAGAGCCCTTAAGGATATGCATGTTTTGAATTTTCCGGATAATTTAAAAGACAATCGACCGAGTCACCTTCAATGATACTCGCAACTGTTCTAAAAGAGATTCTTAAAATCAGAAAAATTCTGATTTACGATTCCTTTCGAGAACGGTTAATTATCAGATAAGTGCTGGCTCCAATTTTTGACGCCAACTTTGTAAATTTGATCTGATCTGGATATGAAATCAAAATCAGAGTATTTCAGTAAAAAATTAGTCATTCTCATTATTAATTCATTTAAAATAAAAATTCATAATGTCACCTAATTGACATAATGAATTGATTAAATTCTTTCAAAATACATCTTTTAATCATATCGCAAATAAAAATTAGATTTTTGAAATAACTTTTAATTAATATTAATTTTATAAAATTAGTGTATTTCGAAAGAAAAATGCACTTTTACAGACGGTTTGTCCGTCGGTTCGCTATCACTCTGAAGGTCCGTCGCTGATTTCTATGCATAACCTCGAAATGGTTACCGTAGCGAGGTCGGGTTTTATTTGTTGCACAGAGCAGCTTATAATTTTTTTTTTATGCAGGGTGATTTTTATTCTTTATGGTGATCTATTTTGCGCTTTTCAGCACTTTTTGGCACCCGTAAATCAGTCCCGTATTAATACTCTTATGTTTTCTTCGACACAATTGATCTGGCCTGATTGATCTTTCTTGCACTTTTTAGCTCTTTATCGCACTTTATTGCACCTAATCCCAATTCTTTTTTACTCTTCGTTACTCTTCTTTACATTTTATTAAAAAGGGTGTTTTTAAAACCCTATTTTACTGTTTATTACACTTTTATATACTCTTTCGTACACTTTTATGTTTTTTTTTAAGGTAAGTTAATAAGACATCATAAAAGAACGGGTTTTTTTACAAATAAAACTAAATTCTATTCAATGAATTGGGTCCCATCGAAATGCACTTTTCTAAATCGCTCAGTGGTAGAATTTCTCATTTTTTTTTTGAATAGAATGCAATTTTCAGAATCTGATCTTATCAAGGCACGTGTCATTTATTGATTTTTTTTTGCATACTTACCTTAATTAAATTCAATCAATAGTCATAAAGTTTTTAGTACAGTTCATTTATTTTTTTTTTATTTTTAATTTAATCATCTCAAAAATTCAATCTAACATAATACGAGAACGTAAATATGTTTCATGAAATAATTCCAATAGTTTACATGAATTTAATAAATACTAATCTTTGTAACACAAATAAACAACTATCGCATTTTTTTTTCTTATAAATTATTCATTTCAATTGAAGTATTTATTTATTTTATTGACACAATATTTTTTCAACAAATAAAAGTGAATAAAGCGATTTCTCAAAATTATTTCCTGGACAAAGTCTCAAAGTAGCTTCGGGAGTTTTCATTTCAGGACACTTTTCATACAAGGCTTCAACATTGAAATCCGTTAAATTGTTGTGATGCAAATATAACATGCGAAGTTCCGGTAATTTTGGCATGTCTTGACTCGAGAAAACCTTGATTTGATTTCTGCTTAAATTGAGTTCCTCTAAACGAGTGAGTCCATTAAATATATTTAAATCAATGATTGAAATTAAATTATCACTTAAGTGCAATTTTTTGAGTTTCTTATTGTTTTTGAATAAACCAACATCCAAGAATTGGATTCGATTCACTTCAAGGCTAAGAAATTCCAATTTTGTACATTGATCTAATGCATTTTTTTCAATTTCATGCAAATACAAGAGATCTCCGTTAAATTCTCGAATTTCAGGAAATCCAGTACAAATATCCGATGTGAGAGTGTAAATGTGTGACCCAATTCCACCTCCTAAATTCACTTTTGTTACAATTGCGTCACTCGTAACATGATTGTTATCTAGCTTAGCAACAAAATGAGGATGTGACGAGTTTCTAGTGAGATTTTTAAACCAACAAACACTGGTTTGACGATTAATTTTACATGTAAATTCATTGTCGATGCTTTGAATTTCACGTAAAATACCGATTATTATGATAACTATTAATTTAATTGAATGAAATTTCATTTTTTTACGATTTTTTTTTGAGAATGTAATTTCAAAGACAACAATAAAACATGAATGAAACGTTTTTATTTAAATTAATGATTATCAAGTCTGCGAATTGTCTTGAACTTTTCACATTTTACAAATTTATACGCCGTAATGTCTATGATAACATCTCACATAAATGTCTCATTTTGATTAATTAGCGCCGTAATAATTAGTTAAATTTGGAAAAAGGTCGTCAATGAAGGTTATCACGAGAGGATTATGCGGACGTTATCACGTGTCATGACTATAAGTTTGTTTTCATTTGAATTTAAATTATCTGTAGTAAACAAATTTAATAAAAATAAGGAAATTATCATGTAAAAATGAAATTTGAATGAGATTCCAATAGCTGAAAATTAAAAAACAACATAAGCATAGTCAAATTTTTCACGTTTTGAATTTTAACGGTTTTTTCTTTTATCCCAAATTTAAATATTTTAACGAAACAATTTCTGAAAAAACCGGTTGTCAAAATTGAATTCGGTTTATTTGTTTACTAACAACTCTGGTTTAACCGACCAGCTGATGTAAATATTTGATTCAAACATCTTCCATTTCAGTAGTAAATATTAAAATACATTTCATTTGAATAAAACTTAAATAGAGAAATCTTGACTTTAAAATCATGGAACAGAGTATCGAGATTAACCAAAAGCCAGACAAAAAAGAGGGCATTTTGGTTAGTGCCCAACTTCCGGAAGGTCATTTATACTTTTGTGTTGAATGCCATGAAACATTTAAATTTCTATCTCTGTATAAAGATCACGTCCTTGCTCATGATGACCCTTACAGTCAATATTGTCAAATTTGTGCTCTTAAATTACCAAGCAGACATGCTGGAATGCGTCACAAAATGAGATTTCATCCTGGATTGTATAAACAACTTATTAGGCAACATGCTAAGCAAAGTAAAAAACTTGGAGAAAATCCATATAAATACCACACTATTCCCAGCAAATTTGCAAATGACAAAGATTACATTGCAAAGCATTTTTGCAATGGAAAAAGTCAGCAAGAGCCGATCAGATCAGATAAGATTTCTAGCGCAGACTCAGAAGAGAACCAGCAAGAGTCGAAATCAAGACCCTTTAAAATTGTAATCAATCCAATTTCAATACCAGGGTTCATGGAAAAAGATTGGATCAGTTTACCAAAAAATCAGGAAGATCATCAGTTATTCAAAGAAAAGGGCATTTTCACAAACTCAAAGACTAATTCCAGTTGTAATGATGTTGCTGAATCAAGCGTATTTAGAAAAACAAGATTTGGATACATGTCAAAAAAATTTGTGATATCTCATAATAACAGCCAACTTAAAAATTATAACAAAGAACTTCCGTCAATAAAAAAAAAACCAAGAAAACTTCTTCAAAAGGATAATCTAAATTTCAAGGGAGCCCAATACATTTTTGACGTGTATAACAAAAATCAAATTAAGAACAATCGAGAAAAAAAAGAAAGAGCCAAAGTTGAAGGTCCATTGGAATTTGAAATTAAATTCGAAGTGGTTTGTAATAAAAAGAAGCAAGAAAAAACAAAAGATGAAGTTGAGCGAGAGCATGAATCACGTGACAAAGCAATAAAACACGCTTCGACACTGATTAAAGAACTTGACATAAAACATCAGATTTTCCTTACAACAACATCAATAATTGTAAAGGAAATTCACGGATCACAAGTTGAAAAATCTACAGAAATAAAAAAGAAAAAATCTTTTCTGGCAGATCGACTTCATTACATGTGCTGCAAAATATGTGGCGAGTTCAGGTCCAAACATGCCATGAAACAACATGTTGTTCTGCATTTCTTTGAAGAAAATGTAGATAAATGCCCACTTTGTGATTTCATTGAAAGCGAAAAAACCATCAAAGTGAAGGAACATTTTGAACTTATTCATAAAACAAACTACCGAGAATATCTTATGAATGAACAGAAGAAAAAAATTGAAAATAACGAAACTTCAAATGACTTTGTTACTTGTGATGTTTGTTACACAAATTTAAAATGTGATGCTGATCTGGAATTCCATAAAGAAATTCTACATGAATTTAAAAATCGTAAAGCAAAAAGTAAATGTGAGTTATGTGGAAAACTATTTAAAAAACCTGTTAGTCTAAGCAACCATAAGAGAATATGTCATCCTGATGCCTCAAATATTAATTTTATTTGCCATTATTGTGAAATGGGATTTGAGACAAGAGCCGAAATTTTAATTCATATGAGCACAACGCATAACAATGAAATAGAAGAAAATGAATCTCTGGTGTCTAACAAAAAAAATTCTACTCCTAATTTTACGGGTTCTTTAACAGAACCGATTAACGAAAATAACAAAAATTCATCTCATTTTCTTCCACCTGAAGTCTCTAAAGATATTCCTGATTTTAAGGGAGCAAAATACATTTTTAACGTATATGGTAAAGACAAGAATAAAAAGTATAAAGAGAACAAGATGAAAATAAATGAGCTTCAAGAATTTGAAGTCAATGAGCCATAAGTCAGAAAATCAGAACCTGAAACTCGTGCTCAACTTTATCGGAGCGATCGAATTTACTGTAGAATTTGTGGAGAAACGAAATCAAGAACAGGTATTCTGTTACACGTGTCAAATCATTTTTATGAAGAGCTTGAGGATAAATGTCCTCTATGTGATTTCATTAAAAGTGAAGAAACCATCAAAGTGAAGGAACATTTCATATTAATTCATAAGAACTACCGAGAATATCTTATGAATGAACAGAAGAAAAAAATTGAAAATAACGAAACTTCAAATGACTTTGTTACTTGTGATGTTTGTTACACAAATTTAAAATGTGATGCTGATCTGGAATTTCATAAAGAAATTTTACTTGAATATCAAGACCCAAAAAATCTTCGTCTTGACTGTGAATATTGTAGAGAAATTTTTACCAAGAGACCTTACCTCGAGAACCATAGAAGGAGAAAACATGTAGATATGTTGAAAATTAATTGTATTTGCCATTATTGTAATATGGGATTTGAGAAAAAACAGGGCCTAATGAGTCACATGGTTAATATACATTTTTATCGACACGGTACATTCTATGACAAATCTAAAAAAGGCAAATTAATTAAAAAAAGAATAAGCAACAACCACACCAAAAAAAAAAATTTACCGAAAGAAAACGACCAGATACATGTGGCTTAAATTTACCGGTAAATTTTTTTACCAACCCTATTCAAGTGTCAAAATCAATTGTTTACAATTCAATTTTTTCAAATAAAACGTAAACATTGCTTTTTTTTTATTAAAACAGATTTTTTTTAAATTACGAACATTAACTTAAACATAAATTTAAAATTGAAATGGGCTTTGATTGTTCATTTTTGATCGATCAAAATGAATTTGCAGAAATTACGTCAGAAAACTTCATCAGCAAAATTAAAGCTCCAGTTACTGTTGTGGAAACAGCCGGATCCTCAAATTTATTGACCGATTTTCAAAATATTTTCAAGTGCAATGTATGCTATCAAGAATTTGCCTATTTAGCATCTTTCATCAAAAGTTGTCAAAAACATTTACAACCAGCTTTTAATCCCTTGAGATTTCCAACTGAAAGAGAAGGGAGTGAAATAAAACAGGAATTAAAAAATGGAACTAAAAGTTCCGAGCTTAAGCAGCAGGATGTGAAACTTCCGGAAGGTCATGTGTATTTTTGTGTTCATTGCCATCAAACATTTGATTTCGAAACTCTTTATAAAGATCACGTCCTTTCACATAGTGACCCTAGGAGTAAATATTGTGAATTTTGCGCTCAAGAATTCTGTGACACACGAAGTGCGATACGTCATAAAATGAGATGTCATCCTGAATTGCATGAGAATCTTGTTCGTGCCCGAGCTAAGTGTAGAGAAATAATAACATATCATACAATTCCCAGAAAATATGCGGAAGACAAAGATTACATTTCAAAACATTTCAACACTCCAAGGGTTTTTAAACGTAAAAGACTAAGAACTTTCAAAATTTTGATAAATCCAATTTCATTACCTGGCTTTTTAGAAAATAATTGGTTTATTTTACCGAAAATTGAGGGAGATTATCCATGGCTCAAAGAAAAAGATCTCACTAAATTGATATCTAAAAGAAGAAGAAAGAAAAAAAAGAGGGATGAAAATTCAGAAGATGAATATCCACGGATACCCACAAAAAGGCGAAAACATGTTCCATCTTATGGTACTGCAGTGCTTCCAAAAGATCATGTGTTCCTGTGTCTAAAATGTCATCGAACATTTAATGTTCCAGCTCTGTATAAAGATCACGTCCTTGCCCATGATGATCCCAAAAGTGAGTGTTGTGAGCTTTGTGCTCTTCAATTTTCTGGTCGATACACTGCGATGCGGCACAAAAAGAGATTCCATCCAGAATTGTTTGAAAAACTTGTACGTGAACGAGCTGAGTATAGAAGAAAACATGGAGAAATTCGAGTTACATTTCATACAATCCACAAAAATTATGTTAATGATAAAGAATACATTTCAAAACATTTCGGCAATTCAGAAACTAATAAAAAAGATCTCAATGAGAAAGTTCATTTGAAAAATAAATTAAAATTAAAGAAGCCTCGAAAGGTATCAAAAACCAATTTAGATGATGATTGTAAATGGAATATCGAAAATGATGAGAACTTTTTAAATGATGACCTGAGTGACGATGACATTTCATTGAACCAATTTATAAAAACCGAAATTGATATTGGTGTGGAGGTAAGTTTGTACTTTGTATTTTTTATAAAAAAATATTTCACAAGAATTTTCATTTTCAGATCAAATCGGAACCAACAAATTTGATTCAGAAAGAAATCCCACCATCAAAAATCCCAAACGAAACTTTAGATTCAAAATGTTCGGTGCTGTCCGACAAATCTGTTGCAACACCAAATGATGAAGATGATTTTACTTGGCCTTTAACAATAGAACAACCTTCAGAAACGATTGATGAAGATAGAAAGAAGTCATCTCATTTTCTTCCACCCGAAATCACCAAAGATATTCCCAATTTCAAGGGAGCCAAATACATTTTTGACGTATACGGTAAAAATAAAAATAAGAAGGATCGAGAGAAAAAGATGAAATTGAAAAAGCATCAATCCAATTCAAAAATTCCATTAGAACCTGAAATAGTTGAACCAAAAGTATTAAAAACAAAAACACTAACTGCTGCTCAACTTTATCGAAGACAACGTGTTGACTGTAGAATTTGTGGAGAGACGAAATCAAGATCAAACATACGGCTACACGTTTCACGTCACTTCTACGAAGAAATTGAGGAAAAGTGTCGTCTATGTGATTTCACTAAAAACTATAAAAAATTAAAAATCAGTATTCATTATGCAATTTCCCATGAAATTAATTTTCGAGAATATCTGTTAAGCGAACAGAAGAAAAAAGTGGAAAATAATGAAATTTCAAATGACTATGTTACTTGTGATATTTGTTACACAAATTTAAAATGTGATGCTGATCTGGAATTTCATAAGGAAATTTTACATGAATACAAAGATCAAGACAATCTTCGACTCGATTGTGAATATTGTGGAGAAAAATTCATTAAAAGATCCTACCTGGTTAACCATAAAAAGAGAAATCATGCAGATATGTTGAAAATTAATTGTATTTGCCATTATTGTAATATGGGATTTGAGAGAAAACAGGGATTGATGGTTCACATGGCTAACATACATTTTTATCGACACGGTGCATTCTGTGACGAATCAGAAGAAGTCAAATTAATTAAAAAAGGAGGTCGAACAAAAATCCAGTTGTTTTGTGAAATTTGTGGGGAGTTACTTCGATCAAAATTGAGTTTAATGAAGCATAATCATGAAAAACATGACATCACAGATCCAGAATACAGTCAAATCCTAGAGTGAGTTAATTGGACTTTCTTTTGAATTATATTAATGAATTTATTTTTTCATTTCACAGGCGAAACAAGAAAAATTTCACATGTCGTAAGTGTGGATTAGTGTTTTCAATGCAAGCAACGTTCAATGGCCATATAGCTGGTATTAAATGCAGAGACTTTTACCCCGAGGCAAAAATAAATATTAACCACAACAAAAATAGATTCCTAGCGAAAGAAAATGGTGAAGTGTTTTATTGTGATATGGAAGGATGCGATAAAAAGTACTTTACAAAACATCAACTTTCTTCTCATACTAAAATGAAACATGGACCCAAAATACCAATGTTTAAATGCAGTGCATGCAATGAGTCATTTTTCCACTATAAACATCGAACAAAGCATATGGAAGATCTTCATGCTGATCAACGACATTTACTAATATTCTGTGATTTTGAAGGATGTGATAAAGGATATTTCGAAAGGAATCAATTATTACAACACAAACGAATGTGTCATGGAAGCAAAGACTGCGAAATATGTGGCGAAAGTTTTTCGCATTACGTTACAAAACAAAAGCACATTGGTGAAATGCATCCAGAGCATCGAAAATATTTTAGAAAACTCACTGATTAAATTTTTTCCCGACTTTATTTAAATTAAATTTTGTAAATAAAATTTTAGTACTGAGTCCAATGATCACCAAACATTTGTTGAACATTCTTTGTCGTACTCAAGTCATTTTTAGACTTTCTTGAAACTTTTTTCCGACTATGTGTGTATTTGTGATTTTTGAATCTTTCATAATCATCATAGAACTTCTCACAATATGGGCACTCACCACCCTTGCCTTCACTGTAAATTAAAATGATCAAAAGAACGTAAACATTTAAATTCAAATTAGAACTTACATCCATCCTTCTGAAAATGCTGGTCCTTGTTTCCTGAAGACATAATCATGTTCAGCTTTCTCATGTTTAACTCTTTGAATTTTATTTTTGAACTCATCATCGCAAACCCTACATTTGAAGACTTGGAGACCTTTTTCAATGTGTGCATTTCTCATATGTGACGTTAAACTCGGTTTCACTGCAAATCCCTTTTCACAACCAATGACTGTACAAAAAAATTTCGGTGGTCCTAAGCGTTCAATATGAAGTCTAAATCCAATTTTGTCTCTAAATTTCACATCACAAATATGACAATAGAGATTAGATAAATCCGTTATTTTTTCATGTGCCAATCGGTTTTGTGTGGCATCAAGGATAGTCGATGCAGTTCTCAAACATTTTTGTCTTGCTTGACAATTATGTTTGCTGATTGATGCTTTCTTCAAGAAAACTCCACATTTATCACAAATTACAGTTACATTTGAATTTCCACCTTTTGTCATGGTGGGTGCCTCTTGAAATTCTCCATTACGATATCGATGTACCATGACAAAATGACATTTCAAATCACCTTTTGTTGCAAGTCCTTTATCACAGTAATGACAATAAACTGTTGCAGGTCTTGTGTGCTTATGATAATTACGAATGTGCATTCGAAGATAAAGAGTTTTCTTAAAGATTTTTCCACATATTGTGCATTCTAAACCTGTCACTCGATACGCTGGATTTCGTCCACCCGCTGTATTGTATTCGTGCAGCATTTTTGTGTGATATTTCAGTTGTTCTTCGTTTTTCATATTTGTATAGCAGATTTTACATGTGAAATTATTTGAATTATCTTCGCCTTTTTCCATTTTTTCTTTTTGGGTTTTTATCAGATAAGCACGAAATGTTGTTCCATGTTCACGGGCATAATGCATTTTAAAATATTTTGCTTTTTCTTGGCCTTCTTGGGAATAATCACAAATTCTGCATTTTGTTTCATCCTCCTCAGCACAATGAATGGCAACGTGTCTTCGGATATTACTTTGATTCCGAATTTCTCCACAAATTTCACAGGTGAACATTGGTCTCTCTTGTTTATAGCTGATTGGTTTCTCATTTTGTGCTTCAGTTGTAGTTTTAGTTGATTTTTTCCCAGGTTTCGAATTTTTGTCTTTAAGAACTTCCCAATCAGCTTTTGTACGATCAAACCATTTTTTCTTTTTAGCTTGTTTTAATTGCTTTCGCTGGTTACTTTTCGAATTATTGCCGCGTTTTTTGTACACATCGAAAATATATTTGGCACCAATAAAATCAGGGACGTCAGGTATTTCTTCTGGCAAAATAGTACGTCTACCTTTGCGAGGAACTAAAGATTTTGAAAAAAGTTAAAATTAAATAATTGATAACAAAAAAAATCTTACCTTTTGCAACATCAGCTTTTTGTTCCACTTCAATCTGATCATCAATTATATTTGACTTATTGTCCTCGTCGTGCGTGACAAGATTTGTATCTTCCAGGACATAATCGAATTCCTCATCTAAAGTTTCCATTGGCCAATCAAAGTCATCACCATCACTTTGTTCCAATTCGACATTTTCATCCTTAACCTGACTCGGATTTACTTCTATTTTTATGTTTTCTGACTTAACCTCATCAAATTCATGCTTATTTGATACATTTGAATTTAACGTTCTTGGTTTTTCCTGATGAGTTTTGATAGAAATCGAATTCCCTTCTATTTTGGTGTTGTCCTGCTTGTTTTGTCTATTTTTCAGAATTTGTTGAAAATTTTTCGGTAGACCAATCCAATCATTTTTCGCGAATCCAGGCAATTTCACCCATTCAAGGACAATTCTGAATGGTTTTAGTTTAACTTCCCGACTCTGCATTGTCACATTAGATTTATTGACAGTTTTTACATTTGACTGTCCATTTAAAAGTTGTTGCCTAACTGATTCCTTCACCCTCATTGTACCATCTTTTGTCATTTCAATTTCAGTTTTTGGTATAATTTGATAATCAACTTGAATGAATCCAGTACTTTTAGTGATTTCTTTTCGTTCTTTCATTTCTTGTCTATACAATTCGGGATGTTTTTCCTTCTTGTGCTCGTTTGCGGCCCTACCACTCGAATATTGTAACCGACAAATTTGACAACATTTATAGAGGGGATTTTGATGACCCAAAAGATGATCCCGATAAAGTTGATAGATTGTGTTTTTGAAAATCCTGTCACATTGAATGCAATAAAAAACATGAGTATCGGGTAGATTTCTTATGCTTTTGACTTGGTCATTGTAAATGTTTCGTAAATGCGATCGATTATTCTTTGAATTAACTTTCTTCCTTTTTTTCTTAACAATTTGGACTTCCTCTGGAGATGAAGGTGGCTCATAGTTGTCATCGCTCGAAGCTGGTTCCTCTTGAAGTGTATCAAGTTCAGGTTCTTCTACATCGTTTGTGGTAGGTTCAGATATTTGAATTGAGTTTTCAAGTTCATCAGGAATCATAAGGTCTGTTTCCTCATCTTTTATCACAATGACATCATCTGGATCTATTTCCTCGTTTTTGGTAGTGTCTTCTTTTTCAGCGAGTGCATGAATTTTTCTTAAAGATGACGAGTGATTTTCACAAGTTTTGATAAAACACGTTAAATAGTTAAATTGCTTTCGACATACAGAACACTGATATTTTGTTTTTTGAACTTGGTCTACACTGGAATTTGGTTGGATGTTGATCTGATCTTTTGACTTAATTGCAAACCAAGGGAGGTTTTCTCCGATTTTTATTAATTCCGGATAAAATGACATTTCTGTTGAATTTTAAATGTTTTTATTTGCTATTTTTTTTGATCATTGACTTAAATATTTTTAAAGTTAAAATATTTTCACTTTAGAGCGAAATCAAAACAAAAACAAACCTTCATTTGACAGTTGGACTCATAGCATCAAAACATAAACATACACTTCGTTTTCAGTCATTTTTAAATGATGATGTTTTATTATTTTGATACACCATATTCGCTTATTCAGACTTCAACTTTCTTCGATATTCACTTCCTTACAATCAAAATAATCAAAAAGTTCTTGTTTATATTTCACTTGAACATAACATTATTTTGGAATTATTTTTAAATTTAAGTTTATATGAGTTTTTCATTTCAAAAAATTCAATAAAAAGTTATGTCATTTTTACCTGAACTGCACAAAATTGGAGAAGTGCCTCCAAAAATATCCACAACTTCAGATTTTGAAGTTGAACAACATTCAGAAGAGCAAATTGGACAAAAAATATTTAAATGTCCAGTGTGTCGATCAAAATTCCTTTATTTGGCATCTTTTATCAAGTCATGTGGGCCTCATTTCCCTAAAATATCTTTTGATAATATTGTGGAATCCGAGTTATGCGTAGAAAATTTATTAGAACCTGATCAAATTAAAACTGAAAAAGAAGATGTTTTTAATGAGGACATTGAAGAAAATTCTGAATCGGATGATAGTGATTTTCAATCGCAAGATACAATTTCAAGTGATGAGGAAACCAAAACTACTACAACGAAAAAGGGATCTCGAAATAAAATAAAAAGAATTCCTCCAAACACAATTCTGGGATGTCCACTGTGTGAGAAAACTTTTACTCGACGTCAAACTTACAGAGATCACGTCGATGCTCATGAAAATCCTTATATAAAATGTTGTCAAATATGTGCAACAGTCTTCAGTAGTGGGATCAATGCGAATAAACATAAGAAGAAATTTCATCCAGAACTTTATGAAAAAGAGTTAAGCGAAAGAACCAAAGATGGTCGTAGAAAAGATCGATTACCACCAATTTTGATTCCAATTCATGTTAAAAGTGGCCTCAATTTATGTCCAAAAATCAAAAATATTAAAGTTATTATAAATGAATTGTATCTTCCAGGATTTGTGAAAAATGATTGGCTTTACCTTCCCAAAAAGGAAGAAATTAAAAATGAACCTAAAATCAATTCAAATATCAATCAAGAAAATTCTAACAAAAAAAGTGAAAGCTCACATGATGATTGGCCTGAGTCTGATAACACTGATTGGATTAAATCAGAAAATATTGAAATCGAATCGGGGGATTTAAATCAAAAAGAAACCCCCATAAAAGAAGAAAAAAAATCATCCACTTCATATTTCATTCAGCAAGAAGAAATTCCCAATGTACCGAAATTCGTAGGATCTAAATACATTTTTGGAGTTTACAGTGAACGTCGTTACAAGAAATTAAAGGAAGTCAAATCAAAATCATGCAAGAAACGAGGACGACCGAAAAGGAATAAAAGTTCATCGGAAGATGGTGAGAACGAGAATTTAATGGAAGAAAATTCAAATGATACAAAATCAGTCAATGGTGAAGATTCTAGTCCTGATTTTCTTAAACCAGTTAAAAGTTATTATAAAAGTGAATCAAAAACATGTAAAATTTGTGGAGTTGTACGTTCAAATTCAAATATTCGTCGTCACATTGCTAAGCATTGTTTGGAAGAAGATGACACAGAATGTCGGATATGTCACGTTACATTTACTGCAGGCAATAAATTGCGAGAACACTATTCGCGGGTGCACAAAACAAAATTCCGTGAATACTTGTACAAGATTCAGAAGGAAAAAATGGAGCAATGTCCTGAAAATCAAAATAACGATCAAATTAAAGTCCATACATGTGATATTTGTTTTACAAATCTCAAAACTGAGGATGATCTCCAATATCATATTCAAATGTTGCATTGTTACAAGGAGGGAGGTGGCAAAAATAGGGGTTCACTTGATTGTAATATCTGTGGCAAGGTATTTGCAGCAGTTCAAAATCGGAATCTGCATATAAGAAGAGTTCACAAACAGGTCCTTGATGGATCTGTGTTTTGTCATTATTGTGGGAAGGATTTTATGGGTAAAGGATTTCTCTTGAGCCACTTTAGATATGCACATTTCGATAAAAAAGGGAGATTTAAGGAAGCGTCAACTGTTGTAAAGAAACGGTATAAACATCCACCAAAAGAGGCAAAGACTGAAGATTTAGCGAATCACTATGAGAAGTATAAAGTGCATTCGGTATGTGAAATATGCGGATTAATCAAGGAATCGAGGTTTGCGATGATGAGACATCGTTACGAAAAACATGGTGTTATTGATTCGGGATACTCGAAAATCATTGAGTGAGTTTCTATGAAATTTAAAAGATTATAACAGAAAATTTAATGTCCTGATTTTTTTTTTAATTTTATAGCCGTGACCGGGAAGAAAACGACTGTCAATACTGTGGTAAACATTTCACTTCAGTACGGAAATGGAAAGACCACGAAAAATATCACCTGAAAGAAATCCCTAATCTGCATTGTCAGGTTTGTGGTGCAAAATGTAAAACTGAAACGTATCTAAAGGTAATTTGTAAAATTTAATTTTAAATTGAAATTCCAACTCCAATTTGAAATTTCAGGCCCACATGGAACGTCATGGTGAAAAAAAGTTTTTTTGTGATTATGAAGGTTGTGGTAAAGGTTTTGCGGTGAAACACGATGTGAAAATTCATAAGCGACGAGCGCATTGTGATGATTTGGATTATGTGTGTAAGATATGTGGACAGGCATTTCGTACATGGAATTACCGAAGATATCACGAAGAAACTGTCCATGGATTGGTCAAAGTGAAACAACAACGAAATAAGAGACGACCATTACCACAAGTTGCTGCAGTGTTACAACACCAATCTGATCCTAATCAGGATACGTCGGACAATAATATGAGTGAATCGAGTGGAGCGAATCAGGTACAATCAGAAAATGGGACACATGTTCAAGGAACTGAAATTAATTTCAATGAATTATCTTCATTACAGTGAGTTTTTTTCTTTTTTTTTAGTATAATTTCAAGTTAATTAATCTCATTTCAATCTTGTACAGAGAACCCGAAGAACGTGACTGTCAATTCTGTGGCAAGCACTTTGATGATTACCGTAAATGGCAGAATCACGAATATTATCACAAAAAAATCATCCCAGATCTTGCTTGTGACATTTGTGGAGCGAAGTGTAAAACTGAATATTATTTAAAAGCACATAAGGAACGTCATGCTGAAGTGAAGCATTTTTGTGATTATCCCGGATGTGGTAAAGGCTTCTCCGTGAAACATGATGTCAAAATTCATCAACGACGTGCTCACAAAGACCTTATTTTACCACAACAACCTCAGACTGGAATTAATCAAACAAATTCCACCATATTCAATGTCACAGAATCGATACCCATTGTGATGCCGTCTTCGACACAAATTTCACCAACTGTTTTGTATTCATATCCCTCTCATCAAGGAATTGGACCTTGAAATGTTGAATTTTAATAGTTTAATAAAAAAAAAGTAGTAAAAAAATAAATGAATTTAAATAATTAATCAAATTATGTTTTATTACACATTTATTTTAACAAGTATAACTTTTATTTAATAATAAATTTTTATATATTTTTTTTTGTTTAAACGAATTTTTTATTCTAATTTCCTACAATTTTTATCTTTACATTGAAGGCACTTTAATTGGAATTATAAATACACATTTTTTTTTATTTAAACGTAAATAAGAGACTGGGAAATGCTTTTTAAATTAATTTTTAGTTAAAAACATATGAAATAAGGTGGCAGAGTTGTTAAACATACAAAAAATTCAAAAAATTTATTATAATTCCATTAATATGATGTTTGTATTAAGTTAAAAATAATATATTTAAATGCTTAATTGTAAAAATTCTTGTCATTAATACTATTTACAGATATGAACTTTTATATTTACACATTTTCTTACCTACCTATTCTTAGAAATGACTAAAATCTTATATTATAAGACTTTTCTTTTAATATAAATATAATTTTTTTGTTTTTATTGTAATTTTAAATTAATATTATGCCGTTGTTATCAGTCGTTGACTTGGTTGTGTCTGCATTAATTCATCCTCTGACTCACTATCATCACTCATCATCATTGGTGTAGAATCAGCACCGTGTTTCAACAATGTTTGTGCGATAATTTTATATTTTTGATTGTATGTTGCATTTGAAGCAGCCATTTGATATGCTGTAAGTCCTGCATATGTGGTGGCATCGATATCCAACTTAGGACATTCTTTCAACAAAAGTTGGACTAAAATTTCGTCACCATCCTCAACGGCTTTGTGTAGTACTGTGCGTCCTTGTTTACCTTCGCGCGCATTGATGTCAGCTCCTGATGCAACAAGCAATTTAATTGTTTCAATGTTATTGGGTTTCGTACATTTTGCAGCCAAGTGAATGCATGTTTCACCTAAAAATGACACAAATGGAAAAATACAAAAAAGTTTTATTAGTTATTTTGATTTGATTTAAAAAAATTTTAATAGTTTTTGAAAAAATTCCATAACAAAATAAAATAAAGGAGTACGAGAGAGAATTGATTTGAATAACTAATTAATGAATCATAAAATTTAATTTAACAAAGTACAAGACGCCTCCATTTTTTATAATAGAATAAACAGGTTACAGTTTTTTAATCTTTTGATATTGTTTTTAAACCAAAAATGTCTGTTTTTTTCCATGCCATATTTTTTTGTATAGAACAATGCAAATAAAAATAAAAATGTGATCACTGATGACATACACACTCAAATTGCTGCTCATATTTTTGTTATGGGAATTTCTCATCACGTGAAATCTTTCTTTTTGTAAAAAATTATTTTAATAAAAAAAAAATTATAAAACAATTTTTGTTTGTTTAAAAATTTTTCTTTCAAAGAAAAATTCATTCTAAAATTAACTTTGAGTCATATCGTAAATCTGATTCTATTTTTGACCGTTTTTTGTGTCTCACTGTAAAATTTCTCTCACAATTCAAAGATCAACAAGTAAAATTCGACTTATTTGGACATATTTTCATGTGCGTCTCATTGTTGTCTTTTACTGTGACCGATCTAAAAATAAATTTTTCATACTGAGAAATGTGAATAACGACAAAAATTTTTAAACACATCGCTCGCTGCGTGCATAAAAGACACTTTGCTTGTGTATAAGCATAGGCTTTGTGTCTTTTAAGCACGGAAGCATTTGTAAGATTTTTTTACTGTAATTTGAAATGAAATTTCTATTAATATAATGAAATGAAATAAATTTAAAAGGAATGTCTAGCACGAATGAAATTTGAAAACAAAAATGACATCACTGGGGAAAATCTGAGGGTCAATATGAATTTCGGTAATTTCTTAATAAAAATGATGTTTAATAACAAAAATTATGTTAATGGGTGATCTGGAATTATATTTTTGTTTCTTGAATTCAAATTAAAATAAATCAAGGAAAATATTAAAAATTCTAATGATATTCAATGAAATTCGACCTTGAAAGTTCCTTTGACCCGATTTTACAAGTTTTCAGTATCATGATCAGTGTCACACCTCTTTAATTTGTACTATCATTTGAATGAGTTACAAAACGTTTCATTCCATAACATGTCGATGAAATAAAAAATGACAGACTCTTAATTTAACAGGTTTTTGAAATAAAATCATTTTAATTTTGTAGACATTGTTCATACATTTTTTGTAGGTGTGCAATTATGTGAGGTCTCTATTAAGATTATTATTACTGTTATATTATAAATTTTTATGTACATAATCGGTATATAATATAAAGGTACATAAGACAAAACAAAAACAATTGTATATTGAACGTTAAAAAAAATATTTAATAATAATATAAATACCAAATGAGACGCTGATATACATATGCTGGGAATTCCAATAATTGCAAAACGTAATCGTACAAAACTAATGACTATGGGATGTGTGTGTGTGTATTTGTATAATATAATTTTTTTTATAAAAAATGTGGTTATGTGTTACTTTGAATGTTGTTTTGAGGCATATGAAAGGTAATTCAAAGAGAGTAGGAAGTTATTTTGATGTTTCGCTTATAATTGAATGAATGAGAATAATCGCGATTTAACTTCCGATTTCAATGGAATATTTGATGAACTTTCAAAAAAAAATTCAAATGAAGTTCAAATCCATGTTCCATGTCATCAAAATCGATTCCATCCTTCTAATCATGACATGGAAGTCAATTTCTTGGAAGTAATCATCAGAAACGACGTCAAATACAGATTTCTTCAAAGAATTACCGCTTAATCATTCATTTTAATTTAAAAGAAAAAACATTTTTATCATACTTTTAACTAAGGCTGATGTAATTTTAATGTATTATCGGTCATTTTCGGTATTTTACACCAAAATCAATATTTTAATCCATGATTTATTGAAAAAAATTTCTAGAACCGGTTCAGATGTTCTATCGATTGATTGTCAGGTGACACAAAATAATCTTGGGAAATTTTATATTTAATCTCTACTCTGTGTCTCGTGCCTTCAAATTCCGTAAAATTCAAAAGTGATCAGTACTTCATGGTACCAGTTTAGGTCGGGCTTAATGATCTCATCTTGACTTTAAGTTGATTCCTTTTGTTTTGTATTTTTTTGTGATTTAATTCTTTGTCATGATGTGTGAAAACGAGTTAAATCTAAAAATTTTGCGAACGTCATGATATTTTTTTTTGTTAAAAGTCAATTGACCTAAAATGACGTCAAATTTCCGGATTTTCTAACACACACTTAAAAGAATGACAAGGAATAATCTGCGGTTTTTGTGTGTTAAATATGCATTGAATGTGGGTCATTGTACTCAAATACGTGACCAATTAAATGATGAATTGTCCAAAAAATTTTCCAGTTATAAATTGAAATCTAGTTTAGCTACACTGTAAGTTGAAAACGCTCTGCAGACCACCCCTTACTATAAGCGTGGACTACAAGAGTGCCCAAAATAGTCGATTTTTTTACAAATTAACAGGAAATGCGATAAAAATTTCATTCATCAAACTCCCTATAAACGTCAATCAAAGCTCTCAGTCTGTGAACCACATCACTTTGTACTGCGGCCCGTTTTCAACTTCCAGTGTAAGACCTTGTTGTGATTGTCTCTTTTTGTTTAGGTTTAAATCTAATTTAATGAGGTCAAATTACTCGGTTTTTCCGAGATTTTATTTCAAATGATATCAACGCATTTTCTAGATTACCGATTTCAAGAATGATACTCAGAGTAATTAGAAGGACGACATTCAAAAAGACGCAATATTGTGTTTATTTAAAGTGAATCAACAAGTAACAATATGGGAATTTCTGAAGATCAGATAATGATGTTTTTTTTTAATTTTTATTGTCATTCATTATCGGTGCTTGTCATTTACTTGGTAAATTGTCTTAAAGTCATTAAGGGAAATTACGATTATAATTGAAAAAGTCGAGGGTTGGCCCATGTCATTTCCCTTCCACAATGACGCAAATCATTGCCAAATCTAATTTTGGATAATCAGAACAATCCATTTTCATGCTAATATCAGGTCATTGTACAACGTTGGCTAATATTGGAATTAAATTGCAATATTTCCTGTTTCACATCAAAGTGATGTAAATTTTATTTTTGGGCTAAACTATTCTGTGCCCTTAAATACTTAACGAAATTTGCACATTACATGCGTATTTAAATGAGGCATTTTTATTTCTATTCTTAGAATCGACAGTTAAATAGTTAATGTCACGCGACCACTTTGACCTTTCATTTCTTTTTTTTGAATTCTTTTTCAATGAAAGTACGTCTTTTCTTATTCAAATATTTGATATCACGATAATAAATATAAAATTCAAATTGACGTAAGAGATGAATGGTGCAAAAGAAAACAATTTAAATTGTTTTTTGTCAGACATCATTAATTCAATTCAAATTGGGTGCAAAATTACAACAACAATGAAACAGATAAATATTTATTCGATCAATTCTTGAACTCGATATAGGAGACACATTACATTTTTTTTTTTGAAAAAGGTAAAATAATTAACATATTAATGTCGTTTTTGTTGTGATAGTCCATGTTCCAGTACAATGTGTTATGTGAATGAAACAAAAACCGGTTGTATAAGTGTGAGCATTGAATATTTACTTTTTTTACATACTAATGTACGATATTCGGATTTTTTTAAATTGAATTTTGATTAAATCAATAATAAGTACACACACGTTAATTGCAAATAAAATAAAAATAGTCTCAATTCTAGGAAAATCGGTGCATTTTCGAGGAAGTGAGCGAATGATTTGAATTGTAACCGTTTTCATGATGCTGATATTTTCAATTAAAAACACGTTTTTTTGGAATGACTTTTTTTTTTCAAAAAAAAAAAACAAGTTTAAAATTTTTAATTAAAATTTTAGTTAGCTTGTATTTTGAGAGGATTTGACAGAATTTTACGTGTCACGTGAATGGAAAAACCATTATTAAAATAGAATTTGAATAAAATTTTATCGAAATTTAATTTTTTTATTCAAAACTTAACCGATGGAGACAGTTCCTGAAAGGTCCTGATATGAAATTGAAATGAATTGCTTCAAAAATAGCAGATATTCGTCACAAATGAAGAGTTGAACAAAAAAATTAAATCAAAATTGATCAATTTTATCTTTAATGATAATTTTTGGGGAAATTTCAGCACATGATTCATTTAAACTTGTTTATTATGAGTGCATGTGTTCGCACTAACTTTAAACCTACGATCCATTTAACATACGATTTCGAAGTCAGGGTCAAGAATTGGTCTTTACGCTCTACAAAGACACCACCACGGTCTCGATGAGTCCTATTGTGGCCGTAATTTGCATTGTATTTCTCTGATTTCCAATCAAAAAAACCAGAAATTTCGGATTTTCACACAATTCAATCACATTTAAGCGATACAATGACAGTGAAGTGTTATCATTTTATTTATTAATATTTTTTTTTGTATTGTGACAATTTAACCACATAATACTCATAAAATTACAACAAAAAAAGTATCTGACCCTATTGTATGAATGATTGAATACAAAAAAAAACCAGTATTATTACAATAATTGTTTATTGTAAAAACCCACAAACAATGTTCGTTACAAAATTTCTCCAAATTTAACTTAATTACATTGAATTGAAGAAATCCAATGTGTGATTTATGTCATGTGTGTGTGTCATTTAAATGTAATGAGAAAAATTACTTAGAATGTGATGATGAGAGCACGACGTTAATTTGATATAAAAACTGGTCCTGATCGCTAATTGAATAATAGCTGTCGGTTTTTTTTTCATTAAAAATCATCATTAGCAGGGGTTTTCTCATTTTTTTTTTGTCAATTAAATTAACACACTTATTTTTTTTTTGATATTTGTTGAAAAAGTGTGAATTTAACGAATTTCTTTTTAAAAGTCATAAGTTTTATTTGATTTTTGTGGTTTCTCGGAATGTTCTTGTCGCTTCATTTCGTTTTGAATCCAAAACCACACATCAAACAAAGAATTTTCGGCTTACTCAATAAAATTGAGTGAATTTCAGACATTCTTTTAAAAGGAATTTCCTTTTAAACTCAAACATGAATCTATTCATGCTTTTCTTTGAGAATTCATTGTAATTTTTTTTAATTTAATCATCCTGGTTTTTTTCCATGTAATTTAATAGCGGTTCACTGAAGTACACTCATCAATGTCAGTTCCAGTGAAATTTGGATATGAGATGAGTGATTTATTGCTAATTTCCGTTATTTTTATTGGTTAAAATGTAATAAAAGTTTTGTGATAAAAAAAAACTATCAATTTTATTGTTTTAGCCTCAAAATCTAAATTTTATATAACTTTTTTTGATAAAATGTAATAAAAATATTGAATAACACCAAAATTATAAATGTAATTTAAATATTTGCCATTCAATTATAAGTAAAAGTTCAATGTACATCATTATAAACAACAATAAAAGAAAACATGGGAATCCCACCTCGTTAAATGGTATGAAGACATTGAAGTTTTACTGTAAATGCATTTTTAGTTAAATTTCTCTTTTTTCATTTCTTGAATTTCAGTATTACGTTTTGTAAAATTCCATTAATGGTCGTGATAAATCGATGAAATTGGAAATTTTTATTTGAATTTGTAAAAATCATGAATATTTTGGATCACATCACAGATGTCCCGTGATGCTTGCTCCATTTAACGCGAATAAGACATAATTCATTCAAAAATAACAAAAACATCAACAAAATTTCTTAGAATTAATAGTAAATAAAGTTGATAATCTTCGTATGAATCAACAAATACTTGACTGTTGCATCATCAGAATCTAGAATTGATTCCATTTATCGTGTGATCATGACGTATGATCTTCTAAACAGTTACATGCCTACTTGTACATGTGAAATGTGAATGAAATTGATGTTTTGAGATCCGTAAATGTGAGAATTATTCAAGTTTTGAAGGAATATCCCTCATTCATTGATTTCATTCAAGATTTAGTTAAATTTCATTCATGTATGCTCTCACACTCTCTCTTGTTAACTCCCATTAATTAAGTTATTTGAAAACGGATGTAAAATAATAATAATAATAAAAAAAAATTGGACTTACCGTCATAATTCCACAATTCCAGGTCTTGTGGGAATTTATCAGTTCCGGGTGAGCGATTCTTTTCAAATAGATCTAGTGGTGTAAGTAATTGTTTTACGCATTCCTTGTGCCCATTTAGACAAGCCAAGTGTAGAGCGGTATTTCCACTACGATCACGTACTGTAGCCTAAAATGAAAGTTCTGAATCAGGTTTACTGCGTACATGATATTATTTTCGGAAGATTAGATAAATTTAACCCATATTTCGGAATTTCCCTCAAAAAAAATATAAGCAATGATAAGATTAAATTTGAATCTGATTAAATGGAGTGTGGACAAATCTTTATCTCATTATTATGCATGAGCTCAGTGTCCAGATTAAATATTCTTATGATTTTTCATGAATTTCACAATAAAAATTCCCATTTCCTTTCAATGTTACCCAGGTTGACGGTACATAATTGATATACAAAATCATTATCTGTTCATTTAAAATTAAAAACGGAAATTTTGGCAGGTAAAAACCCAAAAAAATAAAGCTTTTGCATGTGTGTGGGTATTGATGGCATTCTAGCAATAGTTATATTCATTTGACAGGTACTTGATAAGAAATTTTTGGCTTGTATGAGTTCAAATTTCAGATAATTTGATGCTTGAGTCATAAATTTACCGCCATTTTATTTAAATTGAATGAAAAATGTGAATCTTACCTCTGCTCCTCCAATAATCAAATCCCTGACTAAATCAGCTTGTTCTGTTAGTACGGCTAAATGCATTGGTGTCATGTAGATATCATTGTGAATGTTCAAATATGATGGATTTGGTGCTAGTTTAATCAAAGTTCTTGCAACAGGCTTATGTGGCCAAATTATAGCTAAATGTAGAAGACTGTTTGTATGATACGCATATAGAAAGAAAAAAAAAACAGAGATATAGAAGGGAATTTCCCAATTAATATAAAATTTTATAATTTAAACATTTGCGATTAAATGGGGCGAGATAACTTTGACTTTAAAATAAAATGTATAATAAAAAATATCACTTACGTATCTCCGTCTTCATTGCACTGGAAATACACCTCGTTATTTTGTTGTTTTGGAAGATTGACTGTTGCAGGTGGGGCATTAATTTCCAACTTTGACATATCTGAAGACAATAATCCACTATCAAAGTATGCTGAATCCATTTCTTGTTCACGTTCGATTTGTGCTTCCTTTTCTGATTTTGTTTTTGGTTCTTGGTCTTGTGTCTTGTCAGGTTGTGGCTTTATTTCACTTGAATCTACAAACGATTCACTATCAATTGGTCCAGATGCAATGTAACTTGATACAAATCCAGAATCTAAATCCACGTTTTCTTCGTGTCCTTTTTTCGCTTGATGATTGATGGGCGATGTGTCGCGACTTCTCTTAATGTCTGACATTTTGCACTAGTTTAAGTCTTTGACGCAACTAATTGTATGAAAATTATTTTAAAAATGTTATTTAATTATTATTTTATTTTATTATCAGTAATAATAAAAATATTATCACAATAAAATTAAATTATTTTTTTTTTCAATATAATTTTTGTTAGTCTACTCGAGTCAAGCTCACAACTTATACTAATGAATTAATGAATTTTTACTACACATGAAATAAAATTATTATTATTATTACAATACGAAAGCTCTGTAGATAGTATACGTGTGTATATTGAAATTCCCAAAATACATACACTGTATGGGTATTATCAACAATTTGTATGCTAAAAATGAATGATTTTATTGTAAATGTGTTAGAAAAAAAAAATACGAATTTTTATTTCAAATGAATCTCCTATGAATGAGCTACAGAATTATTCGTTTTTATTTTTTTTGATAAACATGAGTAAAAAAATAACAAAAGGTCGTAGAATTCCCTTGTCTATGAATTGTGTACACACACACACACACTTTAATCATACAGATAAGACATTCAGAGCTAAGGAAAAGCTTTTGAATGATAATAAAATTTAATTTATAAAAAAATACAATTTTTTATGTTGTATAATATTGAAATAAATAAAAAAATTCAAATTGATCAAAACAGACGTTTTTTTTTCATATAAACAAATAATAATATTGCTACATTGTTTTTTATTTGTAGTATTACAAATAATATGAATGGAAATTTGGGTTTCATTATGCGACTTTTAAAATTTAATGGATGATTTAATAGGACTTTAAATGGAAAATTGATGAATTTTGGGGATTTTTAATGGGGTTTTATCCAAGGTGGGTAACTAACATAATGCGATTATGATGGAATTAATTATTTTCTTCAAGGAATATAAATTTCCTACTTGTGATTAAAATTCTTTGACCTTTCAATTCCATACAGAAGATAAAATGTGTCATTTTTTAATGAAATTAATATGAAATGGAAATGAGCTGTAATTTTTCCAAGTATCAGGAATTATGAAAGCGATAACAATGAATAATTTTATTTTAAAGCTAACTTGGTCTGGGAAATTTCTTATATCATATTAAATTTAATTAGAAAAGTCCATAACATAGAGTTTAACTTGACATTTCATTTGACGTTTATTTTCTGTAGAAACACATACGGGAACTTCAAAGATTTTGTATGTGAAATTTTAAAACGTCAAAATGAATTCTGCTTAATGGATTTGACTAAAAGGTAAGCAGATAAAATTTGACAGCTCGTTTTGTATAGATACATATACGGAAATGTCAAAAATTCTGTACGTAAAAAGAGATTGTCAAACTTTTACTAGCAAAGTCCATAGAATAGAATTTCACTTGAAATTTCATTTGACATTTATTTTCCATAGAAACACATACGGAAACTTCAAAATTTTGAATGTGAAATTTTAAAACGTTAAAATAATTTTGTTCTATGGACTTAGCCCGTTATTTGTTTGCTAGTAAATTGACAGGAATGTCAAAAATGACAGCATCTGTCAAAATGTTGACTTGATAATTTCATGTTTTATTAAAGCAAACTATGTTTTATTGAAAATTGAGCTCTGACGAGTGATTGGCTTTTGAAAAATCGTCAAGAGTATTCAAAATGCAACTTTAAAAATTAAATATCTTGACATTTGACGTTCAATGAAAAACAATCAAAAAATTTTCCTAAAATTCAATGAAAACAAAAATCTGATGAACTTTTTTTTCCGAACATTCATCAAAATCAAAATAAAAAAATGAAACAAATTACCAAGATTCCGTTATAAAAATAAACTTTCCCAAAATAAAAGCAATTTTTTGCCTCAAAGTAATGTGAATAGAAGACAAAATAAGTTATTTTTGCGCATGATTCTCGGTATTATATCCCACAATCAGTTACAATTCTATTTTTAAATTTCAAATACATTTTCCACAACACGTCATATTTTCACCAGTCAGTTCTTAGACATTTTTCATAGGAAAAACATTCAATAATAATAATAATTTTTATTTGTACAGTTACAATTTTCTGCACATAATTTTTTTTTGTTTTCTATATAAATTTTGTGTTACAAATCCATATTAGGCAATTTACCATGATGAATGTATGATGATGATGATGATAATTTCCCGACACTTTAATATTAAATTAGTAATTATTTAAACGAATTTTCCCAAAACACCAATAAAGTTTCTCTTTTTATCGTATTATTATAATTTTAGTGTTGTATGAATTTTTTAATGAATGAACAATATTTTTTTTTATTGTACTTTATATTAAATGAATATTATTGCGTCACAGTGTTATTTTTTATGCACTTATAATTTAAACTCACTTAATTATTTTTTTTTTTTACTTTAAATTTTTGTACTTTAAAATTTCAAGACTACCTTTTACTCTTACAGTGGTTTGATAACAACTGACGTCTTCTTGCAATATCCTTTTGAAGGATCCTATTAAATTTTCTCCTTAAATTTTATTATCTTTCTGTTCTTTTCTAAATTTTTGATATTTTTTTTCCTTATTTTAAATTAAAAATGAAACTAATTTCACAGATGTGATGGATTTATTTCGTACACTTCACTACTCGAACTAAAGCTATTTTTTGTGTGTGCTTCTCGTATTCGGATTCTTTCGTGTTTCTCTGTACGTATACGGAAATTGTATGGAAACAGAATTGAAAAGGAAAAACCCAAACAATGCATGTACAGAAAAAGTTGACATATGTATTCAAAGAAAACCAGAAACATATGTTGGACTTATTCAATATTTGAATCTTATTTGAAGTTTCTGTTTACTTTACTGCTTTGAATTGAAAAATAAATTTTCTATCTCTTTTTGTTTAAATGCAATTTTGCAACATTCCTGTGATAAAAAGATGAAAGAGAAACGCGATTAGTGGTAAAAGGGGAAAATTTGTTAAATTAAAAACAGGATACAGACACATATGTGTGTTTTTTATGGGAATTTCTTGTAAATATTTGTTTTTCAACAGATTTTGTCAATTATTTATTCTGTTTATGACTCTTTTTTTTTTGGTAATTATGTCTGTGGCGCTCAAATTTCTATATATGGCTTTATATTTAACTATATTTCAAAGAATGTGAAGAAAGATGGATAATGGGATAAGAATTTAAGAAGGAACAAATAAAAGAATGTCGTTTTCTTATGATCTTTATTTTTATTTTTATAGGTATTTCCTGAATTCTTAATTAGTAATGTGTTTGATCTCGTTTTGTTGTTGATTTATTTTCTTGATTTCAAGTTTCGATTAGTTGAGTCTTTGTACTGAAGTCATTGCTCCCAATTTTCAATGTCACTCTACCATAATAGCTAGATGCAATGCGAGGGTCGGAAACAGGATGAGTCTTGAGGACCCAAAATTCCTCTTTGAGAGTTAAAGTTTTAGTGCCGACAAGCTCCCTGAGGTTTTGAGTGCAAGTTAACTCATGGCGCACTCCCTGTCAATCATTCTAATCCTAAAATGTGAGATTCCAATCAAATCAAACTCCAATTTTCAATACAAATCATGCCTTGTCATTCAAATAATATGCTTAAGCGCCAAAACAAAAGACAATTCAATTACAAAATAAAAAAAAATAAAAACCAATAATAAATCGACATTTGCTAACCATACCTTTTTGAAAATTACTCATAAAATTAAAAAGCATAAAATTATCGTGGGAATTCCACAACTTCCTTATTTTGCATAAAAAATTTATTTAAATTGAACGTTCAATGTCCTCAAAGCAATCTGTGAAACATATGTACCTTAAATTATTTTTAATTTTAAATGTAAAATGTCGAATCAGGAAATTTTCTTAATCTCCTCAAAGTTTTACACCCACAAACCATTTAAGTACAAACAAAAATTTACCTCTCCCATTTTTTTATTATTCCTTTATTTTGAAACAAAAAGTGAATATATTTTTTGTGTATCTCTCTTATCTAAGCGCCAGGTCATTTAAGTCATTGTACTAAAAGGATTTTACAACTCATCAATATTAATGGATCTTAATTTTAAATTATTGGGAAATAACGGTATAAATTTTGACCACGTGCTATAAACTCAAAGAAAACAATTGATAGTAAACAACTCTTTTGTTCTCCTTTTAAAAATTACATTTCCAAATCAAAAAACCAACATCTGCTTAAAATGTGTCAAAAAAAATAATAAATTTTCTCAATTTACTGGGATTCCCTTACACGCTGTACGTGTTATACGCAAATAAAAAGGACAAAATCAGGAAAATACAGATAGAATAAGGAATTTCCGTTCATTGCATATCACAAATAACAAATATAAATAGAGAATTTTGTAGGATGGTAATTCCGTATAATTTTCTGTTTATTTTGATTTAATTTATTTTTTTATTTATTATTGATCAGAAAAATCACCAGAAAATAACCCTTTAAATTTAAAAGTAACATGTAAAAAAAAATGTGTAAGGAAATTCCTTAAATCTAGTTAATTTGTTGGAGGATCCCTTTTCTAATTAAAGGCTCAGCTTGTGCTCTCGGCAGATAATGAATTGTATTTTTTTGCATTGAAATCGTTTCTCCATCTTCAAGTTCAAATTTGCCCTCATCAATCAGACATTTTACCTCAATGAAGAGGGACTTTGGTGGTTTTGTGTAATCCGTTAAATTTAAAGCAGTTTCCTCACTATATGACATCATGTAACTGGAAAGTAATTCAGAGTATTTGTTGAAGAAAATGACTTCTGGTGCACACATATTTTCTTTCATGCTTGCCGGAATAACGGGACCAATGTCCCATCTGATGGTTTTGATGCGTTGCAGACGATTGTAGAGATAGGCTAAGATACAGCGTTTACTTCGGGTCATTGTCAAGTGACGATAATTCACAATTGGAAGGAGGGCCTGATCACGGGTTTGTTGATAAGTTTTCCTTTAAATTTTAATTTAATGAAAATAAATTCAAAAACTCAAATATTTGGTAAACTTACGCATCTTCATGATTCAAACCGTAAGTTGCATCAATTTCCTTTAAAATTGTCCGAATTTTATCATCCTGTAAAAGAAAATTTCAATTTCTGGTAAAATAATGAGATCACAATACTTCAAAAGTCACTGATACGAGGACTTTCAGAACAAATAATGAGTAGAAACAATATTTGAATCAATTAAAACTCACATCAAATGGAGGAACTAGCTCTGTTGTCCTCATAAATTGTTTAATTAGTTCATAGCCTTGCTCGGCTTGCATTTTAATTTGGAAAAGTTCTTATAAAACTAATTTTTATCATTAAATTTATGTTTATTTGAAGATTGAGGTTTATTTTTGTTTTTACCCGCTTTTTCAATTTAAATGACGTTTATTTTGACAGTTGGGAACTCAATTTTGAGCTCCATCACCATCGGAATCACCGTTTTATCACAAAAACACAAACAAACATTTTCTTGCTCTTAAATTTTTGTTTTTAAATTAATTTAATAATTTTATTGAGCACAATCAACTTTTAATCATCATGGAGTTAGATCCTAAAGAAGTGCTGTTTCATTTAAATCACATGGGATATAAAAATATAACAGCTTCACAACTAAAGGATTTTATGAAAGGTCAGTTTCTGCCAAAAAAATTTGATTGTTTATTGTGGAAACCATGACAATTTAAAGACTTTTTTAGTTCAAGGTTTCCAATTTTTAGTTCAAAATAATGCAAATTTTTTTTCTTCTTCGACCTAGATCTCAAAAAATTGATAGCATATGAAACTAAATCAACAAAATGTGGGAAAGGAAGTCGCAATTTTGTACAGGAATGTATGAAATCCTTGACAGCAGGTGCACGGAAAGATCCCTCGTACAATTCAGGTGAGGGTAAAGAGAAATCAGGACAAAATTTTGTGCCAATTGATCCAAAACCTGCACAAAAGCAATATGAGAATAAAAATAGCAAAGAAACACAAAATCAGTTGAAGAAAGTATCGCGAGGTGTTAGTACAGATCAAAGAAACATTGAGGAAGTGCAAGTTGAAGGGAGATCAGTTCAAAAAACACAAGAAAATAAGGAAAATGTATCACGTCCGAGTTCAAGAGCATCAAAGGCAAGTTGTGGTACAAAAACGTTTACAGTTGATGATGAAACGAGTCAAAAAAGTGATGATCGGGTAAAGATGTGTAAGTAACTTATAAGATTTTATGGTATTTTCAATGGAATAATCTTATTTTTTTTGAACAGGGATTCGAACTGGACGTCCAAAGTCATTGACACAAAGAAATGACCCAGTTGAACTTTATCACAAATATAAAAGGGAATGGGAACGAAATAAGCAATTGATACCAGGAGACAACGACCATTCAGAATTACGATGGCGAATCCGCACAAAGCTTTTAAGTTAGTTAATATTTTATCTTACTTTTATTCATAAATTAAGAACAATTAAATAAATTTAATTCATTTTAAGAATTAAATCTAAAATTGAATAATTTGCTTATTCCAACTGAAATTTATTTTGAGTATACCCATTTAAATGACATTTGACGTTTCACTAAAGTAAATAAAGAGGAAAAGTTCCAAAAAGTTTTTCTCCGGCAGAAAAACTGATTTTTCACAAATTTCCAATAAAAACATTCAAGAAAAATGTTTTTAATTTAAATAAATTGGTACAAAATATTGAAATTTATTCACAACATTCACTGTCATGCAAAAATTCATTAATTAATTTCATTAAATACTCCGAGTGAAGAAAAAAATTTTATAAACAAATATTTTGCATTTTTAAATTAAAAATATAAATAACAATTTCAATTCAACGTGCTTTGTCTGCTTACGTTCAAGTGTTATCAGTTCATTAAATTCTTATCATAACGTACTCAGAGTGTTTATCACTAAATTGTTATCAAATTGTACTCACACTGAATAGAAGAAACACGAGATACTTTAAAGTCTGAACAAAATTCAATGTCATTCAAATAAACATTTGATTAAAGAGAATTAAGTTGAATTTATAATAAAAAGACAAGAAAAATTAGATTCAATTGAGTTGAATCATGCTGCTAAGACAGTCAACGTCGCTCCTGGTTCGAAGATTTTTATCAAAGAATCAATCACAAATTGTGCGAAATATTTCGGTCACAAGTCCGCGTTATGATTATTTGCCACCAGATGACGAGGATCCCATTAAGAGGACTCTCAGGATATTAAAAAATGATATTAAGAGACCTGCAATGAAAGTCAAACGATTTTATGATGAACATATGAAGGATAAGAAAAAAGCAACATCTGTTGCAAGTGCTGAAGATATCGAAGAATTTTTAGAAGATCCAAAAGATGGATTTCAAACACATTGTGATATTCTTGTCATTGGTGGAGGGGCCATGGGCAGTTCAACAGCATTTTGGCTCAAGAAAAAGGCAAGAGAGGGATTGAACGTAGTTGTGCTTGAAAAAGATCCCACTTATGCAAAAGCCTCAACACCTCTTTCAGTTGGCGGTTTGCGACAACAATTCTCCATTGAGGAGAATGTCCAAATGAGTTTATATGGAGCCGAATTTTTGCGTACAATTAAACTCGAATTGGGCGATGATGTTGATGTGCATTTCAATCCATATGGTTATCTTATGTTGGCAACAGATGAAGGTGCCGACACTCTCATTGATAATTCACGCATGCAAAATGAAATGGGTGCAAGAAATGAAATTTTAACTGGACGTCAAATTAAAGAGAGATTTCCATGGATAAATACCGATGGAATTGCACTTGGATGTCATGGTTTGGAAAAAGAAGGATGGTTTGATCCTTGGTCCCTTTTATTTGGATTTAAGAAACGTGCAATTGAATATGGTGCACATTACACAAAAGGTGAAGTAATTGGATTCAAGTTCCAGCAAGATGAAACAATTTTGAGTTCACATTGTGCACCTGGTGAATTTCAAAATTTAGATAAAGCGATTGTGCAACTTGAAGATGGTACAATCAGGACAATTAAATTTGCATTTTGTGTATTGGCAGCAGGTGCTGAATCGGGAAAAGTTGCACGAATGGCAAAAATTGGTGAAGGCAGAAATGTTTTATCAGTTCCATTGCCCGTTGAACCACGTAAACGCTTTGTGTATTGTTTCAAGTGTGAAAATGACAATGGACCAGGATTAAATACACCACTCGTTATCGATCCCACAAACACATATTTCCGTCGTGATGGCTTAGGAGGAAATTACATTGGAGGTCGAAGTCCATCAATAGAAGATGAACCAAGTTGTGCGACGTTAGATGTTGATTACGAGTATTTTGATACAGATGTGTGGCCACATCTAGCAAAACGTGTACCAGCATTTGAGGCAATTAAAGTGAATGGAGCATGGGCCGGTTACTATGAAATGAATACCTTTGATGAAAATGGAATTATCGGACCACATCCATATTATACAAATTTATTGTTTGCAACAGGATTTTCAGGACATGGAATTCAACAAAGTCCAGCTGTTGGTAGAGCAATTTCAGAATTGATCATCGACTCGGCATATAGGACGATTGACTTGACTCGACTTGGATTCGATAGAATTATTGTAAATCAACCAATGTATGAAGTTAATATTGTTTGACAGTGAATTTTACATTAGATTTAGATTTTAGAGAATAAATTTAAAGTTAAATTTCATTGAACATTTCTTTTATTGAAATTTTTACTTAAATCCTTGAGGTTGTTGTCCAAATAAGCCACCACCTTGTTTACTAGCTGCCCGACTTGGAGCAAATCCTAACATTTTTTGGATATTTTGCCGAATTGACATCGTACACAAAATATACAAGAAAATAAATGAGCATTCTGTGTAATCATCTCCAGCTAAATTACGATGACTAAGTCCCTGGATGAATGAAAGCGGGATAAAAGGCAATTTCGCTACAACTCTTCCATCAAAAATACTGTTGAACATGGACAAGAGTGCGGTGAAAGCAAAACCTGTGGCAAACATTGATTTCATTTTGACCAAAGACAAATCACGATTGTTGTTTTTCAGACGTTCCTCATCACGTTCAATTTTCTTTTTTTGTTGCTTATCTAACGTGTCTCCGTGAGTTTCTTTTCGCTTTTCCAATTTTTTACTCTGTTTTTCAACTTCAGTCTTTAGTTTTTGGTATTTTTCTGTACGATATACGAGTAACCAAGTAAGGCCTAGATAAAAATAAATGAATAAATGGCACATCTCAACTAGGATTCAACTTACCTTCTCCTAATAAAGCCGTACAAATGGATATAAATACGATTAAAAGTGTGTCGGACCACATTATAATTTATAAAATTTATCAAAAATGGACAAAAATTTATTTTTAATTGAACTAAAATCTGATAAGATCTAAATTTAATTGAAACGTCAAATGAACAGAAAGGTCAACTTTTTAAAATTAAGTCAAATATTGTATGACCCAGCCAGCATTCTGTTTCTAAAAGTATTCCAAAAGAATTCTTTCAGAATCGAAGAAGTTCTTTTTTTCTTCTTTCAGCTTCCGAGCTCAGAAGGGAAAAAGAATTCTTCTCGAGAGATAAGACCCGCTTAATTTGTTCTGAAAGAATTCTTTAAAGCAATTCTAAAAAGAATCTTTTTAAAAGAACTCTTAGAGAATGACGCATGAAAAAGATTATTTCAGAATATTTTTTACCAACTTTGTAAAATAAATTTAAAAATTATGAACATTATTTATTATTATGTTCATTATTTTTAATATTAAGAAAAATGTATTTTTATGCATCAAAAATTATGTGCCATTTAAAATTTACTGTAAAGTTGGACCTTAAAGGCCTAAAAACAAGATGGGCTTCACAAATTTTGAAGAAAATGAAAAAATTTCCATGGAAAATTCGGAAAATGGAAAATTTTTTTCCAAAATTTTTTACAAATTTTTTTAAATTTACATATAAATGCTTTTACATTTAAAATATAATTGTTTTTTTTTAAATTTACTAAAAAAAATCTATATACAAAAAATATTTGTCTTTCATAATTTTCGTTAATTTTACCAAACTTCAAAAAACGGCAGACATTTTAAATTCTATAAAAAGCATACTTCAAGAATGAAAATAGTATTCTGATTTTTTTCTGAGTAAGAATTCTCAACAGAATACTTAAAGAATGGAAAAAGAACGGTTTCTGAAAGAATCCTTTCTGAAAGAATTCTTTTTTTAGATCTTCTTTTTGGATGTTGGCTGGGGAACGGTGATAATTGAAGTAAATTCGTATGATTATTGATGAACAGACCTTCGTTTGACAGTAAAGTTCTGCTTTTCTAAAAATTTCAAATAATTAATTTAAAAAACTGTTTTTACAGGAATTTTATTTAATTTTATTTACATGAAATTGTAATGTCTGCTTATAAGTTTATTATGGATAAATAAAATGAAAATTGTACTGGAAAAGAGTGTTTTAATCAAAACATTTACATTTCAAATCATTATACTTTCATATAAATATCTTCGAAAACTGCGCACTTTTCGTAGAAGAACTGCGCAATATTCGAACTTAAACTGCGCACTGTGTATATGAAACTCCGCACTGTGTATATGAAACTACGCACTGTGTATATGAAACTACGCGCTTTGTATATGAAACTGCGCACTTTTTGTATATGAAACTGCGCACTGTGTATATGAAACTGTGCACTTTGTATATGAACTGCGCACTTTTTGTATATGAACTGCGCCCATTTTTGTATATGAAACTTGAAAACTGCGCACTTTTCGAACATTGAAAATTATTTGATATTAACCTCCTCATGTTTATGTTTTCCTGGTACTTTTGAATTAAAAAAGTAATAAATTTTGGTCAAAAATCTGAAGCTCAGGAACAGGAAATCATAAACATGAAGAGGTTTATATTTAAAAATTTTCAATGTAAAAATGAACCTCCTCATGTTTATGTTTTCCTGTTACTTGAGCTACAGATTTTTGACCAAAATTTATTACTTTTTTCATGCAAAAGTACCAGGAAAACATAAATATGAGGAGGTTAATATCAAATAATTTTCAATGTTCGAAGTGTGCGCAGTTTTCAAGTTTCATATACAAAAATGGGCGCAGTTCATATACAAAAAGTGCGCAGTTCATATACAAAGTGTAGAGTTTCATATACAAAAGTGCGCAGTTTAAGTTCGAATATTGCACAGTTTCTGAAGATAATTTAAGGAAAGTATGATGATTTAAAATTTATATGATTTGATTAAAACACTCTTTTCCAGTACAATTTTTATTTTATTTATCCATAATAAACTTATAAGCAGACATTACAATTTCATGTAAATAAAATGACTGTACAAGCAGTTTTTTTATTAATTATTTGAAATTTCTTGCTATCGACCATCGTTCGAATTTCCTCAGATGCAAAAAACGCCGTTCATACAATAGCATCAATAAGACAAAACGACATCAAAAAGACATCATTTTACGTATAAAAATGTGATCTATTGAAAAAACCATGGGCGTAGAGTAAAAATTTGTTAGGTTGAGTAAATTTTTTGAACACACCCCAAAAATGTTACATCACAGCTGTCAGATTAGGCACGTTTTGTCTTGAAATAGAAATTGCTCGAAAAAGTTGCATACTCTTTGCATCAGTTCTTTCCAAGTTTCAGTGCATTTGTAAGTGAAAGAAATTAATTTAAACATTTAAAATTAATTAAAATAGTATTAATTTTCTTGTGTTTAGAAAAAGAATATCAAAAATGTTGCGTTTAGTTGGCAAAAAAGTGATTCTTCGTTCACCGGCTACCAAATTTGCTCTGGCACAACGTGCTGGTTATGCAAAAGATGTTAGATTCGGTCCTGAGGTTCGTGCCCTCATGCTTCAAGGTGTAGATATTCTGGCCGATGCAGTTGCCGTCACAATGGGACCCAAAGGTCGTAATGTCATTCTCGAACAATCCTGGGGATCACCAAAGATTACAAAGGACGGTGTTACTGTTGCCAAGGGCATTGAATTGAAAGATAAATTCCAGAATATCGGTGCCAAATTGGTGCAAGATGTTGCCAATAATACAAATGAGGAAGCTGGAGATGGAACAACAACAGCTACAGTTCTTGCACGTGCAATTGCCAAAGAAGGTTTCGAGAAAATTTCAAAAGGTGCAAATCCAATTGAAATTCGTCGTGGTGTGATGTTAGCTGTTGATGCAGTTAAAGAACATTTAAAGACATTATCTAAGAATGTTACAACACCCGAAGAAATTGCTCAAGTTGCAACAATTTCAGCTAATGGTGATAAGGCAATTGGTCAATTGATCTCTGACGCAATGAAACGCGTTGGAAAAGAAGGTGTAATCACAGTTAAGGATGGAAAAACTTTAACTGACGAATTAGAAGTTATTGAAGGTATGAAATTCGATCGTGGTTATATCTCACCATATTTCATCAATTCCTCGAAAGGAGCAAAAGTTGAATTCCAAGACGCTCTTCTTTTATTCTCCGAAACTAAAATCTCATCTGTACAATCAATCATCCCAGCCCTTGAACTTGCCAACACTCAACGAAAACCCCTTGTAATCATTGCTGAAGATATTGATGGTGAAGCTTTAAGTACTTTAGTCGTTAATCGTTTGAAAATCGGTCTCCAAGTTGCCGCTGTAAAAGCACCTGGTTTCGGTGACAATCGTAAATCAACAATGGCTGATATGGCAATTGCTACTGGTGGCATTGTCTTTGGAGATGAAGCTAATTTAGTTAAAATCGAAGATGTTCAACTCTCAGATTTGGGTAAAGTTGGAGAAGTTGTTATCACAAAAGACGACACATTACTCTTGAAAGGAAAAGGAACAAAGGAACACATTGATCGTCGTGCCGAACAAATTCGTGATCAAATTAAAGAAACAACAAGTGAATATGAAAAAGAAAAATTACAAGAACGTCTTGCTAGATTAAGTGCTGGTGTTGCATTACTTCGTATCGGTGGATCATCTGAAGTTGAAGTCAATGAAAAGAAAGATCGTGTTACTGATGCATTAAATGCCACACGAGCTGCTGTTGAAGAAGGTATCGTTCCTGGAGGTGGTACTGCCTTGTTGCGTTGCATTCCAACATTGAAAGGTCTCAAGGGAGAGAATGAGGATCAAAAGACAGGTATTGAAATTGTTATGAGAGCACTTCGAATGCCATGCATGACAATTGCAAAGAATGCCGGAGTAGATGGAAGTGTTGTTGTTGCTAAAGTCGAAGAAAATCAGGGAGAATATGGATATGATGCCATGAACAATGAATATGTTAACATGATTGAAAAGGGAATTATTGATCCAACAAAGGTCGTTCGTACTGCCTTGACAGATGCCTCAGGTGTTGCATCATTATTGACCACTGCTGAAGCTGTTGTTACAGAAATGCCAAAGGATGACAAAGAAGTTGGCATGCCAGGTAAGAAAAAAACCATCCTAATAATCTGAAAATGACTTAACATGTTATTTCCTTATAATTTTCAGGTATGGGTGGCATGGGAGGCATGGGTGGAATGGGAGGAATGGGCGGTATGATGTAAACTGCTCTTAATCCCATCACAAAACTGTTTGATTTTCCTGTATGAATGGACAAAGTTATGCAAAAATATTATCGCGAGAATGTTTCCACCAACGTCAAACAATTATTTTTTATTAGTCATTTGAATTTGTTAGGATCGTATCAATTAAATAATAATCGTACATTACTTAGGTTGTAAGAAAGAGAGATTTTTTTTATTATTTACTAGGCAGCCTTACTATTTTACTTCTTTTTTATGTTCAACTATAAAAAAAATATTATACAAGCATTTATTTTTTGTTTGGATGAATCAAAGATTAAAAGAAATATATAATAAATAATTATAAACCTTAAAATTAAACAGAATCGCTCAGTTATACGAAAATATAAATTGATAGAAACCTTTGACCATGAAAATCATTTAAATATCTCAATTCAACATCATTTTTTTGAGATACTTAATTTGATTGGATTTGTCAAAGGCTTTTCTTTCCTATTCGTGTTAATCAGTAATTTTCTGTTTATTTTTTAAAATTAGTCTTAATGCAAGCATTTAAAGTCTCTTTAGTAAGAGATGTAGGTGTAAACAATATTGAATCAAAGAATCTAGTAGCTATCGTAGTTCTAGAATAATACAAAAAAAATAAAATAAAGGAAGAGAATAAATATTAGTTTTTTTTTGAATAAAATATTTTATTTTTCATTTCATTTCATTTCATATTAAGTTACATTCAACTCTTGTTTTGTGCTATCATAAAAATAAATGCGCTTTTGTAACTTGCCTGTCCATAAATCACATAAAAGGGACGATAATTGGCATCGTTTTCATTTGAGAATACACTTTTTTAATTCATTTTTTTTATACATTTTTGATTAGTTTTCCGACAACAAAAGGTATCTATTACAAAAAAAAAATCTTACAATAAAAGAAAATGTGGATTCAGAGTCACGTGTCGCGATGTTTCCAAAGATTTATTCTTAAAGAACAAGTGAATAAAACTGTCTTTTTAATTATTCGTGAAAAAAAGAAATTTTTTATTGAACAAAAAAATTAAATTATGTGGACACATGTAGGCGAATAAGGCGAAAATTGACTGTTGCAGTGCAAAAAAAGGAAAATTCATTTTTTGTATATCTCATTGAATGATGACTCATCTTCAATTGCACTAGAACTAGGGAAACATTGAATTTCTTTCGGTGATAAATTTTTTGCAATCAGGGTGTTTCTGTAATTTTTTGCCCTTTCTCGTATAAAACTTATGTTGAATGCATATAAAATTGGATTGAAGGCTGAATTGAATGTCAATGCAAGATTTATCCAAAGTCTCGCTTCCATTTGAAATGATCTCGGGTTAATTTGATTAACGACAACAGATATGAGATGTGGCAAAAATGAAATAAAAGAACCAGTCACAATCATCAGAACCAAAATTGTTCCTCTCATTTCACGGGCCATCTTTTTTTGTTCATGTCCCATGGTTTTTAATTCGTTTTTGTCAAATTTATGTCTGAAAATATGATGAGCTTGAGCAAAATATCCCTTTGGACCTTTACTTTTAAAAAAATTACAAACAGATCGTTGAATAAAAGAGTAAAGAACGATAATCAGAATTAAATTGATTGCAGTTGATGTCATAAAGACATCCAATAACGGTTTTGCAATCACATATTTACTCATAAAACAGGCGATTTCCTCATAGTCGGGTCTCACATTTGTTAGGATGTGAATAAAACCAAGGAAACATGGAATGGCCCAAGAAAGTAAGATGATAACTGCAAGATTAAATTATGAGTAATAATATTTCCCGCAAAAAATTACTCACAGTTAGCTTTTTCATGTGTCATATTATTGCGATAATTGACTGGATAAACAATGGCCCAGAAACCATCGATCGTCGATGCCGTTGTGATGTGCAACGAAACTTGATAACTTGTAGCTAATATTGCTAGGACACTTGCACATTGAGGCGATTGACCGTTAATTCGTGCCTCGAGTCTGTAAATTATCAATGGAACTGTTATGCATCCAGTTAAAAAGTCGTTAAACGCCATTGAAACGATGAATTTATGAGTTATTTTAAGGACTCTTCGTTCTTGGACGAAAAAAAACAAGGCAACTCCATTTCCCAAAACCATAAAAAGAGCTAAGATTACAGCAACGGTAATGTAAGCAACTCGCCACGCTTCGTTAATGTTGTAAACGGACATGGTATCTAACAAATATTTTTCATCTTCAGTTAAATTTTGTATTGACATTTTATTTTTCTCTTAAGACTTTTGTTCACTGACTATAAAATTAATACTTACATTAAAGGAGTTGTTTTATTTCTTTATATAATTAAACAGTATCAGTTACAAAGGAAATCGTAACATAATTTCTGTTGGTTGTCTCTGTAATTTTTGATAAGAAGCCTCTCATTGATTAGTTCATGTCAAATTTAAATTATCTTTAGTTGATGGGACTTTATGAATCAGCTTACTTGTGTAATTTCGAGCTTTTTCTCGTATGATGTCAATGTTGTATGCATACAAGATCGGATTGAGTGCTGAGTTCAGAGTCAAACCAAGATTTATCAAAAGTCGTGTTTCCATTTTAAACCATTTCGGGTATATTCCAACAATGACAACACTGGTCACGTGTGGTAAAAAGGAAATTACCGAACAGGTGACAATCATGAGAACCAAAATCGTTCGTCGAATTTCACGATTCAATAATTTTGACGAATTGTCCTCTTTCTCTGCATTTCCTTCGATATTCGTTTTTGTCAAAACATGATAACACTGTGAAAAATATCCTTGAGGACCTCTATTCCGGAAAAATATTTTGATAGATCGTTGAATGAAGAGATATAAAACCACAATTGTAACTAAATTAACAGCCGTTGAACACATACAAATGACTAATAATGGTTTTGCAATCACATAATTACTCATAAAACAGGCAATTTCTTTATTTTCTGGGGTCAAGTATGTATTGACATGAATCAGGCCCAGAAAACACGGCAAAATCCATGAAAGTAAGATGATAACTGAAAATTTTTATAAGATTTAATTATAATTAAACGGCTATAATCAAATTTACTCACCGTTAGCTTTTTTATGTGTGATATTATTGCGATAGTGAATTGGAAAAACAATTGCCCAAAACCGATCAATGGTCGATGCCGTTGTGATGTACATTGAAACTTGATAACTTGTAGCTAATATTGCCAGGACAATCACACATTCAGTTGTATTACCGGTAATTCGTGCCTCGAGTCTGTAAATGATCAATGGAACCGTTATGCATCCAGTTAAAAAGTCATCAAATGCCATGGAAATGATGAACTTGTGTGAAATTTTGAGGACTTTTCGCTCTTGGTAAAACAAAATTAGGGCGATTCCATTTCCAAAAATCATAATGAATGACATGATAACAGCGATAGTAATGTAAGCATATCGCCATGAATCCTTGATGTTGTTAACGGACATAAGTTCCAATAATATTTTTTCATCTTCAGTTGAATTATGCAAGGACATATTTTTTTTGTTTATCTTGTGAATCGTGAAGCAGTTCTATTTTAATTGCAAATTATACTTTTACTTTTTATTTGTTGTTATTTAGCTGTAGCAAGTTCTTATATAATAATAATTTATCACTAGCAGAGGAAACGAGTCACAATATTTCTGGAATTTCTATTTACTGTCTGGACAATGTCTGTCTAGATATGAAAATGATATATTTTGATTAAAAAAAACCGCGTGCAAACATCCTGAGCTCATATGAAAAACTAAAGTGAAAGTGATATGAAATGTGAGTTTGTCCCAAATACTTGTCATTTCTTTAAATATTTTTAAAAAGAATGAGTCCTTTGTCAACATTGTTGAAGTAATTCAATTTTCATAGTCTAACCGTATAATTTGAGAAACTGTGATAATTTAAGACCAAACTGTGATGTATCCTTTGCGGAACAACCTTCTTTATGGTGTAAAGACGGGCAGTTTAGAAAAGTGCATTTCGATGGCACTCAATTCATTGAATAGAGTTAAGATTTCGCCCATTTTTAAAAATTCAAATAAAAAGCCACTTTTTTGTGAAAATTGGTGATTTTCAGGCTCTGGGGCCCACGCCTTGAGTTCAAACTCAAGCCTAATGAGCTTAAAATCATCCTTATGATTTCATCTATCCAACAAAAAAATTGGCAATTTAAGCCCGTTTTCAGGCTTTGGAGGCTCTGGAGTACAAAACCTGAGTCAATCTCAGAGCTAATGAGTTTATTTTCTTTCTTATGGGCTCCTTTTGACTCTGATGGACCATTTTGAAATTAGGATGCACTAAAGACTACTGTAAAAGGGCAGTAAAGGGATAAAATGATGCAAACTTTTCCAAGAAAATGTTTTAATTTTATTTTTTCCTTTTCTGAATTGTAAAAATTAAAACGTTTCATCAAAAATTTCAATTCAATTAACAGATGATTGATCATTCTTGCTTGATGTAGTTCTAAGCGGTAGACTCATGTTCAATTTAAGTGCTTCGTTTTTAATGTCCTTTATATTGAATGCATATAAAAATGGATTAATTGCAGAATTGAGTGTCAAAGCGAGGTTGATGATATGTCTCGAATGTAAGTTGAAAGATTTTGGATACCAGCTTATGATGATAACACCTATGATGTGAGGAACAAATGCCAGGACGGAAAGTGTAACAATCATTAAGATCAATAATGTTGGTTTAAGTTCACGTTTAACGAATTTTGATAGTGTTGCAACTTTATCATTGCCTTTTCCTGTGAATTCTCTTAGTACAGATTGGGAAAAGTCCCCAATTCCTTTAATTTTGAATATTTTGAAGAGTGAACGTTGAATGTAACAATATAATATAATAATTGTGAGTAAATTAAGTGCATCGGACACCATTAATGTAATTAATAATGGTTTTGGAACAACAAGTTCACTCACAGTACAAAGGAGGCCATTGATTGGTTGATCTGGTTTTGTGAAAATTAAAATTACACTTATGCCACATGGAATTATCCAACAAAGTGCGATTATGCCTGAAAAATTTACAGAAAAATATAAACAATTTATCTAAAATGAAAGGAAAATCTCACTATTTGCCATTCGATGTGTCATATTATTTTGATAATGAACCGGAAATACAATCGCCCAGAACCGATCGAAAGTTGATGCAGTTGTACAAAACAGACCAGTATTATAGCTTCGAACAAGTAAGGCCAAAACAATGCCACAATTTTCCATATCTCCACTTATCCGAGCTTCGAATCTATAAATTATGATTGGAATTGTGATACAACCAATCAAAAAATCGTTGACACCCATCGATACGATGAATTTATATGGAATTTTGAGTTGGTTTCGTACTTTCATGAACAAAATCAAAGCAAGTCCATTTCCAAAAACCATCACAAGACCTATGATAGCTGAAATACTGATGAAACCAGTTCGCCAGCCATCGGTCCTTGTTTTGTTGACGGACATTGAATCAAATAAATATAATTGGTCGTCAGTGAAATTTCTAGACATTTTGAGTTCTTGATTAATGCGTTTCACTTCATTAAATGACTGGAAACATTTAACATTTGTTTTACATTGAACTCAACTAGAAATTTCCTTTTCAAATTGATAAAGTGATATTTCTGTTGAATTCAATCACGAGAGTAAGCATTTCCTGGTTTATCTCGCAATTCGTTGAAAAATGCAAATTCTCAGTTACCATCCCGTTTATCAATGTGGAAGGGCGTTGTATCATTTAGAAAATGATAGAAAGTCACATAAAATTGCATAAAAAACTTTCAATTACATAATTTGAGAAGAAATTTGTGTTTGATTGACATCTCTGTTTTTCTTTCAAAACATTTAATCATATAATCGACAGACACAATTACATTATGAGCATTATGAATAGATAAATGTTATTCACTGATAAAAAATTATAATAATAAGCTTCAATCGCATAGCAGAATAACATGAATGATCAGAAAAGTGCATTTCAGGAGCCCAAAGGCGAACCCCAATCGGAAAACATAACAAAAGAGGGTGATTAGATCCTGATGAGCTCCTCTGTCCGCCCTTACTTGTAATGGACCATCAGGCTCATAATCTCAGACTGACTTAATACAAAATGTCTGTATCACTGCATTTTTCTAAGAAAATGTACATAAAATATCATGCTGAGTAAATTTGTTTGTATCAATTTTATTTGGAAGGAAAAAGAATTTTATTATTTGATAATCGCTTTTTCTGGATTTGAAGTTGTTATGTCAATATATTATTTATTTTTTTTTCTTCGTATCATGAAAATAAAAATAATAAGAAATATTAATTTAATAAAATAAAATATGGATCTACATCAAATTGACGTAATTTGAAATCTTGAAGCTTGCTGTGCATCAGCTTGGGGTGCGTCATTGAAGTTTATTTAAATTTCAAAGTGTCTGAATTTTTCAGCAAATGGTCTAATTTAACTTCAATCCTCATATTTTGATGTGTAATCACAATTCAGACAATGAATTGATGGGAATTGGTCAAAAATTTCAGTCAAAATTGAGTAATTTCCATTCAATTTTGTTAAAAAGGAGTGAGAAATTTCGATTTTTACGAATTCTGGCACCAATTCATTGGAATTGTTCCACATCGACCGTTTTCATTTAAATCCTTTAGCTAAGCCTTAGACGAAAGGCTCACGAATTGTCTTAACTGGGCTTATTCAAATGCATTTCATACAAAAAAAAATACTCACCTTCTTTGATTTTCCTTCTAATATATCGTGGCACAAATTTTGCTGTCGGCCATTGGCTTCATCAAATATTATTTTGAATGTGGGCGTTCTCATGTCTATGCCATGAGAGGTAAAAATATTTTTATCTCCAATTATCAGAAAATTATATTATTTTAACTCTTTTTAACATTCTGTTGTCCGGGAAAAAATCATAATTGGCATTATACGCCCTCATGCAAAAATATTTTATGAATTCATACATTTTTTTGAAATCGGATCAAACGAAAATTAAATTATTTTAAATTTATTTTAACAATACAAGATCTTTTTCCCTTCAAATTTTATCTGTGTAGGTATATCGAAGTTAAGAAGGCATCAATTGACTTTTTATGTTTTTATGAACAAAATCCCAACTAAAGCAAAAGAAAAAAAATAAGAAATAAAATTTTGTCATGTGTGTGGGTGTTAAAATAAATATTATGTTTTACTTTTGCTTGTATACATTTCGAATTCATCCTTCTGCTTCTGAGTTCGTGTTTTGTTCATGTTCAATTTTCTACAAATGATTCCTATGGTTAAACGTAATTTTCATTTGTACAACACTGTAAAGTAAAATTTCATGTAAAATGATGAAAATACAAGGAATTTCAATGAAATTTACCTTCAATTTCTGGTGAAACAGGTTTATAACAATGTTGCGGCCTTGTTGCTCTTATTTTTCAGCATAATTTTGTATGAACATCTACAGCCATTTTAACAGTGTGCAACAAAATATTTCGTTTGAGTGGGCGGAGGGAAATTGTGTGGGTGTTAAATTTGCTACTGTGCTGTGCAAAGTCAGAAAATTGCACACACACACAGAATAATAATAATAATATCTTAACGGTTTTCATGTTATCTCCGGAGAAGTGTATCATCCCCATATTAAGTGATAAATGATACGATCGTCTCAATTTGTCCTAAAAAATAAAAAGGAAATATGAAGGTTGAAATTTATACATCTTGCAAGGTATCTTTCCAGTTTACTCGCAAAATATTTCATTGACAAATCATCGTTTGTTAACAAAAAAAAAAGTGAAGAGGAATCAAATTTTATATTTTTCTTGAAATTGATACGACACATTTATTGTTGCTACCTTGGAAAAATAAGTTTTTTCTTTGTATTTTATTGAGATTGCGATTAAAATTAGCTTTTGTTTCGAGTCATTTTCAATGTTTTTTTTAATAATAATTTTATCTGTAATTTTGAATCTAGACCAAGGCAATTAAGGAAATTTTGTGTGGGTTTGAACCAGATACCGAGTGCCTGGAAACAAATCTCAATTGAAAAAAAAAAATGTTTTAAATGGAATTTTAATATATTTCATGATAAAAATGGGTTTGTTTGATGTTTCAATCAGCAAATTTACGCCTCAGGATCAACAATTAATGGTAAATAGAGAAAAATATATGTGATTGTAATATGTTAAAAAAACATGAACTCATTGGAATTTTAGGTTATTTTTACTAAAATTGGTGCCAATTGGCATCGTTGATTGCTGATTATCACACCTCAATCTCATGTATTCTTAAACTTTTTGTTCCCATCGATTAAGTCCAAGTGACTGATAAAATATCGCGTGAAAGTTTTAAGAGCACTTTGGAAGAAAAATGCACTATTACAGACGATTTCTCCATCGTCAGTCTGTCCCACATTTATTTTCATAGCTCCGCAATGGTCCATCGGAGAGAGGTCAGGTTTTTTGTTTGATAGGAGGTCATAAGGATGAATTTAAGCTCAGAAGTTGTGAGATTGGGCTCCTGAAAACCGTTAAATAACGGTTAAAAATTTTGAAAAATTGCCTATTGGTTTTATTGAATGCAGGAGCTTATTTAAATGAGCTCATTAGCCTTGAGACCACAGTAGGACTCATTGAAGCCGCGGTGGTGCCCTTGTAGCCTTGAGATTAGCTTCCAGAGCTTCCAGAGCCTGAAAAAGTCAGAAGCTAAAAAGGTTCAAAATGGCGGTTTTTTATAAGTAAAACTTAATTTTATTCAATGAAATGGGTCCCATCGAAATGCAGTTTTCTAAACCGCTCAGTCGTTAGTTTTTCTCATTTCTTTAATTGTGATTCGAGAAAAAAATCATATTTAAGACAACTTCTTTGAATAACGTTGCAAGTTTCAAAATTTCTGATTTTCATTCGGATTGAAATTTGAGATAATGAGGTAAAATTTTGCAAAATCCTTCATGTTTAACATAGACATCGATTAGAATGAATTTTCAACGATCTAAGAGATCTTTTTTTTCACATTTTAAGTCAATTCACATGCTAACTGTATCAATAACGTGCAATAAAAAAAGTTAATTAAACTTATTCTTAACAAGAAATAAATTTTCCATTTTTCATATGTCACGTTCTCAATAAATTTTCATCAATATTAAATAAACACAAATCATGGATAACAGGAAAATCCCATGAATATAAAAAAAAAATTACACAACATCATGAAATATGGAAAAAAATAAAACACTGCTTGTTTGGAAATTAGGTTACTTCCTAGTTTAAAGTGAAAACAATTCATGTGCATATTATGCAATATTTTGTATTCAACGAACAACAAAAAAAAAATAACCAGGCTCACGTTGCACCACATCATTATTATTCTTCTACAATTTTAAAGAGAGAGAAATTTAAACTGTGTGTGTGTGCATAAACATGAAAAATAGGTCGTTGCTCTATTTTGTCAAAAATAGGTCATAAAATGAAATGAGAATGCCAGGGAAACCGTTTCTATACAAAAATTTTACTCCAACATTGCACTTTAATCTAATAATTTTATGCCAACAACAAGATCAGTAGAAAGTGAGATGTGAGTAAATATAAAAATGAACATAATCAAATTAATGCAATGGACTGGACAAGGAATTATTTATTGGACAGAAGCAATATGATTATAATAATGATAAATGAAAGTAGGACAATTGCTTTTAAAATCTAATCAATCGTGAATTAGGTCAAATAAAACTTTTTTCTACAATAATATTAATATTAAAATAATAATAATGGCAAAGATGATCATTGATGTCATTAAATTTATTTTATTTTTATTATTTTTCCAAGGAAAATTCTTGTTAAATATGAAATTAATTGTGACGCGTGTGGGTTTAAATCACTCAACTAATTATTGATATTTTCAATGAATTGTTTATTTTTTTTGGTATTAGCTCCCGTGAAATGAGTATTTTTCGAATAATTTCCTACTAGAATGCAAAATTATAATGAATTTAATGAATCAGGTTACAATTCATTGAAATGCTAAATAATATAATTATTTTTTTAAACACAATCTGTTATTTGTACTTGTATAAAGTGCTTGTCATGGTAGACTCATTTCGTTGTATGTATTAAAATTCTAGATAGCAAAAAGGTAGGAAATAACTAGGACATCAATTATGGATCGTTTTTTTCATTATATACCATTTTTGTGTGTTACATAGGTCCTGTGTAGCTCAAGTAGTTCATTCAACCTTGTTTTTCGACCTAAATAAAAATTGATTCCCATGAAAAATTGTTATTTTACCATAATTTTATATAAAAGTATGAGTTAGAAACGTGCAAATAATTGTTATTGTTTATTTTGTCCGGGTAATATTTTTTTATTTAATTTTAATTTCCGTTTGTTTTGATTAATTTTGTGTCTCATTCTCTCTTACTGATTGGTAGAAAAGTAAAAAAGGTATTTTAAGAGACTGTTGAAACGGAAGTATATTTGATGTGGAAAAAGGAACACTTCGAAATGGTTTTTTATGATCCAAAACAGGTGAAATGAATTTTATCTTTATTTTTGAATTATATAAGGCGAAAAATTGACATAATACAGCTAAGTGATACTCTGAAGTTATTTTTCTATACTTTAATTTTGTATACTCTCAAAGAAAAAAGATGATAACTTTGACAATTTCTTTAAAATTTCTCATTTTAACTTTAAACTGTAAATTAGATTAGATATGAACAAGCTCCAACGCGGATCCATTAGTTCTATTGTGTTTTTACTACTTCAGCCGAAGTTTCCATAGCAAGCGCCTTTTATCTTTGGTATAACCACGTGGAACTGTAAGCAAGGAAAGTTGGCAAATATCATTGCTCCTGACTTTTTGCCACTTTTCAGCAATTAATCGATTGATTTTATTGCGTGAAAGTGGTAAAAAAGGCTTGTCATGAGTCTTCGAACCAGAGTTGGGTAAGTTATTTTTACTTCTCTGTCCCTACTATTTATAGTAAATGTTTTTATCCTGTGTTTATCACAGTGTATTCAATTCTGCCTTCTGATTGGATTCTCTCTGAAAAGAAGGTGGGTAGTTTGTGCGAGATCCAGAATACGGGTCAAGCACTTGTTGTTATTGCGTCAACGTTTACGTTGATAGTTTTGATATTGTTCTCGGTGGATGTTCTGCATTCATAGGGAGAGTCAATTTAGCATCACTCTTTAGGTGGTTTACATTTGGTGGGCGGAAGAGTGGTTGATCTGATCAAAAGACTGGGAGTAGAATATATTATCAGTTTTTGGAAAGTTTGCAGGAATTTCAATTGTGAAAAGTGAATATAATCTTGGGTAAGTCACAAGACAGCCCATAAAAAGCCTAGCACTAAGTGTCTGAGGTGGGCATACCCGCTTATAATCATCATCATCATCAACCACGTAGGACCTACAATTTATACTGTTAATATTTTTCATCGATTTGAGTGATTAATATGTGAGCGAGATTGGTCTAAGACCCGAAGTTTGTCCTAGTATGAATAGTCGTATTTATTTTAATTCGAAAGCAACTTTAAATGAAGCGTATTCGAAATAACCCACTGTGAGATGCTAGACCGAGTGAAATCATGTTAAGTAAGCATTTTCCTATCCAAAAATTCCTATTCTCTGATCAGAGTTTCAAGAAAATTTGAAAAAAAATATTCTGTTAATGACCTGACCTGGTCTTAAATCGTTCAGTGTTCGTTCTGCTTTAACTCTTTGAAGTTCCGTGGTACATATGTTCATAAAAATTTACTGGAAATTATTTGCAACTTAGATATTTAGAAACCAGAAAAAAGAAGTAAACGATTCCAACAAAAAATTCTAAGAAATATTTTAAATCTAAGATTTTTGAATAAAAATATCATGCAAATCATCTATTTAGTCTTCTATTTACGTACAGCGTTTTTGTACGAATTTGTATGGGCCTTACACGTATTTTCATTTGCCTCTCCTGTAAAATTTTTCTATCAAACTCAATTTTTTCTTCTAAATAAAAGTTTTTTATTTTCACTTAATCTACAACTTCTAGAACAAAATTTTTTAAAAATTCCTAACGGTTAAAACTTGGACCACAAAGAGTTAAAGGTGCAAAATGCGGATAAATAAAATTTTGTTGATTAAAGCTTCCTTGTCTTGTGTTATTGGCAGTATTCAAAGGCGGATTGAAAATTATTAACGGCCCTGGTATTCTGTACCATTTTCTTTAAAATTTACATTAAACTTAACTGATCTTTGTTTGATTGCCCATATGACCATGAATTTGTCACTGTCAACACTCACTCCATCATGGTTCTAAAGAGGCCTCTGTTTACTTAAATCATTGAATACTTACTCTATTCATTCTTGTCTCACTTGATCACTGAAGTAAAAGACCTTAGACCTTCATGTTAGAGACGATTCTAAAGAAGTCGACTCAATTTATACTCACCTTTGATTGAGAATCGTGTTAAATTAAAAAAGTTTTTTTTGCTTCAACTTTCATGTTATGTAATAATTTATTCATATTTTGTTTTCATAATTTGCACATTGATATACAATTCCATCCTTTTAATGTTATATAATTCAAATTGTTAAGATGTTACTTTTATTTTTTTTAATAAATATATAATATAATGTGATATTTTTTGTTATTTTTAATCTTCTTTTAATTATAAGTTATATAATTTTAGTGTATATAACAATCATGTTAGTAATTTTTTTTTTTTATCTTTTTATATCCTGTATACAATGCTATAATTTTTTTTTGTTAATAATTTTTTACTTTTACAATATAAATATAATTCAATAAATATATCAGTCATTGTCGTAGTTTTATCTCATTGTTTTTAATTTATTTTTAATGTTACTTTTTTATATTAATTTTTTTTTTTTACTAATTTTAATTGAAAAAATGTAAGAAATGTAAATTTTAGGTGGTCACGTTAAAGGATAATTCTCAAAGGATGTTGTATATATGGGATATGTAAAGTAACTTCCTTTAATAATTATTTTTTTTTTCATTTTGAAGAGTTTTGTTTTATTCGAGCAAGGTACGGTACGGTTAACAAGTTAAATGTTTTTTTTATTTTATGTTTAAAATCTACGAGTTGATGTTAAATTCGTATAATTTTTATAAAAATAATATTAAAGGTTGTTCAATTAATATCGCACACACACACACACAAACACATATGAGAATTTGCTTAACGGAAATTTGATTAAATTTTGACAAAATAACAAAACATTAATTTTAATTTAATGGAAGATATTTTTTCCTTTTAATTAATTAAATTAATTGATAAATTCTTTGATTTTGTTTCAAGTTTAATTTAATTTAATTTTGCGATTATATGAAACAAGCATTTTTTATTTAATTTAATTTTAAAAAATTTGTACATATGAATTATGCGCGAAAAAATGAAGAATATTGTTTTTGTTTTAATATGCTTTCAGTGTGTTATTTTAAAAAATGTATTTAAAGCCATCCTTATTTCCTAATTATTGTATCGAGTTAATATCAAGCCAAAATCAATTGAATTTAGCTCGACAATTCGTCATTCATTGTCATTGTGAAAGTGTGAAATTATTTTTGATCATCTTAAAATCACTTTAGAGCTCATTTCAGCAGGATTTTGAATCTCTAAAGTACTTTTTGAAAGGATCAAATTTAATTTGAGTTGTTAAAAAAATATATTTATTTTATTTTTATTCAATTGAGACAATTTGAATTTTATTTGTGACATCATTTGTGCAAATGAACAGCTATCCCAAAATTTATATTCAAAATATTTTTTTAATTTTAATGTTTTTACTTTTAAATGTTAATTTACAAAAAAATAAAATTAAATTCCGATTAAAATTGGTCCAATCTCTCTCAGACTTCAATTGAAAGTTGCATGAAAGAGATTGAAGCAAAACGTGTTTGATGGAATCGGGAAAATACCACTAATAGGAAGATATGGTTCCAAAATATCCCTATTAGATATTGTTTTTTTGCGACTACATCATTTTTATTTTATTTGAAATTAATTACACAAAAATCTGTTAAATTTAATGTTTTAAAGGAAATTCAAGGAAATTTTTTCATGATGATCCCTTACAATTACGATCACAATCGTCTTAAAAGCCATCATCATGAATGTAAATGAAATTATTTTGAATTGAACATAATTTTTCACACTGAAATATTTTTGAAGGGTTATTTACACATTTAATTTTTAATGGAATTGATTCTTCAAATGTTTGATTTGAGTAAAAATCGTTGACTTTTAAATTTAAATTTGTATAATAAATCAAATTTATCGCAATATTTACAGTTAAATGTATAATTTTAGTAAAATCTTAGTTTTTTTTGTGTAATTTTTTTTATGAAGATTATCGAAAAAACTCTGCACAAAAAGTATTTACAAGCAGCTACTATTTACAATGTTATGTGTTTTTCATTTGTCATTAAGAAGATGTGAGTCATTAGTTTCTCCATTTTTTGTTTGTTTATATTTTAATATTTAATAAAATATTCAGTCTCAACCAGTGAAGGAAATTCTATTTTTTTTTTCATTATAATAATAATAAAATCTTAACTAAATTTTTTTTGTTTCTTTGTATTTAAAAAAAAAAATACAGTCAAGTCTCCATGTAGTGAAAAATAAGCTGTACGTAATGATTCTATGTAATGAAAAGTCAGTATCCATAAAAACTGACTTGTCTCATTACATAGAATCATTACGTACAGTTTATTTTTCACTATATGGAGACTCGACTGTACTGAATTTTTGTTACAATAAGAGAAATCATTCAAAAATCGAATAGTTTTAAATGAAATGCATTAATTTGAAATTAAATTTTCTTATAAATAATATTTTGAATCGAAATTTGAATTTATAACTAAATTGACTTACGCTGCATGTCGTTTTAGGCCGTTGAGCTCATGCACTAATGAACCTTCATTTGAGACATATCGTTTTTGTTGGACGTGTTGCTGTTCCTACAAATAAATTGAAAAAAAAATATAATGTAAAAATCATGATTTTCAAGAAAATTACACATTAAATGGGAAATACCATGGATTTGCATTGAATTTCATGTAAAATCATAAAATCCCATGAAAAACACTTTAATCTAGGCAAAAAATGTGTCGTCATTGTCACACTCCCACAACTATAAATTCATTTCATTCATAAAATATTATCATATCATTCATTGACTCACATACATGTGTATTGGCAAAAATCTGTAAATTTTTCGTACATGTAAGTCAAATAGATAAGGCTCATTCATAAGCAAAGTTGGACGATTCCACTTCAGATTATGATTTGATTCCAGTCCCTTCAATGCATATTCTTACAGAAAACTAGAAAATCCATTGTTTTGTGTGTATGTTTTGTGTAAGGAGAACCCGAGATTGTATTAAATATCAAAGTGTTTGCTTATTATACGCACGACTGCGTATTTTTTGTGTGAATATGTTGGAAATTTCATTTCATTTTACTTTTTTTTCATTTTCATTTTAATTTAATGAATGAATGAAACGAAATTTATTTTATGAATGGGAAAATGATATCTTTTGCTACAAGTGTGTACTGTAATTTTTTATTATGTTTGGTTAAGTTCATTTTTTTTTCGTGTGACATGTCAAATTCAATCAAATTACATTATACACTAGAATAGCTAATGAATGAGTAAACTTTTCACTTCGGGGAATTGCTAATTAGATATATATGGATGATTATTAATCAAGCATAAGTGTGTCATAGACTTACCTTATCTAGGTTTTGTTCCATTCTCAAAATTTGTTTGATGGTATCATAGATTGCTCCGGATGAGTGTGGCTTTTGTGAGCTCAATTGTTTCTTGGCCTCCATGATTTGTGGCTGTGAGAGTGGTAAATTACTGTTGAATGGTGGTGTCTGGAAGGGATGTTTCACTGGTGATGCTGGTCTCGGCAACACAACTTCCTTTTGTCCATTCACTCCATTTGATTTGGATGTTTTATCACTAACTGCAGGTTTTTGTGTTGTAATTTGGATTTTACTCACACTCACTTTATCTAATTGTTTTTTCTTGCTATCTAATTGTGTTGGTTTCTTACCACTTTTTGGCAAGACTTTCTTAGGAGCTGTACTACGTTTACTATCCCAGTTAATCCAAGCATCCTCATACTCAGGATCGTCATATTCGGCCGGTGAATATGCAGCATTTTGATTCCAATCACTATTTGCATAGAGCGAATCATGTTCCTTTCTGTGTTTATTTACAAGGGCTTTCAATTCTTTCACTTCCTTATCGTTACTTAACTCATCTGTGTCATCGTCGTTATACAATGATGATGATGATGATGACGGTGAAATTACGTTTTTATGATAAGATTGTTGATGCTCTGAGGGACTTGAAGGTGTATCGTACCAATCGGAAATACCATGTTCATCGTAATCATATTCGTAATTGCTACTACTAGGATTGTTATTACTATTAGTGGATGGGATATCAAAGTCTTTGATTCCTTGCATTTTGGGACCACCGAATTGTTTTTGGTAGAGCATCAAATTGTGTAAGAAGGCGGCGTTTGCTTTTGCAAGGGAATCTGATGAGTGTCCAGGTGATTCATACCAGATTTCTTGACCTAATTAACAATTAAAAGAAATGTAAAATATATCAAGTTAATCATTTTCATTGAAATCAGGTAAAGTTTTTGTAAAATAATAAAATAAAATGAAAATACAACTCACCAACTGGTCCATATTCGCCTCGATCAATGGCATCTTCCTGTAACATCTCCTCATGCAAATCATCCATTGGATTTGAATTGACATCCCGCTCATCAGTATAACTATAACTTGGCCCATGTGCATAGTAGTATGGCGTTGGTTTATATTCGCCATGATATGTTGGCATGCCGAAATAATTGCCACTTTCACGTCTCGGTTGCTGATAATAAAATTCCGAATCGTACATGTCGGGTCCCGAATAATATTGTTGTGGTGGCGCTTGATATTGATACTGTACCGGTAGTGATGGTGCCATTTGATATTGTGGCGGTTGTCCACGTTGGAATCGTTTAGTTCCAAAAATTGGATACGTATAAGCGAAACAAAATTCAGGTGTTACTAAGCCTAATAACAAGAGTACCGAAAGAATTGTCTGCATTTTTTTGTGTGTGTTTAAAATATTTCTGCAATTACATAAAAAAAAAAATATGAAATTGTGTTATTACGTGACTTTTAACATACAATCATATTTTAATGTTTTCAATTTTTCATCCCTGTTGTCAAGTATAAAAAGAAATAAATCAATAATGCTGACGTCTGGTATTTTATAACTAATTTCATTCATTATATTTGTCATTATGATTGTTTGACGCAATTCCTGAATACATACAGGAACAGATCACACACAGTAAGTAAAGAGGAATAAAGAAAACATTATGTGTTTTTTTTTATAATAAGAAACAATAGAAATGTCTTTACAGTTTTTTCTTCTCTTTGTATAATTTTAATAGTAGTGACTGTTGCCGTTCAAAAAATGGAGGAGTAAGAGGAAAAAGGACTTGCGTCGTTGAAATTGTATATACTTCGTATGGTAGCAGCAAAAAAAAACATATTATTATTACAATTTAATGCTAAGCATAACATAATAATAATAATACAATACAGAGAATGGAATATAAGACAATTGACGTCAATTAAGATGATAGTGTGTGTCCTTGGCTAGTGGTGTGGTGGTGGTTATTTTTGTATCAAATTTTATTTACAATTTATTAAAATATTGATAAGGATTAAATGTGATTTTAGTCAACAGGGGTCTGTTGAATTTAAAATAAATATATTACGAGGATGGTATGAGATGAGACTGAAAATGAGAAGCAGTTGAATGAATTTAGAGCGCATTACAAGGAAAGGGAATTTATGATTTTTATTTTAAAGGGCATTTTTATTTCAATTTGAAGAAAAAATCGCTGAGATTCATTTTCCAGTCTGAACATCATGCGTATATGAGAATTGTCGTATCAAGGATGTAAAAACGCCATTTTCTAAGTAAAATTTTGAGAACGGTCGATATAATTGAAGCTGATCTCGGAGTGGGAATTCGAAAAAGGTCAATATATTCAATATGACTATGAATTTGATGATACACTCTAAGTTTGAAACGCCCTACAGTACAAATTGATTGGGTCGGCAAACGGAGATCTTTGATTGACGCTTGCAGGTCATTGTCTAAATTCAATTTTTAACGATTTTCTATTTATTTGGATAAAAAATTCGAACATTTTGGGCACTCTTTTAGTTTATGCATGTAATGCGGGGTTGTTTGCGGGGCCAACTTACAGTGTACATTTTACGAATTGCGTCGTCATTACCAGAAGAAATAGAATCTTTCATTGACACTCAGACCTGTTATAAGAGATTCAACCAATAAAAAAAGCGATAAAATCATATCCCAACCTTCGTCAGTGATTATCCACCTCCATAATATCAATTTTCACATCCAACATAAGAAAAATAGGATGATTGAAAACATTCATTTTAATCTTCAAGTCCTTGAAATAAACTTCCTACACTTAATTATTCCCGAGTAAAGCAAAAATGCTTCTATTTTCATTTTTTTTATAATATGTTTTGTTCGACAATTTTGCGTGGGTGTTTTAATCTCTCAACAAAAGTATTATCGCATGTTGTTCGACAAAAAATTTGAAATTTAGCATATGTTAAATTAAAAATGGTACAACATTAGGCAAGTTCTAGGATCACCATGATGAAATTTTATTCAAAATTAATATAAAATTAATCTTGAGCAAAAGAAAAATTACATAATGACAGTTCTTTGAAAAAAAAACTTGAAATAGCATTAAAAAAAATAACATTTTACAAAGAAAAAGACTTCTAGTAACAAGAAAACTTCTTTCATTTCGAATTAAAATTCAAATATATGCGTAATGTTAGCAAATCCCAGGAGTACAAAAGCCGATTCAAATGAAAGCCGCGTGGGTGCATTTAAATGTGAATTAAGTGAGAGAGAAAGAAAAAAAATCATGTTTTGTTAAAACAAATTTGATGATTTATGTAAAAAATGTGTATCAAGGGAAGGCAAAAAAAATAACTTCCAAAAATAAATTTGAGGTCCAAATCTAGGATAAGTGAATTTTTTATTCTAACAATATATGCAATTCAATGAAAATGTATAAAAATGGAAAGTCTAAGAAAACAACCGAAAAAAATAAACACAAAAAAGGGTGAAGAATCTTCTCACCTTTTCGAATTACAATTCAAAAACACATACAACACACACACACACACACACACACACACACATAGTCACAAAAAAAATAAGATTTTGAAATGGAACCACGAATAATAAGACAAAATATTTTCTGTCAATTCTTTTCAATGGAATTCGTCAAACAGACATCAAGACGTGTTCTTATTCGTATTTTTAGTGAAATTTGCCATTCAATTCAATTCAACAGTAAATAACAGTTTCTTCGACACCCAATATGTTTTATATGCGTATAATTTGGAATAAACTATAAAAATGCCACACATACCCAAAAAAAAAATGTACCAAACATACGAAGGCAACACAAATTTTTCTTCAGTTTTTTTGGTTGTTGTTGTTATTCTGTAAAAAGTTAAGCACAGAAACGTGCCGAACAATAGCTTGGTTCTATTTTTAGATATAATGTTATTTTATTTTTCCCTTTTTTTTGAACTTAACTTCGCTTCTGTACACACACATACACACACACACACACACAAAAGAAACGAAAAACTATCATTATAATTGTACACAACGCGCCTTCGTCCTAAAAATATGTTTCAGTTAAAATAAAAAAAAGTAGTTTTGTGTTTATTATTATAATAATAAAACTAACTACATATTAACGTCACATTCAGTGGGTCGGTCTTTCTATTGTTAGAATGTTTCGTGATAGTTTTTTCCAAGTATTTTTTGTATGTGTGATTTGTTGCTTTTTGATAGTTCTTCTTCTTCTTTTTATGGTTATTAAAGGAAAGGCTATTAATAGCACAAAAATTAAAATAATTTGGAACTTACCAATAAAATATTCAAATTTTGCTCTTTGTACTTATAGAAAATTTATCAGTCTCTGAATATAGTAGTTGAAAAGTTATTTTAATTATAATTAATTTTTTTTTTAAATATAAAATCACAGAAAAATTTTTTATTTTACAGATTTTTTTTTTTATTTGAGCTTTTGCCAACTTTTTATTGATCACTGTTAAATTGTCCTCGAGTTTTTTCAGGATTTCATTCAACAAAAAAAATGAAGAAGTGTGATTTTTGTATGAATTTGAATGGAAAACTAAAAATATTATTTACATGTATGAAATTTAATGGCACACAATTTTTATGTTTTATTTAAAAAAAATGTAATCGCTTTGATTTTCTTTTAATTATTTTAATTTTTGTTCAAATTTGTTTTTTTAATTTTAATTTTTTTTTTTGAGTGTTATCACTTGAACTTATTTCAACAGAATGTCTGCAAATGCTTCTGTCGCCTTAACTTTTATAGATTACGGTTGATTCCTTTACCCCACCATCACCCGCATCTATTCGCCCACACAATTTTGCTGAATGAAAATTTCATTCGTACTTGTAGTCCGAGACAGTTATACGAGGCAAGTAGATGGTGAGATATACGAACACAAGCCGATTTGTATCCAAAAATAACGTCATAACATATTATCTTTCATTCTATAACTTTTTTTTTCCATAGCATAGCATACCAGTCAAATGTGATAAGGATACATGTTGGAGGAGTTGATTCAACAATTTTTCTTTTTTGTCTAATTTTCATGTATGATATGTAGTGAGTGCGTCAAAGATTTCCCCTTTGTCAGTTGAATTTCGTATGCAGAACACATTTTACTGCTATTTTTCGTTCAAACTGAGAGTTCAAAGCGTAGGTTGGCACGACAGTAGCATTATTATGGAGAAATATCAACTGGTTTTTATTTTTCATATCCTCCTTTTCATATATGATGAGGTTTTTTCAATGGGTTTCTCCTCGTTTATTGATCGCACTAATACAAAGAAAGGTCGAGTCATAAAATATGCGGCAAAATTTCGTCTTTGTGTTAGTATTTTCATTAATAAAAATTTTTCTACTACGTTCTTGTGTACATATGATATTTTTTTTTCATATTAACAAGGAAAATTTTGCTATTTCTTATTCAATTGAATTGAATGGAAATCAAATGTTTACTACATTACAAAAGTTAATGAATTCAGAGAAAATCTGATTTTGAATGAGGATTCAATGACTGATTAAATTTCTGTTGAAATGGCTCATAATCGTATTGACTCAATAGAAATTGATAGAAGGATGTGATTCATTGTCCTTAAAAATGGAATCTTCCATTTAAAAGCAAAAATAAAGAAAAAAAAAATCATCGTAAAACCGAAAATTTTCTATTTTAAGATATTGTTAAGGAAACACCTGCACTGCAATATATACATGAAATTGATTTAATGAATGTAACATATGTGCATGATGTAAATGTAAATAGTTGTAAAACTCGGTTGTAAAATCTATCTTTATCATATTACACATACACACACACCCACACACAAAATATCAATGGATAGAAATGGATAGTAGAAGAAAAAGGAAGTGTCCAAGGTCATTCATTCACTTTTTTCTTTCATTTTCTATTACGATTTCATATTTTTTATCATGATTTACGTCATTCACCCAAAAAACCATTTATTTTTTTCAAAAAAAAAAAAGAAAAACATAAAATTTTAACAGTTTTCCCATTTTCTCACATGAATTTTCCTTTCAACTGTATTGAAGTGTATCCATTTCAAAGGAAAAAAATGATAATAAAAATAAAAAGAATTAGGTTGAATTAGAGGAGATAAAGCAAAAATAAATATTGATGTATATTTTTAGATTTTATATTATCATTCTCGACACTCACAGTAATAAATGAGAAACGTGAGGATAATGCGATACGAAAATAATGAAGTGAAGCAACAACAACAAAAAAAATAACAGGAAATTTAGAAAACGTGGGTGGTAAAATGAAAATTTTATCAAAGTTAATTTACGTTTATTTTTGAATCAGTGAATATTTGAGTGTATTTTTTTTTCAGTTATTATTAGATTTTATGAATTCTTTGAATGACAGCTTATTTTTCCATTCAAGGCGATAACATAAAAACGTCAATCACATTAAACATAATTGAATTGAGACTGATTATGGTTAATTCACGGAATGTGTTTTTCGTTTTTTTTTATTTTATTATATGGATGAAATTTGAGTGAGAAAATTATATGGGTTTTAAATTGAAAATGAAATATTTATGAAGAAAAATTACTTGAATTGAATGTGATTTTGGTATGTTGATAATATTAAAAAATAATGATTGAATGAAAATTATTGATGACTAAGCTTTCATTGATCAAAATGAGCTGGTGACGGGAAATTTCAATCAAATTTTTACTTTTTTGACTGTATTTGGGATTGCACGGTGCAGTGGTTAGCGTGTTGAACTATCAATCTTAAGGTTGGTAGTTTGATTCTGGCTTCGGTCATTTGACTTTAGAATCTCAAATGTCCCTTTTTCCGGCTTGGGGTGACAGGATAAAAGCTAAACACCCTCGGATGATGATATCAGTCGGGCTCATTGGCATGAGTGCAGACTATTAAGCCGCCCTGCAAATCTGATCTGATATTGAGCAATAAAATCATGTTTTCGTAAGGTTTAGCTGAAAGTGGCCTGAAACAATATTATAGGGTTAATTTCAAGCTGAAATTTTGCTCAACTGACCAAGTCGATATTTCACATATAAAACTTACAGATATGATTTCTATACGCCAAAACCGAAAAATGACCTCAAAATTGTGTAATTTGCCATTTTAAGCCTTTTTATATATGAAATATTGAATTGGTCAGTTCAGCAAAGTTGCAGTTTGAAATATTCTCTAAAACTTTGCTTCAGGACACTTTTGCCTAAAACTTACGACAAAACAAGATTTTTTACTCAAAAACGTAAAATACAGGGGGATTTTGTTGCTCCTGATTTTTACTCTTCTTTACCCTCTTTTACACTTTCTCACACTATAATGTTCCTTTGGGTTCTCAAACTCTTTTTATGAATTTCAATTCATTCTCTTATTAAAGGTATGATCTTACAATATTTTATGATTATTATTATTCATTCTTTCAGTGCGTCCTTCCATGTTGACGTCTCGAAACGAAGTGAACGAGTTGATGAAGAACTGACCTTGTCAACAGATGATAACATCTGACAGTTCCCAATTAGCATATTGTATCTCTAATTTTTGTCTTGTAATCCTTGTGAGTCACAGAGCTTACAACACCTAAGCCCTTTTTTATGCCCTAAAAGGGCATACAAATGCAATTAAGAGCATAAAAGTAAATAAAAGTGCATAAAAGCGCATAAAAGCGCATAAAACTGCAAAAAAAAAAGATTTACAAGAGCATAGCAGAGTATGAAAGTCCACAAAAGTGTATAAAAGAGCATAAAAATGCAACTAAGAGCAAAATTGGGTTTTAATAACACCCTGTATTCAATTGAAATTTCTCGTCGCAAATTCCGTAGCTGGCATTTTCCGTGTAAGTAAATTAAGGGTTAAAATTTAGCTCAATGACTTTTATTATCCTACTTAAAACTCGTTAAAGACACAAAAATCCATTCATACAGAAGCTTCTCAGTAGAATACAAATGGGCTAAAAAAAAATGAAATTCACATCAATACTATCTGTGTATCTGTTTATGTGTGTATGTGTGTGTGTGTGTGTGTATGTTCATATATACATTTCATTTACCTTACATATTTTTCTTGAATCAGTTACAACCGCATAAAATTTTTTCACATACACACACACAACCGGCATCGGCATTTTCATTCATAAAATTTCACCATGATATGCTACATGAATTTCAAAGTCTCTTTATTTTACTTTGGTGCCTGGATAACAATGTGTGGGTGAATTTTATGATATTATAATGTTAATTTATTGCCACTACCACACAAAATTTCCACTTTTGCGCAGTAACAAGCTCCATTAATCATAAAAAAGGGGAAAATGTTGCTTCTTCTACTGCTGCCACTGCTGCTGCTGCTGATTCTAAAAATAGAACACATAAAAAAAAAAAATAAACTATGAAGTTGTTGTATTTCAATGAATTTTGTTTGTATCAATTTTTTTTCTATAACTATTCATGATATTTATTTTTATATGGAATGGAGGCGTATTTTCCTTGTATCAGAAACATATTTTTGTGTGTATAAAAAATATTATTATGAATAAAAAAAACAATAACTATACAAAAAAATATGAAAACCCACGCAAATAAAGTTTGGATATCTTACAAGAAAGGAAATGATTTCATCTTCTTCTTCTTCTTCATCTGATGTCTTATAGACTTATATAATTATGTTGAATGAATGATTATAATCACTGAATTGGCTTAGAACCTTAATTTTTACTATATCTTTATCTCATTTCAGTGAAAGAAAAACGCACACGTTTCTTTTTCATTTTTATTTATTTTTTTGGGGTTTTACCTTATAAAATAAAAAAACACATGAATCGATGTTCGTTTAGTGTAGAAGCTCAGCAGTTAATAATGAGATAAAAATTTTCCATATGACTTGTGTGTGTGTGTGTGTGACCGTGTGTGCTTATATGCAGTGAAATGTGACGTTAAGTAGATAATAATTTTATTTCTCTCAAATGTGTAATTATCTGACTTTATCGTGTACATTTTTTTTATCATTATGATGAATTACATTATTAAAATAAAAAAAAAAAAACATATTTATGGAGCTTTATTTCGATTGAATGACGCTTTTAAACGTTTTTTTTTGTTGTGTAAATATCATTTTTATTATGTGAGGTGAATGATAATTTTCGATAAATTTCATAAATAATAATAAAATTGGAAATTTATTGTCCGTTCAAGCGAAAATTGAATAAATTCGGGCAAATTTTTGTTAAAATGAATGCATTTCAATCATTTAATTTTCTTTTTCTTTAATGTAAAAATAAAAATGCACTATTATCGTTATTATCATTATAACAACAATTACATATCCAAGAAAAACATAACACATAAAAAATGAAAGAAAAATTTTAAAAGTTATTTTTAACTTTGACTAGTATCGGTGGCGCCTACAACCCTACAAATGTACTTTGACTAGCTATAACTTGTAAATTGAAATTGAACGAACACACACACACACACATTATTACGAAAGTAAAGAGTTATAAACTATTATCCAATCCTTCTTGTTTTTATAATAATGTACAATTTTTTTTTCTTGTTTGTTTATTTGTTGTTTGTGTATGGATGCCGGTCATTGTTTATCGGAAAATTTTGTTTGATTTTTCTATTTTTTTTTTTCATATTTTCATACATAAATTGCGTTTTATGTGATTTGATATGGAAGTAATTTGTGAATGTAAATATAATGGTAATATTTTTTGCTTTTTGCGATGTTTTTTTTTGCAAGGCAAAATTTTAGTATTCATTGAAAATCAAGTTTTGATTATTTTTGGTATGTTTTGGAAAATATCGATGAATAATGAGGGATTATAAAGTTAAATTTAATAAACATATTTATGAAAAATGATTATAGAGTGAAGATAAAATTTTGAACACAATTTGACATGAGTTTACCTTGAAAGTAATCAGAAATTATTAAAATAAAGGTTTATGAATTTTAATGGACATCAGATTCTGAGTTGTTTGAATATTAAATTGCCCAACGCAGCGGTATTGGTGATGTGCATTTACGACAATATTTTTAGGACAATGAAAAATGTGAATTTGGTTGGAAAATGACCGGGAAAATGTTCGGAAATGTCTGAAAATTTTGTTGAATATCGGAAATGTTTTGGAAAAATCGGATATTTCCAGATAATGGTCGGAAGTCAGAAATACGTTAGAAACACAGTTTTTTTTTTTTGTGTAGGCTGCAAATTTTTATTTACCATTATTTTCCGTGAAAATTGCTGCATTACATCACGTTAGATATGAGGATTGGGGGAATACAAAAATGTCCACATGTGACATGTCTTGTGGAAATCTCATATAAGATTTTTCCTACCATTTACTCGTTTTTTCCGATTTTTCTAAAAATTCTCCAGTCTTTGCAGAAAATTTTCCGATCATTTTCCAGCTTTCTTGACCATTTTCCGACTTTTTCGATAATTTTCTGACTTTCTCGAGCATTTTCTAACTTTGTCAAGCATTTTCTAATTTTCCTGGTCATTTGCCAATCATATTCCGATTTCAATTGTCATACAGCCGTAAAAGCCGCTGCTTGCCTCTAACCAGCTTCTATCCTTAAATTCTATTCTCCTTACTATCTCTTTCTATACGCGATCTTCTTGTTTGTATGGATAAAGGGGAGCCACTTCTTCAAAGCATTGCACTGAAGTGACCGAACGATCTAATGATTATTATATAATAAAATCTACTGTTGAGGAAAAACTGTCCTCGTTTCGATGGACCAGGTATGATGATGAATGCCGGGTGACAGAGCGATTAGAGCAAATCATCTGTTATAGTGTATTTTTTCTTACGGAATGCACTAAAAATTGTTTAAAATATCACAAAAATGAAATCGGCCCAGACAAAAAATTGCCTCCTCTCAAAATGTGATTGATTTTCAAAAAGGGTTTTTCCTGACTTCAGGACCTTAAATAAAAAAGAAATTCGATTCCTTACCTTAATCCACATGAAAACCTAGAATTTAGCCCTCATATTTCTCTCATTTTATCAATAAACGTTGCAATTGAATCAATTAATTCTCAATCACATCAATCATAAATGCAATTTCAAATTCTATTCACAAAAAAAAACCTGGTAGTAATCAGAAACACACATCCGAACAATTAACAAATGATAATGACAATAAAAACATAAATAAATTAAATTTTAACATTCAATAAGAGATATAAATAAACTGGTTTTCTATTTTATTTCTATTTCTATAGCTCGCTGTCTGAATGTCTGCTGTACAGTCGATTATTTTTATGCAATTGCTTATAAAAATACACTCAATCTGTCCCATAAAGATATTGCAATAATAAAAATTCAATCTACCTAGTAAGGTGTTTTTTTTTAGTTTGTTGTTAAATTTATATACCACGCGACATATTACAAGGCACAAACAACACACAGCAAAAATTCAATTTTTGAATTGACAAAACGACATTCGTTTATATTAAATGAGATTTACTCTCAGAACAAGCAATAACTCGACAACATTTAAGGTTTTGTATCGAGAAAAAAATATTCATATTAAAAAAAAATAAAAATAGATAACGTCTTGTTTAATGTACAGTCGATATTTAGCATAGAACTTCCACACATAGACTCAATTTAATGTTGATCTATCATGAAAAAAATTGAGTCATGTCCGTTGTTGTTGTTGGTTTTTGTGTTACATTTTGCTTGCACTTGTACGTTTCTAAAGTAAGTGACATATAAATGATTTACTTTTTTTTTCATTTGATTTCAATTTTGTATTTTATTATTTTAAACTTAGTCATTACAGCACCTTGTGTCAAAACATGTGTTGATTATATAAAAAAAAAACTCAGAAAAAACTAAAATAAAATCAAAGAGAAAATTATTCTGTGAAAGGAAAAAGAAGAAGGTGCAAAAAAAAGCGAATTATGTTAAATTTCTCAGCAGCATCCGATTACAAACAAGTGTTGAATCGGTTAAAAAATGATTTTGATAGAAAATGGGCTGAAAATAAACCATCAACAAGTGATAGAATAAAAGACTATGAAGATATACGAGTGTTAGGCAGTGGTGCATTTGGCGTTGTGGTAAAATTTAACATTTTAAGTTTAAATTGAGTTAATTTGATATCATAATCCAAAAATTTCATAGAAATTGGTTAAACAAAAGGATACGAATAAGTATTTTGCAATGAAATATCTGTCAAAAGAAAAGGTCATTAAACATAAGCAACTGTCACATACCTTGTTTGAGAAACGCATACTGCAATGTATCAACTTTCCATTTTTGGTATCACTTGAGAATGCATTTAAAGACAATACGACACTATATTTGCTGTTGCCATTTGTCAATGGAGGCGAAATGTTCACATTACTAAGAAAGTAAACTTTTATCGCATTTTTTTTTTAATTAGAATATTTTTTTTATTCATTTCCTTTTTTTTTCTTGATTGCAGATTCGGCAAATTTTCAGAGTCTCATGCTCGATTTTATGGTGCTCAAGTTACACTCGCCTTTGAATACTTACACCACTTAAATCTCATTTATCGGGATCTCAAGCCAGAAAATATCATGATAGATGATAAGGGTTATTTAAAGATAACGGATTTCGGTTTTTGTAAGTTAGTCGAAACAAGAACTTATACGTTGTGTGGAACGCCAGAATATTTGGCTCCTGAGATAATTCAAAGTAAGGGATATGGAAAAGCTGTGGACTGGTGGGCTTTTGGGTAAATTTGATTCATCATATCAAAAATTTTATCAATCAAATTTTCATTTCACAGAATTTTATTGTATGAAATGATGGCCGGATACAGTCCGTTCTATACAAACAATCCAGATCCAATGGCATTATTCGATAAAATTAGTAAGAATTCTCTTAATTTTAATGTTAATCTCATTTCATTTACAATTCTTAAAACAGTTGCAGGAAAATTCAAATTCACTTCTGGCTTCAGTTCAGACCTCAAGAATTTGATCACGAATTTACTTCAAACTGATATAACGCGACGTTATGGCAACCTTAAAAATGGTGTTCAAGACATCAAGGGTCATTCTTGGTTCAAGTCAACTAAATGGATTGCCATGTTAAACAAAGAAATTCCCGCACCTTTTGTGCCAAAAATTTCAGGTGCTGGTGATGTCTCAAATTTCGATCATTTTAAAGATGAAGTTGTATGCAAGAAATCTAGTAAATGCTTGTTTGAACGTGAATTTATAGATTTTTAAATAAAAATTTCACTTAAATTTACTTGAAATATAACTGACATTCATAATGGAGACGACTGGTTATTTGTTCATGCAATTTCATAAAATAACCAGACGTCTCCACATTGATTGAATAAAATCATGTGCAGCAACAAGTTCATTCAATATTTCGAGAAAAAAGTCATATGGTAAATCTGTGTTTATCTGTAGCCCTAAATGTGGGATCTCAAGGCGCATGCTTATCAGAGAAACTTGTGACGTTAGAGTATCCTTCACTTTTATACTCAATTCTTTTACATTAAATAGTTTTCATTTCATTTAAAATTAAAATTTTAAAGATAAAAGTTTAAATTAATAGAATTTTAAGAGATTTTTGTTTAAGTTTGTAACTTTTATACCTGTTTGGTATAAAAAAGTACATGGAAAGTACTTAAAAAGTAAGAAATGGAATATTTTTTGATTTTCATTTGAAAATGAAATGACGTAGTATTAAATTTTCTTCCATATTGTTCTAGATTTCATACATTTAATTATTGATATAATCAAAAAGAACCAAATAAAGAGACAGAAAATGGGATCAGCTAAAAAACTTTTCATAATTTTAACCGTAAGCTTTGTGATTACATCGTCATCTGCTTACGGTTATATATCGGCTGGAATGAAGGACCACTTTTTGTCTGATATGTTTTTCCGTGATTTGGTCGATCGTAGGGGTAATGATTTTGCTGATACAGCAGACTCCTACATAGATTCCCTTTCACCTGGAGCATCAATGGACGATCAACTTGCCTTAATGGCACGCAAAGATTTGGAAGCAGAACAACTCGATTATGATTCATTACTTGACAATGATAATCATTCACCATCATTACGGGATCAGGAATATTTACAACATAGTTCATTATGGGGACATCAATATGTCTCGGGTGGTGCCGGTGAAGGCCCACATCGTGTTAAGCCACAAGTCAAAACAGATGCTAGCTTACCTGCATATTGCAATCCTCCAAATCCATGTCCAGTTGGATACACTGAAGATATGGGATGTACTTTGGATTTTGAAAACACTGCTGCTTTTAGTCGGGAATATCAGGCATCTCAAGAGTGTATGTGTGATTCGGAACATATGTTCAATTGTGATAGTGTTGATGGCCAGGAAGGACATGACACAGAATTTAAAAATTACTTGGCACGTCAATTCCAACAAAAACCAATTGAACACAAAAATTTAGTTGCAAAGAAGTTCTTCCAGAAAAAATCACACATTCCCAATAATAAAAGCTTGAATCCTTACTTACAAGGCGAAAAGTTACCAATTGCAGCTAAAAAAGGATTTAATGTAAACTAAATCACTTGTAAGCACAATATTCAAAATGATCGCACTTATGTCCATTTATATAAAAAAAAATATTAAAAAAAAATCTAATCAGTATTAAAATATTCAAAAATTATATGAAAGGATTAAAAAAAACTGAATCATAAACATTAAAATAAAAAATTTAATTGTTAGATTTGATCTATTTTATGAAAATAATAATGCAAAAATATTCATAGGATTTGTAAATTATTTTATAAAAAATGTGCAAAATGTAAAAGAGCTACCTAAATTTAAAAATTTTCATTGTTAGTAACTAGCCCTGATATTTTTCTTTCAAAAATTGAATTAGAATCCCATAAAATTTAAAATAATTTGTTAAAATGAAATATTTTTATGATAAAAAAATAATAGAATAAATTATATTTTAGAAAACACCAAAAAAAACTGTTTTCAATGAAACGAACCAATAATAATTTAACTTTAGGTTATAAAATTTTACTTTATTTCCTAAAATCATCATCAATTAATTTCATAAAACGTCTAGATACGGCCAAATTTAATGTTTTCCCTCCTTAGCTGTTTGCAATGATTGGGTCATGTACAATTTAGCAAGCGATTGTGAACAGAATTGCGAAATATGTTGACAATAAGTGTTGATTTGTCCTGAAATGATCATTGGATTAAGACGTGGTGGAACTGGCAATGGTCTAAATTGTTTATGGATGTCATCTTCGGGTAGTGTTGGCTCTCCTTTTGAAGCACGCATGGAATTTTCTTGGGCGAGTTTTGCTAACATACGATGTTTTTCTTGTTCTTGACGAACACCAGCTTGTTGATACTTGTTAAATTTAGTGGCTTCTTGATTGAGCTCATCAACACGATCCATAACACTTCTCAAATGATTTTCTAACACAGAAGCCGTGCCCAAGTCTAAAAAGTGAGTTCCATGTTCCTCTGGAATCATTTCACTCATTTCTAACATCATAATATTGGTTAGAGCTGAATTTTCAATTACAATTGGAATCTCAATGAATAAATTTTCGAATCCAATTTTGAGTGCACGTAATGCATCTGGAGTAAATTCACCATCCTTATACATTTTAATAGCCTGTGGAGTCAGACGATATGCTTTCAATGTCAGAAAACCACGAGCTGATTTCTGTGTATCATAAATAACGACAACAGATTCTTCAATACTTGTTTGATAATGATACTGCGATTCCAAGAGTGGTAATGACAAGAAATTACCAACTTCAGCACTTTGATACCATCCAACATGGAAGTGATCTACATTCACTTTACGTAAACGACGCATCATTGAAATTTGATATTCTTCATCATCCATTGTCTCATCATTCTTTGGGAATGGGAAACAGTTGGTGATCTCTAAGCGATTATCAACAACAAGACCTAAAAGTGCACCTTGGGCAACTTCCATATTTCCAAGAGACTCTTCATGACAATGTTTAATGATTTTCATAGCAGCCTTTAAAGTAAAAAATTTAATATTTTAACCGAACTAATTTTCTTAGCAATAATTTAACTCACCAATCCTTCACATTGCACAAATTTTATACCAGTGTCCGGTTCTTGAGGTTGTTGTCTACCTTCTGAAAAAACATGAAATGAAAATTAGTTTTTATCTTCTTAAATTTGTCATTTCTTAAAAAATTTCATGAATATTATTAAAGACCAAACTCACTCCGGTAATAATCACCACCTTTATGCATCTTGCTCATTTTATTTCACTTTAAAAATCAAAAATTAAATTTTCTTAATTTCTTCTTTGGAAAATGGCCACGCAGTTTTTGTTTTGACATTTACTTTGACAGTCGAGTCGATTTCATTTGAAAGTCGAGTTGACTTTCATTCATGTAAATAAAGGACCGTTGAATGTTAATTTTCTTTGAAATTTTGAAAATTAAGAAGCAATTGCAATCACTTTTCATGGTTTTCAGATAATTTTTTTGTCTAATTTTTAAGTGAAATTTATTCCACACTTGAATTTTCTTACACTAAAAGCCAATGATGCAAATCCCATTTGAATTCATGTGGCTCTATCTAGATCTCACATGTAGAAGTTCGATTGACGTTTAGTTGTCAAAATAAAAAACAACAAAAAAATCAAAAGAAAAAAATATTCAGCACTTTTCAAGGAGATTTTTTAGTAACTACATCAGGTATTATAATTTTGCTCGATCATATTCATTTAAATAAATTTTTCTTTTTGATTTGTATTAGATATAAATAATTGAAGCGTTCCAAAATTCACAAATAATATAAAATGGCCACAAATAACATGAGCATCCAGCGTATTAAACGCGAATTCAAAGAAGTGTTAAAAAGTGAGGAGATCACACAATGCTCAATCAAATTGGATATAATAAATGATAATTTTACGGAGTTACGAGGAGAAATTGCTGGTCCACCTGACACACCATACGAAGGTGGTACATTTAAATTGGAAATCAAAGTCCCAGAAACGTATCCATTCAATCCACCCAAAGTAAAATTCATCACGAAACTTTGGCATCCCAATATTTCATCAGTTACCGGAGCCATTTGTCTGGATATTCTAAAAGATAATTGGGCAGCAGCAATGACTCTTCGAACCGTTCTTTTGTCACTACAAGCCTTATTAGCAGCTGCTGAGCCTGATGATCCCCAGGATGCTGTCGTAGCAACACAGTACAAAGAAAATTATCAAATGTTCGAATCAACTGCGAAACATTGGACAAACGTATATGCTGGTGGTCCACATAAACTCGAAGATTTTGATAAGAAATGTCAACGACTTAAAGATATGGGTATTGGTGATTATGAAGCACGCGCTGCACTCTCACGAAACAATTGGAATTTAGAAAGGGCAACCGAACAACTGTTTAGTTAGTTTTCAAATTATGGCAGCGAAGAATTTTAATTCCTCATTGTTTTGTTATCAGATTGAAAAAACATTCAGATCCGTTTAAATTTCAAATTTATTTTTACCCCCATTTACAGTTTCTGCATAATTCAATCTCTGCTATAGGCAAAAATTAGTACTTTTTCAAATTTAATAGAATTGTTAGGAAAACTATTTGAAATTTATCCCATTACATGTAAATTTTTAGTAGTTGTAAAATGTTGCGTTTGAATTTATGTTTATTTTGCTTTCAAGTAACAATTTTCTTTTGAAATTTACCTTGAAAACTATAGTGATGGGATAAAGAACAAAAAAATTAAACCATTAAAATTCTAAGATTATTGATTAATTATTATAAAATAAAATAAAATCTTGAAAAAAATATTCATATATTTAATTTCAACTTTGCATGGACCTCAAATGCTGTTTCGTTAAAATACATTTTGTCAAAATACAGTCACAAGGCATTGCATGTTCTTCCTTTTCAGCATCCAGAATTTCCAATTGCAGATTATATCGGCGTGGTGAATCTGCACTTCTTGAGATTTTTAATTGGACTGCTAGTGGAATCCCGATTTCGTCAATTTCTTCTGTGGCATGTTCTGGAAAGGTTATGAGGGTTTGTTTCCAGTGAGTGGGTGGTTCTTTTGGGGATGTCGAAAGTGAAATTGGATCTGAATCATCAATTGATGGAAAAACACATTCAAACCAAATGCAAACTCCTTGGAAGAGGCCACGGTTTTGTGTGACTGCGAATGTGATTGTAATTAATTGTGATTAAATTTAATATGAAATTTTCACTTACCAAAAACTTCTTTCACGTCAAATTCTTGAAGTTCTTCCAATGTGACCTCTTTTAAATCAATCCATGCAATGATGTTTCCTTCATGTAAGAGATTCTCTGGAGCGAGGATTTCAATTTGTGGTTTATGACTCTTTTGTGTCCGAAGTTCTTTTGCCAGTAAACTCAAATCAACCCCTTCAAAATCTTCACTATCAAATTTTGTTGGAACAGAGCAAGGACTTGCATAGATGGCAGCTGATTCAGGAAACATCCAACCAGTTGGTGATAGAAATTTGTCTCGTGCATAGAGAACTGAATCCAACATGCCTTCATGCAGCAGATAAAATCCCATCCATTCACTTACAATTATATCGACATTTTTAATGTCATTTGGCAGCTGGAAATCTTCAACTTTTCCATTGAAAACAGTGATAATATGATCAAGTTTATTCGCAGCAATAATTTTCTCAGACAATTTTGCAACATTGGAAGCTTCAACAGCAAATACCTTCTTGGCTCCTAAAAAATTATCAAGTAGAATCGAAACAACTCATTAAATTCAAAACAATTACCCGCTTTAGCACAAAAAATTGAGAGAATGCCAGTTCCAGATCCAACATCCATCACAATTTTATCTTTAAACAAATCCGAAAGGGTCTCAATGGCATGTCTGTACGTTTGTGTGCGAGGCAAATCCAAAAGCATCAGTTCATGAATCTAAAATTTAATTGAATTTCATTAAAATCTCTCAAAGCTCTCATTGAAATCAGACCTCCAAATCTTCATAACTCGTAAAATAATCGTTATTAATTGAATCGACTTCCATTTTAAGAATGAATTTTAATTTTATTTAACTTTTAATGTTTTTGTTATCTTTAACATTTGAACATGTGTTTTTGTTGACTTTTTCTCATATACTATACATAGCAGGTTTATTTTGAATACATTAAATTTTACACGTTGAAATGAAACGTTACGTTTTGTCATAGAATAAAAATTAGAATTTGATTGTGTGAGCGTATTTTTTGACAGTGTGGAGAATGTCTAAAGCACTCATGGTACCACAAATGGTAAAATTTCCCCAATAAAGTAAATCTTTCTCCAAAATGTCCAGATTCACCATGAGATTTGAAAGATTATCCTTTGATGTCAGTGGTTTATCAGGCATTACGAATCTCGGTGGTGGATCAACAACAACAGAAGCATCAAATGTGATACAACGATCATCAATTATATGTGGTGTCTTTCGATGTAAAATCATGTTAGAATAGTCCAACAAACGACCAGCATAAAAAGCCCAAGCATAATGGAGATATCTTTGGATACTGATCAAATTCTCTTCCGATGTCGGTATGGCATCCAAGATAATTTGACATGAAATTAAACAACTATGATATTGCTTGAACATTTTGAATCGCTTCCATTTGTTTTGCATTAAAATCATCGTATAATTGATGATGAAATGAGCTGCTGACACTTTTGGCATCAAATTATGCTCCAAATTGTACTTCAGCCGTGTAAGTTCCCAAAAATACTCCTGTTCAGCATCTCCATTGATCTCGAAAATCCGGACTTTTAATCGCAATGAAAAATCGTAAAAGTGATTCAAGATCTTATTTGAATCAATGACTGTTTTGTAGCGCCACAATTCAATTATGTTCCGATCATTTTCATTTTCAGGGAATTTGAGGTACAAGTCATCGATCAACTCAAAAATGACTTTCATTATTTCCGTAGACTCTAAAGCCTTGTCTCTCATATTGGGTCCAGGAAACAGAATCATTTTTGAAATTTCTGCTAATTTACGACACACCATGGATAACTTGTTATAAGGATATCTTTGAACTATATCACTGCTGATCTCACCAAGGATGCCAATTAAGTCAAAATCACGCTTGACAAGGTTAGTAGCAAACCAACGACCAAAGGGGAAGTCCAATGATAAAGGTTCATATGATCGATTCTCCATTTTTGATTTGAATTGTAATTTTGATCAATTTTCACCTAAAATTATATAAAATTTTGAGTGATCTCGATGAAATATCAATTAAATGACAAGAATTTCATACTTAGAGCAGGAAAATTTGAATTAAATGTTTGTAAATAATAAGAATTTTAAAGAAAATTAGACACAGAGTTCTTGAAATTTAAATGAAAAGAAATAAGAACGACTTTCCAATAAACCGTTAATTCCTTGAATTGGGCAAATCAAAATTTTTAACTGAAGTTTTGAACGACCTGATCACTGACTATTCAAGGGAAATGAGGTCAAAGCAATACAAAACGTAAAGATTTTTTTTATAAAATTTATTTTTTTTAGTTTAAATGTTTAGATAAAATTTTGAATTAAAATGATTGAACACATTGCAATAACATATCTCTCAATTTCAATCTCATCGTTGGTTTTCCCTTACAAATAATATGTGTGGATGTCTCATCAATATTTATCACTGTATCTTCCGTGCCAATCGTAATTATGTATGAGCCTGGTCGTGTTTGTTCACAATTTGTAAGAAGTCCTTCTTGTTTCAATTTTTTCAGGAGTAACTCAACATCGATCGAACCCAATTCTATTTTTGCCTTGCCTGAGCCTGATGATAAAATTTGACTTTCTTTCTCTGTCAAAGCTTTAAGGGTGTAATTGTTGTCTTTGACTTCAAGTAATCCTGTCACTGGAGCAGCATTGACTCCCGGTTGAATTTCCCTTGGAAGAAGTGTCTTAGCGATGTCTGTGCTTAAATTGACTTTAATGTGCGTTTTCTTCAATGGAAGTTTAATAACACGTTCTCGATTGTTAAATGTGATAATTTGCCTATCTGATGTTTGATCAATTGTGAGTTCGATTTTTTGTGGCAACATCGGTGGTGGAACTGTATAACTTTCTGGAATGATCAAAACTCCTGGTTTCAATTCTTTGATTAATTTATTTGCTTGTTGGAAATTCAGGGAAGTGTCAATTGGACAATAAACTGCTTTCATTGCTAACGGTTGAAATGGTGCCAGTGCCTGAAGATAAGAATAATCTGGCTCAGTGAAGATAATTGTATGTAATGGATTTGATCCCCACATTTCAATGAAATGCACAATATCACCGAATCTTAAGCTTGGATGACCGCAAAAGACGATACATGGTTGTCGAAACTCAGAACTAAATCCATCGGAGTAAATGTGTTGAAAGTGTTTCAAGCGTGCATTTTTCACCAAACTCGCATGTGGAAATGGCTCGTCTGGGATATAGACTTTATTTTGTTTAACTGAACTCAACCATTCAGCGAGGATGTTCGAGTAAGCGAGTGACGAGTCAGCAACCGGTGAAATAAAGAACATCGGAATTTGTGATAATCCTGCATTGTCTAAATTCGTTGATAAGCACTCAAATAAATCGTATACAACTCCGGAGGGATAACATGGGATTAAAACACTACCACCATTACGCAGAGTAACTGCAACATTCATACAAAGCTCGCCCAACATTCCATCTGGATTGACATGAGGTGCTTGAGTAAGTCCTGTCATTATCGCAACATCCGAGTACTTTAACGCTGCTTGATTTATAGGACGTGGATGTGTTGTGAGAGTACTTGATCCAGAAATATACGAAATTTTTTCATGTCCAGAAGAGATGACCCAGTTCGATGATCCAAGACAATATCCTGAACTTATTGCTGTCACTTGTAACGCACCATAAATATCAATTTTTTCATCGTATCCAGCTAAATGCACTCTTGCCAAACTCTTATTAACTGCTTCCATACTAAACATATGTTTCCAACTCTTAGGTTTTTGAACATCACACAACGGTGGTGGCAGAATATGAAGCATATCTTTCCATTTAGTAGCTGTATTAGCTTTGGGTGATGCTTCTATATATTCCACCAATTCCTCTAAGAAAAATCTTCCAATTTGTAAGGTTGGTTCAGTGGCATACACAACACCTTTGAATCCCGTTCCTTCGGTGATGTATGGTAAAGCGAGCATATTCAAGTAATTTGAAATCAAGATAATATCAATTTCAGAAAAATCTACAATCTTTTCCATTGGAGTCAGAAATTCGGGTGCAGAGTCAATAAACACTTTTCCACAACATTCTTTCAATTCACCATCAGCTTGATCGTGATGATCTCTTGGAAGCCAATTGGGAAGAGAAGCAAATTTTGAGCTTTGAACAAGTGATAAGGGAAGGAAATTCAGTCCTGAAATTAAAACGAAAATTAAAATTCCATTAAAGTTTGGATTTAAGCTGTAATTTAACCTGTACTGATAGTTAATCCACAATCCAACATAATCAGTAGCTCTTTGTAGCTCAAGACATAGCAAGGCTTTGCTGGATCAGAACTTAAACAATAAAGTTTCATTTTTTACAATTTAATTTATTTTTTGTAGTTTCTTGATAATTTTCCGGTTTTGTTTTTGTTTTGTAAACAAAGCAAGTCTTCAAATGATGGTACCCAAGAATTGGAAAATAAAACTTATTGGTCAGGAAAATATTTTACAGCAATAATTTTACCATGAGTTATTTTAATCAATTTCAGATGCTTTTGAAATCAATTGACCGTGAGAAGATGCAAGGCCTAGAAATTTGAACAGAAAAAATGAAAAACAATTTTCAACGAATTTTCCATTGATTTCAAATTTCAAATTACCTCCGACCTTATTGACATCCGTTTAGTCTTAAAATTGATATGGCTTTCAGTAGATTGAATTTATATTTATTAATAATTTTAGTGGTGTTTATCAGGATTTTAGCAGCAAACAAAGGTAAGTGCAATCTTCCATCAATTCTCCAATGAAAATTAACATCAAAAAGTGCCAATTCTGCCTCTAAATAATGGAAAGAAGTGAAATTTAAAAATTTGTGTACACGAATGTGTGTATACTAACAATAATAAAAATAATAATTACATTGAATGAAATTTTAAAACGTAATTTCATGCAAATAATCATAAAAAAATCAAATAAAAGTAAAGTGATTTATTGAATTCAAAACTAAATTGCAAGAAAATGATAAGAAAAGTAATGAAATTGGACTTAATTGAAAGAAAAATTACAAATTATTATTTTTTAATTTGTATACATATAATTAGATATACGTACAGGCATAGAGGTGTATAGACACACGTATGTGTCTATGAAACTGATGATTTTAGATGTCTGAAGTTTAAAATTCTGGTTAATCAAAGTGAAATATTTGTTATGGTAAATATCAAAATATGAGACGATCAACTTATTTAATGTGAGAAAAAAAAAGTTTGAAATGAAAACAAAAATCATACATGGATAATGGTTTATGAATGGCAGCGACTGATTTTTGCGAACTAACTTCTAAAATCGTGATTTTTCATGGAAACTGAAGAATGTAATTCAATGCCTCTTAATTGAAGGATGAGTCTCAATTGACCAAATGCACTGAACTGATAAAATTCGAGAAAATTATTGTCAGAAAACTTCAAAATATAGTGAAGGCACCTCTGAGGTCTCGCAGCGTCATTTTGTGGGCATCAACTCACCAGTTTAGATTAAAAGACAGTTAAAAGACCGTTCCAGAATTAAAATCATGATATTAGAGCAAAATTTGGATCAAATGCCATAATTTATTTTTGACACCACTTCCAGGAACGAAATTTGATCAAAAATTAAACGTAAAATACCTAAATGTTTTTAAAGTTATCAAATTCCAATTGAACATAAAACATGATTTTTCTGTGCATGCAGAAACAAGAATCGTTCTTGACGTCAAAAATATTAAACAAACATTGTATTTCTGATTCGAATTTAGCAATTGTATGTGAAGAATTTTGCTTAATTCGGAATATTATGTAATTAAAATATAAAATTTTAAATCAAACAAACCATGAACATCAAGTTACAATTAAAAACATAACTTAATTTAATGTTCTGTTTTGGTTTTTTTGTAATCTTATTACGATTATGGAATAAGAGGCGTCAAAATTTTCTGTATAGTAATAGGCCAGTCAAAGCCACTCTGCCAAAAGACCTGATGATCCTGACAATTACCAATATTTATTTGATTCTGTGTTGAGAATTATTTTTTATGGCCTTTGAGGTCTTGGAGCTAACATGTACTTGTGTATGGATGGTCCGTAGAGCTATACAGTGGCAGTTTCTATTTCTCTCAATTCATTTCGAGGCCAAATCAATAAGAAAAAGTTTTTTCTGAATCAGACGGAACATTTTTATTATACTTCGTGTTGGCCCAGATCTCTACGTGACCAAATAATAGCATATTTTGAAAATATTTGGAAAAGAAACCATGAAAATCTTGAATTGAAGAGCACGTGATGCTTAAAATGGAAATTTAATCACCATTTTTATACAAATTATACAAACAAAAATTATGATCACGTCAATAAATTTAACACAAATTAAAATTCATGTTTTGTACAAAAAAAATGAACACTTGTATTTTTTTTAACATACAAGGAAAAATTCTTACATTGTTAACACACACATGCACACACACACGTCTTATTATTTTCATTGTATTTTATTAAAATTGAAATTACATTCATCGTGCCCTTATCGATCCTGTTAATCATTAAATTTATTTCACACTTTAAATGGTTATTTTTTTCCATGTTCTGTCAGTTGTTGTGTTATTTTGTGCCATCTCATCGTCATCTCTATTGAATTGTGTGTTTGAATGCAATGGTGAAAAAAGGAGGAAAAAATAACATAAAAAATAAAAAGACGAGGCAATAAATACATAAATTATTAAAGTCTTTTCTATAAAATTACTTTGAATATTATATTCAACAATCACCTTTTTTGATCTATTCCAATATTTTATGTGTTATCAAATGAAGAAGAGAGAGAGAGGGATAAATTGACGTTTTAAAGGCAAGAATTATTATTATTATATTTTTAATTCAACTTCTTTGGAATACGTGAAGCATAATTTTTTATTTTTATATGCAAGTCAGTACATCAGAAAGGTGATCATAAATGGTTAAAAAATTGCGGGATACGAGCATAAAGTTGAATAAAAAATTATAGTATCCACGTAGGAAAAGGGTGTGAGTCAAATCTCATGCGATCACTTTTTTTTTGTGTGTGTGCTTTTTACATTTTCTTTTCCTCTTCATCATTCTCATTTTTTTTTCTTCATATATTTAAAATAAAATTATAATAAGAATACTGCTAGTGATGCTGTTGCTTCTTGTATTTTAACATTATTTTCCTTCCTTTTTTTTATATTCCCTTTCAATGCTAAGTAAAGTATCAAAAGTCATGTAGCTACAATACAAAAACAACACGTAACTGATTACAGACAATGATAGCTCATTGCATTCGTTTTATTTTTGCTGTTATGTTGCAAAAAAATAAAAAAAAATAAGGCAAAACAATAACAAAAGCTTGAAATTGGAATACGAGAAAAAAATAAAAATAATAATAATAAGAAAAGATCAGATTTATTTCAGAAAAATATATATATTAAATTTAACAATATATAAATTCATGCTGATTTCTCATTTTCTCGTATATCGTTCGTACGAATTGGAAGTGTAAAAAGGCATCTTACTACTTATTATAAATATTAAGTTTAAATATATATTTGAAGCAATGCAATTCAATGCAATGCTAATAAGAATGAAAAAATAAAAAATAAGAAGAAGAAGAAGAAAAACGTTTATTTTACACATCTCGCGATCTTCGTTTCCTCCTTATTTTAATATTATACTTTATTATTAATGCTATTTCTCTTATTATTGTTATGGATTTTTTTTTACTCTTCTAGTTATGTTGAATTTTGATCTTTTAACTAGCATATTTTGCATGGTTTTATCATCATAATTTTATTTATAATAATTCACTATTTTCTTGCATTGTTCTGTGTTCATAAGATTTTTGAAAATATGAGATCAATTGAAAATTTAAGCTTACCCTCATTGATTTCCTAAGAAATTTGAGGGTTCTTGATTCAGAGTTCATTTCTAGGGACCCCAATCGATTATTCGATTAATCGAATAATCGATGATTTTTCGATTATTTCGATTAATCGATTAATCGACTTTTTAAAACGATTAATCGATTTTTAAGTACTTTGTCATTTTAATATTTTTTCTCAAAAAAGTTTATATTTTTTTGAAATTTAACGATGGTTTTTACCTTTTTTCTACTGCAGCAAAGTCTCCACACTACGTGATATTTTTAAAACGTAATTCCCTATAACATAATTTTTTATAAAACGTATAAATTTAGAATAATTTAAAAAAATTTCCGGGTTTTTTATTCAAAAATTATGTACCTCCAAATCGCACAATTTTCAGATTTAAAGTTGACAAATTTCAGGAATATTAGAAGCTTAATAGATTATGAACTGTGTGTTTTTAAAAAGATGGAAATAAATAATTTGATTTATCTCAGGAGTTAAAGCTCTTTTTGGAAAAAAAGTGTCGGAAAACATGCATGTTGTGTGTTGAGAATCTATATAAAAAACTTTTAAGTATTCTGTACTAAAATTAAGAGTTAATTCTTCTAAATGTTCTTAAAATATTATTTTATTAACCTTCTCTTTCTCAAGAATAGATCCAGCTGGAATTTTTGATTAAATTTTATATTTTTTAGTAGGTTTTAACCCAAAAATGAATGGTCAATCAAAAAAATGTGGTTGTTAGAGTAAAACATTTTCAAGGGGTGTTAGTAAAAATACGTATAACTCCTATAGAATTACGTACAGAAATTTCATTATAAAAATTGCTATAATAAATTTTGGTTTTTCTGACATAATATTTTAGACCCCGTAAGAATTTTTTTAAAATCTAGTACAGAAAATATCAAATAACCCTTCAAAGAATCTGTTTATTCAAGAAAAAATATTTTCAAAGAGTGAAAAATATACATTATAAATGTATTTTAAATGAATGTTCCACCGGTGGGACACTGGGAAAGTAAGGGTTAAGGTAGTTCATATTAAACTGCATGCAGTTATAGAAAAAAAATTAGTTTTTTTATACAAATAAATGACTTAGAATTAATACAAAAAAAATATAAATCCAATATTTTCGATTAATCGTTTTTTTTGATTAATCGATGTTTTTTGAATTTCGATTATCGATTAATCGATAATTTTGAAAATCGATTAATTTGGAGTCCCTATTCATTTCATGTCATTATTTGGACTATCATTTAGAAGTAAGACTTACATATGAAATTCATTGACTTAAAAAAAAATATGCACCTTGAATCTGAGACCAGAGACGGACTTAAACTTCATCCTGTTCTGGGGTTTAGTGATTGACCTTGGAGTGACAATGCATTCCAAACTAAATTTTAACAACCATATTGCTAAAATTACATATTAAAAAACATTTATATGCCGTAGAACTCTGGCAACGCCGCTCCAGAGAATTTAAGGATCCATATTTAAGTGAATTTCAATTCTGGTTGGCACTGTAAATTCCTCAAGACTTTCTATTAAATTTTTTTTAAACCGAAAAATAGAAGTTAGCATGATGAACTTTAACCAATTAACCTCCGCTGGTCGATTTTTCGACCAGTAACTTTGGAGCCGGATTTCTTCTAGAAGTTCTCAAAATTTCAACATTAAATTTTAAAGATAGATAATTAGATATGTTTAAAGGATGTCGGACCAGTTATTTTGATTTTTTTGATTACTATAAGAAAATTATTAGCAGAAATAAGATGAAAAGTCATGTAATTTTTACTTCCTCGTACGAGATTTCGGTACGTATTTCTGGGATAATATACGACACTTTCTACCGCCTCTCCTGCAAAATTTTTGTATGAAACTCAAAATTTTCATCGAAGAGAAAAGTGATCACTTTTACGCAAAGAACAAATCCTAAAAGAAAGTTTTTCTCTACACTCCATATTTGTAGGAGAGGCGATTAATGGGTTAAGAAAGATCTATCATTTATCAGCTCTGATCCTAAGTTTCATGACATGTATATTTCAAGGATATAAAGAATCGTACACAAAAATGATGAAAGTCTAAAATAATCTTTCAAAATGGTGGAATATTCAAAAATGGTTGAAAACAGCGGATATCTTTAAAATTGCAGATATTTATGAAATTTTCCAAAGCCGTAAAAAATCATGAAATTTCAAAAGAAAAAAATTCCTGAATTTCTAAAATTTCAATTTTGAAATTTTTAAATTTTCGTGGTTTTTTCTAAGATTTGGAAATTTTTGCGATTCTCCATAGTCTGAGGTTAAGGGAATTTTTTCGCAATTTTGAAATTTAAAACGGTTTTGGAAAAATTAAAATTCGCGACGAGATTTAAATTAGAGAGTAAAGATTTTTGATCACCTTATCTCATTTTCAACATACACCACTTCACATAAATTCATATTTTCCAATTTAATTTTAATTTTTTTTCATACATATTTTCTTTTTTTATTTTTTGAATAAAATACGCGAGATATTGTCTGTACTTGCGATCTATACATGAAATATTACTAAAAAAAAAAGAGCATAACAACAACAATATCGCGTCTCGTAATAAGAACATATAAAAGAAAATAATATAGAATTTATATTTTATCTGGCGCCTTTAGTTCATGTTTAAATACACGTTTATAGATATAAATACCTTCTTCTTATTTTTCTTCATCATCATCATCATTTTCAAAAATATGTTCTGTGTTGTGTTGTTTTCATTCAGAATAATCAGCTCAAAACAACATAAAAAACAATACATCGCATATTTAAACATTGTTAAATTTTGGCTTTTTTGTTTTTCAAACATATGTTTGTGTTATGATGCATGATGCTGATGACGTTCTTGAATGGCAGTAACAACAGTTAAGATATAGAAAAATGTAATTAACGATATTTTGTTGTTTGTTATAAATTTTACAACAATAAGAAAGGGAGAAATGAAATGAAATAAAAATAAAAGATAAAAAAACATTTATAGACGTGTTATAATAATCATAATAATAATTATAATTAAGGTGGAAATACAATTAGCTCGTTAATGTTGAAATTATTATAATTATCGTATTTGAGCGTTTATGGGAAGTCGTAAAATTGATGAGGTTGAAGAAAAAAAAAGTATTATGTTCAATTTTAAACCGATCGGTGATTTCAATGAAAGTAATGTCAATAAGAAACGAACCTTTTAAAATAAAATGAAATTAGATTTAAATACGGACTCAAGTCAAAAATTGACAGCATTAAATCAAATTTTGGGTATTTAGACTCTAATTTGGATAATTTTGGTTTTTTTCTTTGCATAATTATGTTTTTTGTTGTTGCCTGAAACGAATTTTTCAGAATTTTCTTTGGATAATTACAGTGTTTTTTTTTTACTTGAATTAATGGTTTGATAAATTACTGAGGAAGTGCATAACAAATGTATATTGAAGAGTATAAAAAATGGGCAAAATTATATCTCATCTTCTTCATCTTCTTCAATTCTTTGAGTAATTCTTATGTGTCGCGATCATGCAATTCTTTTCTTATTCTCTTACATTTTGCTTGTTACATTCTTGAATTTTATTCAATTTTTTTTGTGTGTCTCACTAATATTCACCTTCTCTTCTTTAACCTTTTTATCCTTGTATATCACGAAAAAACGCACGTATTTGTGGTTAAAAAAATTTTATATTCTTTTCATATATGAAAGGAAAGATAATTGCGAAACAAATCACATGTGCATGAAAAAAGTTTAATAATGGTCTTTCATTTTGTCCCTTAATACAAAAAATAAATGTAAAATAAAATTTAAAATGCTTTAAATGATTTTAAAGAGAATAACGACAGAATTACATATGCAATAAATTTCAATACCACAAGCAATTGGATTAAAGCACAAATGCCGATCCTATTCTCTTCTATAAAATAAAAATAATAATAATTTTAACGTGATACATGTAGTATAAAATGATGCTGAACCGCGAAATTTTTCATGAATGTGGCAAATATTGAACGTTCCTTTTGTGGATGTTTGTTGTGTTGTGCCAAACAATGTAATTCTTTGAATATCTTTTTTTCCGAAAGAATTTATTTTAAATGTTTTTTTTGAAGCGAAAAACATCAGAAAACACTTTGTGGCTTTTCGCATGAATTTTAATTTGTATTTAAATTGAAATAAAATGTAATGAAAAAAAAAATTAAATTAAATTAAACACAAGACGAGTTAATGATGACAAGGAAATTGCCTGGTCATGGGACATGCATTTTGTGGTAAAATCAAAAATCAGGCGTTGGTTAAATGGAAAATTGAACACAAAAAGGTCTCATTTTGATCATGAAACATATATCAGCATAAGATTTTATCAAATTCAGATCAATTTACGTTTCAAATGTGACGAAATTCAAGTGTGATCTCCCTTAAGATACTGATCAATGTAAATATTCACCCTTTTCAACACTCAATTAATCATTTAAATGAAACTTTCTTTAAAACTTGATCAAAAAACAAACCAAGCAATTTCCGGTCTGAATATCATAATTCATTAATTTTTTTTCATACTCAAAATTTTTTTTATAAAGTGGAAGTAATTGGATAGTGTAACAAATGACTAGTAAAAATATTGTGTATGTTATTCGAGACCACCATATTGGTATTAAATAAAGAAAACAGAAGGTGTTAGGTTCCAGCGTCAAAAGTAATTTTTAACACTTTGTTACTCCTTTGATCGGAAAAATATACCGTATGGTCAAATGATCATCGTACTGAAAAAAAATAAACAACAAATAGTGAGTTTAATTAGAGAGGGACAAGTAATTGATGATTTTTGATACAAAAAATTTGATTGAATTTTCTAAAACAACATTCTGACTGAAGATTTCTAAGTAAATATTGATGTTAGTTTGGCTCAAATAAATCACTTAGTTTGTTCTCCAAACTTGTTGCTTATAATAAAAGCTAAAATGTTTTCTAATACCACTTTTTGTGTTTTCATACAAAAATATTGAGAAATCATCCAAAAATTGTTCAAATTAAGTTGAGCATTTTGAGAATGGTAAATTCATGAAAAATCGTTGTTTTGTATGAAAACTTCAATTTTTTATATGAAAGCATCAAAAACAGTATATGAAAAAGTTGCTTTATTTTTCAAAATATTGACTTTTTCAGAAGGAACTATATGTCTATTCCTCTTGGAAAAAAAATTTCCCAATCAAATCAACGATTTTTCAATTTCAAAATCCTCAACTTAATTTGTACAGTTTTTGGATGATTTCTCAATATTTTTGTTTGAAAACCCCAAAAGTGATCCAAGAAAACATTTTGGCTTATATCATGAGAAACAACTTTGCAGAACAAACTAAGTGATTTATTTGAACCAAACTACCATTAAAATTGGTTTTTGAGATCTCTTTCAATATATCAAACGTTTAAAAACACCAAAAATCGAAAAAAATCAAAAAACTTAACCTCAGTTGTCCTTAAAAATCTGAATTCAACAAATTTTAGAATCAAAAAATATTCAATGCAATGGAAAAAAATCCGTCCCACTCTAATCACTCACAATATAAATGATTTTGATCGTAAATTGTAATAAATATATGCTTTTATGTTAAGTTCATTATTTTAATATAAAAAAAAGAATATTATACGGCAAAAAAAACTACAAAACAAACCAGTTTTTTCTCTTTTAAACTCCAATATTTGTATAAAATTTGTGTTGTTCATACATAATAAGAATTAAGTTTATCGATAGAAAGCGCGTTATGTTGCTGCTTTATTTAAACATTTTTTTTGTTGTTAAATTTATTTCACGAGAGTAACATTAAAAAAAATTATCTATCAATGGGGTTCTTTTAATATGCAAATTTATTGCTTTCCTGTGTCAATTCGCTGAATCATTATCATGATTTCATTTTTTATACGACTATACTACCAAAATTCAAAAATAGACGATGATCCAATCATCAATTTAAAATTTTATCACATTATCATCTTGATTAAATGTGAACGACATTTGTAATGATTCTTAAATGACATCTGGTATTGATCGGAAATTTAAAATTCATTTTTATATGGACATAAATCACTATTTTTCTTTTCACCTCTTCATTTTTTTATTGTTGTTTTAATAAAACTATTACGAAAATTTCTCACGATAACAACTTTGATCAATACCTTTTTTTGTTGTTGTTTTGATGTAATGTTAATTTAATTAGAAGTACAATGAAAAAAAAACTCGTCAAACCAAATTTGTAACATGCTGTTTTTCCTTATTTTCTTCATGTCATATCTCTGGCGAGTGTGTGTGTTGCAATTAAATTTCATTTGGAAATGCATATCTCGTTCCCCCTGGTGATACGTGAGTGTCATACAACAATAATTTTAACCATATTTGATGTTTTCTTGATGTGATTTGATAAGATGAAATGAGATGAGACTTTTTTTTTGCATGTTGTCGTTGTAAGTAAACAACATTTTCGCATACATAATTTTGATATGAATTGAAGAACCGTTTATTTTCAGAAGAGCAAGAATAGACAATTCTATAAGTTTCAATGGAACCCGTACCAATAAATAATTGCAATTAAATAATAAGCATTTTTTTTTGTCTTTTATTAAATTTGTATTCTCATGTATTTGTATTTTTTTTCTGCTGTATGAGACATGAATTGAATGATGCTTACATTGAATTCACTAATTATTTATTTATGAATGCAGAATAAATTAGTCAATGATGATTTATCAGTAGTAGAAGATCAACTTTATCAATGAATTATTGAATTGAAAATTAAATGAACATTGCAGTTAAGTTGTTTTTATTTATTATTATTGTTATTTGAGATCAAATGATGATATAAACGAAGAATTAATTTGAATTTAAGAGAGATCATTCAATTAAAGCTATTTTACAGTATTGCCAATGCACGTCATAGATAGCGCACATATTGAAAATTAATTATCATTTTACTTGTTGTCAAGTCATGAAATGCATTTCGCTATAAATTAATATGAAATAAAATCAAGATAAATCACGAATTAACACTGAAAACTTGAAATCAGTGTTGCCAATTTGCAATGTGATTCAAATTTTTCTTAAAATGACCACATCTTGTTCACATTTCATTTTTACCCACATACATGATAAATTACATGTCTCATAATTATTGTTATTTTTTTATTTTACATTTAAACACCTTCATTAGCATTGTTTACCATTAAAATTTTAAAACAAAGCAGAAATCATAACTGTCATACGTTTAATACAATCAATTCCCTTTTAAACACTCATAATAATAATAATCAGCACAAAAAATATAAACAAAATGACATGTAGGACATGTTGAAAAAAATAAATAAAATAAAATTACACTCATAAGAATATGTGACAATATTTTAGTTTAAAGTTCTTTATATGCATTTATTTTGTATACCTCATTAAAATTATTATATTTCTATTTCTGCAAAACGTTACTTATTGCATTATTTTATTTCATATATAGGCAAAGGTGTACTTTACTCGTGAACTGTAATTTTAAGAATAAGTTTCTTATTAAAAAAAAAGTTGAAATGGGTTGTGAAGGGATGAGTTAACGTGGAAAATTTTTCTTGAGACTAGGAGCGCATCTACTGGGCTTAATCTGAGATTTGGGCAATATGTGAACATTTTTATTACAGGGTCCATTGTGCATACCCATTTATCATCATATCTGATGAAGAAGGAACCAAATCTAGTGAACTAAGCTACTTAAAAAACAACTTAGATGGTATGGGCATGTCCATAGAAGAAGTCAAGATCATATCGTGAGAGAAACCATGAGTAAGGACGTACCAACAGCAAGAAACGAAAGAGGAAGACCAAAAAATAGCTGGATGAGACAGGAAGCTAAACGAAGAAGAGATTTTGGCATAATTGAGCAGGAAATACAAGACCGCCAATCATATAGAAGACGTCTACGAAGCATAACGACCAGAAACGTTAACCCTTGTGATAAATTTTCTATAGCCTCTAAATGATCCGCTACGCTCATTTTAAGAGAGAGCTAGTTGAGGATAGGGTTAAAGAATGAGAGCCATTTAAAAATTTTACTTCATCTTGCCATATTCATTTTATTATGCGATAGTAAATCTCTTTCCATCTCCTTTTATTTTCAATTCCATATCAAACGTAATTTAAAAAGGCATGGCATTTAACAACTGGAAACAAATAGGCCTTTTTTTCTACGTTTTACATTTTCTACAAACAACCCATATTAAAATTAAATACAATAAACATAAATTGACAAGAATATCGGTGTATCGTTGTTGCTATTTTTTGCCCATTCAATATTATAAAAATAAATAGTACGGAAGTATGTGGGCTTGATCTATTTTGTATACCATTTTAGCTTTGACTAAACAGCATTTATTGCAGCTTCAATGTAATATGAATGAAAGGGAGTTGTAACTTTGTTGTTTGACAAACATGAATTTTTTTTCGTTTTTGCGTGAAAAAATAGCACAAGAACGAATTAATAACAAACAAAAAATATAAATCGATCATACTTAATTGATATTATTTTATTTTTTTTTTTAATTTTAAGCACATAAAAAAGTGATCAATCATGCTAATTTTTTTTCTTCAATTTCATGAGATGTCAAATTCCAATTTAAATGTTGATTTTTTTTTTGAAAGATTTTTGATTGTAATGGAATACTTTTAAAATAAAAAAAATAATAATAACAATAAAATGGCACTTTTAAAGCATTTACAGAAGTCAAATGAAATATTTATTCAAATCAGACACAAAACGATTATTCATCACAAACGAATTCATTTATTATTATTGTATAAAAAAATAAAAATAAAAACAAAACACTGAATATTTTATATTTTGAGGAATGATGAAGATGAAAAATGTTATTTTTATATGAGAAGAACATGAAATGTCTTTTATCTTAACACAAAAATCTTTATTATGAATTATTTTTCGTATCAGTGTATCATAGTTCTGTTAAAATCGGTAAAGTGATCTCTTTGATTAAAGTTTTTTGAATTAATTCAGTGATGTGAAAATTTATGGCTAAACCGCGTGCCAAAAATTATAAATTTCAAAAAAAAGCCCACTCAGTTTTATTGCAACTAATCCTTATTTATTATGCATTCAAATGGTTTTTTATTATTTTTGTCAAGAAAGGAAATCATTAAATCCAGTTTAAACGAGCTACTGTTTAATTAATGTTATTATGATAAAAAATAATAATAATAATCCTTAATTCCCTCATGCCCACTGATGTGTATTTTTTTTCCTCTTCATACAACTTAAGCTGTTTTTGATTCCCTGTTTTATCTCAAAAATTATTTTAAATGGCATGGACAAGCAACAAACTTATGTAGGAATATATCACGTATAAAATGGAATTAAATTCAGAATGAAGGCAGAATCAGCAGCAAAATATTATCATAAATGTACGTATTATTTTCAAAAAAAAAAAAATTTATATATGAAGATGATGATCGCGGTTTCTTTATATTCTGTTTTCTTTTACATTTAAAAACAAGTCAGGGATGTGAAATAATTTAAGAGACTTAAGAGGCAAAATGTAACTATTGATGTTGAAATATGGGGATTGTACGGTGCAGTAGTTAGTTAAACTTCACAATCCAAATGTCCCTTTTTGCGGCCTTTCAATTTGAGTTAAAAGCTTGATAAAGGTGGCGACTGCTTGGGATGACAGGATAAAAGCTAAATCCCTCGAATGATAATAACGGGTATGCACAATAGGCCCGACTGATGGCCTGAGTAAAGGCTTAATAGCCATCTTACATATCTGATCTGATGTCAAAATATGAAGCTATTTCAGCAACTTTTGATCAAGTCACCTGCTTCTTGATCGAGCTCCACACTCCACCCCTGACTTATTTTCGATTTGCTCTTGTTATTATTATTATTGTTCGCGATGATCATCAACGAGGTAGCTCACAACCAATATAAGATATACCAAAAAATATAAAATAATATTTTAAACATTTCTGTACACATTCTATTGAAGACTTGCATAAATTCTACACGTAACGTACGAGACAGCAGCAGTAACAGCTTATGCATAAGACGCGCGTCTTTTTGACGCCTTTGCTTATTTTTTTTTCATTTATTATTATTATGTATTTTTTTTCCATTTCAATCCCATTTCTCATGCACACACAACAAACCTTTGCAAACTGATGTTAAAAAGGCTCAACTCTTTTTTAATGTATTTTCTTTTAAATGAAAATATTGTCATCCCAGCACGAAATTCTAGTGCGCCGCTTTGTGATATACATATAGGCGCATAGAAAATAAGTGCGCACACGAAAAGGCGCACAAGAATTTAGTGCTGCGACGATAATACAACAAAAAAAACCTTATTTCAAAATTCATTAAAATGGACGTGAAAGACGTGTCTCTGTCCATACAACAATGTTGTTTTGTATTGTATGGCATCACGATCTAAAAATGAATTGATTACCACTTTGAATATATCTTACATTTTTAATTAAAGAGATGAATGGACACATACACACACGAACTTACACACGATGGACAGCCACATGCAAATTTATTTTATTTTTATTTTAATTTGATTTTTATTATTATTTTTTTTATATTTATTATTAAAAACTTTGCATAGAAAATTTGTATTTTAACTAAAATTTTAAGTTTAATGAAAATACTATAAGTAATTTATCGTTTTTTATATATTAGCTCAGTGTGTGTTTGTGTGCTTTTTGATTATTTGATGATAAAAGTTGGCATTAAAAAAAAAACAAGTTTTTACAGTTCTTTTGAATAAGTTTATGATTCGTAATATAAATTGGGGCTTTGTTAACAAAAAAAATAGTCAAATTTAAGACGTATATAAAAAAAATAAAACAGAAACAAATTGATGGGTTTTTTATGAGTCTTTGTGACAACGGATGTTGAAAAAACGTTGAAATGTGGTATGGTGGACATGAATTTTTTTGAATTATATCAAATTGAATTTAAGCTATCAGTGGTTTAGGTTCTAGGGGATTGTAAGGTGTGCTGAAGGTTTGCAGTTCGATTTTCGATTCAATCTTGATTCTCTTCAATCTTAAATGTCCTTTTTAGGCTACTCAATTTGAGTTAAAAGCTAGATAAAAGTGGTGACTGCTTGGGATGACAGGATAAATGCTGAGGCCCTCGCATGATGATAACGGGTATTATGGGCCCGACTGATGGCCTCAGTGCTGGCTTATAAATCTGATCTGATCTGATTCAAAATTCAGAAAAATGTCTCGAATTTGAATTGTAGTTCGAATATGATCTTCAAAGTACTCTTTTTCACATATAAGCTGGCCTTTAAACCTCTAAAGGACTCATCTCGTAAAATACATCATGAGGTCAGATCTCATTTTCGTTAGTAAATGACATTCCTTAGTAAAATTTCAATGTGACACCATTCAAATCAGAATTTTTGATTGTCCTAATCATTTTAAAGCCCAAAAAAAAAGCATTTCAGTGAGCATTAACCAATAAAATTTTTTGAAATCTTCTTTAAATAAAAAAAAAGTTTTATTTTTATGAATATTTAATTCAAATATAAAATAAATAAATTTTGTCATAAAACTACTGAATAATTTATGCAAAATATGACTAAGACCAGATCAGACATTTTATGATGATGATCACTTACGACAAAAAGTTTTGAGCCATTTTATGACTATTATTATATTTTTTTTATTATTTTACTGTTCAAAAGAAGAAGATTTTATCATCCAAGTAAACACACAAAAAAAATATGTGTGAAAAGTCCTGTTTTTACTTCATCTTAACAATTCATGTCTGATTCTTGTTAAAAAACATAAAAAATAATAATAATAATGGCATAAATTTACAAATAAAGAAAACAAAAATAACGACCAATTCTTTATTTGTTCATTGAATGTCCAATTGAAAAGATACACAAATTTTAAGCAAGAAAAAAAGTGTCAAACGAATTTTATTTTCTTATTCTTTTCAATTTTTTTTTTCATACTTTATATGGAATTTTTAATATTATTTTCAAGATTTTTACGTAACATAAAAGGTAAAAAAATGCATTGAAATGAATTTATTTTAATTTTTGTATTCAATTCCGTATATAAATTTTTAATGATCAGATGAAGCTCATTGCTTTGAGAGAAAATATAAAGGAAAAAAAAAACGAAGAATCAAAATAAATTTTCTTTCTTAACACTATGTGCATTCATTTATTATTATTTTTATTTTGTTTTGTTATTCACTTGCATACCTGTGTGTATGTATTTTGTATGTTTACGTTAATGCTCGTTCCTTTTGAAAACGAGACTTGAATACAATATGCATTTTTGATCTTTTTTTTTTTTTTCTTCTTCTCCATATGAAATAAATGGAGATCCTCACACATCAAATGAAATGTTCTTGGAAACATACATAAAAAATTTTTAAATTCAAAAGAGTGATCGTTTATTTTCGATATGTGTATTCACATATCGCTCTCTGTGTGTAGAGAAAACCTTTGAACATATGTGAAGATTCTGACGAAGAATTGTACAAAGAAGAAGAAAAATTGATGCAGTATTTCACGTTGAAAAATAAAAATAAATGAATAATAAAAAAAGAAGAATAAAAGCAAGGAGAAGAATAAAAAAAATTATATTATATTTATTCTCGCTTGATTTGTTCTCTTCTTCATTTATTTATTCGTTTTGTGTGTTGTTTCGTTACATTAAATTTGTAAGAAATAAAAGAAAGAAGATTTGAAGGTATACTTTTATTATTATATATGGGCAATATATCAGCCGGGAGGACATGTGTAAAATTTTGAGAAATTTAATTCATCAGATTTTTCTTTGGTGTCAGGTCTCATTTATGAAAATGAACACTCTACGTTGAAAACGCTTCGCAGTACAAATTGATTTGGTCCGCAGTCGGAGATCTTTGATTGACGCTTGCAGGTTGTTTGATGAATGCAATTTTTAACGCATTTCCTGTCAATTTGGATAAACATTTCAAGTATTCAAGTCATTAAATTTCGATTTGTTGTCCGTTGGACCAGAGGTCAGGCTAGTAGAGTGACTAGGGCATTCAAAATGATGAGCCACATCATAGTGGGAAACGGATGTATCAATACGCCTTAAGTAGGTATTAGTCAGTTTTGAGTAGCTTGACCTTAGCAGAGCCAATGCCGTTATGATAGTTGTGGCATGGAGCGCTGACCTGTAAAATGCCCCATTTTGCTAAGTTCCACAAACTTGTTGGTATCTCTTGTCGATTTTGAATGCGAAAATGCGAGTATTGTGGGACTCTTCAAGTAATGAAGGTGTTGGTAACTTTAACTTAGAACAGAGAACTTTTAAGATATATTGTGGCCTGGGAAATACATGAGTCAGGGGTTCTCAAAAGAAACAAGGTAAGAGCCCTGAACTTCTGAATAACTTTAGGGCCTAATTTTGCCATACCGAATTTAAATTCGACAAAATTTTCTTTCGATTTCATTCAATCTCATTTCCTTTTAAAATTAAATTCTAAAGCCATGTAACCAAAATTAACATTTACACTAACGCTGATCCAATCACACTATTTATCAAAAGCAAATTCAATACACACAAATACGATATTTTCAAAGAACCTTAAACGAGAACAGATCAACAAAAAAAAAGCAAAACAAAGAGAAAATGTTTAAAGAAAAAAAAATATCCAACAATATATTTTTTTATTATTATTATAACGTATATTTACACACATCCTCACATACATATACATCATACGCATATCATATTGTATTTTATATTATTTTTATATTTGAACATAATCTGACACCTTAAAGCGACCATTTAAGCACCTGCGGTATGTACAGGTGACCGATTCTATCGATACAGGTACGAATCAATTGGTGTGAAATGAAAATGTGAAAAAAAAATTATTTAAATATTTTTTTTTTTTTATTATATTCTGTTTGGATGATTCTTAATATTAATATTATTATTTTTATATTGAATGTTTTTGTGTGTTATAAAAAAAAATTAAACATGGAAAGATGAGAATCTGATATTCTTTGTATTAAAAAGAATTCTGATGTATTCATGTTCAAAATGTTTAAAAGAACACAATATTGCTTTTAAAAGAAATTTTTTCGCTTTTATTGTGTTTTGATGATAATTTTCGTTCAAGTCTCGAGCTATAGGAATACAAAGATGAAATTTTAGTCGATGCAAGAAATAGATGAAGAAAAAAACCACTGAAATCGAATTTAACAGTTCATTTGTTCCATGATCAAAATAATATGAGTAGAGAGAGCTTGATTATAAAATGCATTAATTTTAATTTTGTATGGCATTCAACAAATAACAATAATAAAAGTTTAAAAGGTGTCTGAATGAGTCTGAGAATGTTGCTTGATTACATTTCAAATAATAATTTTATTGAGATTATCAAAGGAAAAATAAAAGAACAGCGTGACCAATAATGAAATTATTCTTGCTATTGTTGTTCAAAATGTGCTTGAATTTTCAAGGAATGAAATTGGAATCGAATCATGCATTTTATTTCAAAAATTTCTCATTGCATGCACGTTATTTGAAATTTTTATCATTTTGTCCTTAAATTTTCGTCTTATATGATGTCAAATTTCATATCATATCAAATTTTCCTAGAGAACAATAAGAAAAAATTCAAATGAAACACCTCAATTAAATTTCAATTCTCATCTCATTCACTTTATCATTTGATGACTTTCTTGAACTTTTAAATTTTATATGTTGATGTTTTTTTTTTTATTATTATTAATTTTTCATTTCATTTAATTTTTTATTTCATTATACACAATTTATTCACAGATGACTAAAAAAGGTGTAAAAAACATGACATTTAATAATTTATTTTTATATATTTTTTCATTATACTTTCAACTCACACATAAATTCTTAATTTTATTCGATCATTTATATAAATTTTTGTATCTCTAGAATCAATAGAAGTAACACCATTAACTAAGAACTACAACAACAAAAAAATTGAACAACAATGAAAAAAAGATTTAATATCTTGTCAGAGGCTGTCTGACTCTTCTTTTTGTTCGTTTCTCCAGAAATTCTTATTAGAAAAAAAAATGTAATTTAAAATTTGTTTCATTTTTAAATTATTTCCAGTCAATTCTTTATTTTAAATTTTATTCTTTTGATTAAATTTTTCTTTAAATATAAAAAAATACAATGAATTTGGTTATTTGGTCTCACCACAATGACCACTGACTCTGGATTTTGATTATAACTAAGTAAAATAGGAATGGTCTGTTAATTTGAATTCTTATTTTATTTTGATCTTTTGATTATGGAAAAAAAGATCATAATTTATCTATAAAAAGTCAAAAATAAATTAAATAAGTGTCGTTTCTAATGAAGTATGAATGAAATATTGCCAGTTCTTCTCAGAATTGAGGTAAATTTGCGAATATGGTTAATTTTTTTGATTAAAATTTATTATGAAATGATATTTTTACTTTGCATTTGTTGAAATTTCGCTTTCTGATTCATGATTAAGAAGCACGGTGCTATATTGGAAGTAACTCAAAACGCAGCTCTCATAATAGCCACTGGATGCCTCTTCATGACTCATCAAGATCACTTGCATCAAAAACTGCTTGTCCCGAATTTGAGCTCATTGAATCTCATTCCATGTCACATATCAGCTGCATTAAATTCCAAAATAATCCTCTTTGATACTCCAATTTGATATGAGATTTTTATCAACAAACTTTCAATGCTTGTCAAACAACGTATCATCTTACATAAGCTTGCACCTTTGCCAGACCTGATTTTTTGATAACTATTTTACATTTAACAAAGATTTCCTTCATTTCAATCAAGATAAGCTCTTTAATCCAGTATTTCATGTATTTACATTTCAACTATGTTCATGTTCATGTTCAAAGAAATGAAATTAATCCTCGTATCCTTGTAAATACAAAGAATTTCATTGAATTTTTCTCTAGCTCTATCTTTAATATATTCTAGTTGTTCTAGTTTTCAAGGACTAAGCCCAAATTCAATACACATCAGATAAATTACTTAATTCCACATGTGTTCACTGAAATTTGATATTTAAAAAAAATATACACACACATAAAATTAAAAAAAAAATAAAAATCTCTATTTCAGTGTATTATGCTGTATGGATTGAAAAAACATTTATCATTACGATTATTATTATTTGTAATTTTATTATAAAAACACATTGAGATGTTCATTTCAAGTCACCCTTAGAACAAACATAAGAAGGTTGACAAGAAATCATTTCAAGTGCATCATTATCGATATACAGAATATTTGTATATACACACACACACACATACGCACACGTAAACACAATGTAAAAAAAAATGAAGTTAAAAAAATAAAATAAAATTAAAAAGATAAACAGAGACAAAATTTAAAGTGGGTAGTTTTCTAGTGTGTTTGTCTTGTAAATAAACGTATATTAAAATTTAAGAAAAAAAAATATTATTGAATTTAAAATGTGAGGATAAAAACATTTAATCTTTATGGGTGATCGAATCATAAGTCGTTTGAATTCTATTTTTTTTTGTGTGGATGATGGATGTGAAATTTAGAAAGCGAAGGATGGTTTCAATCTGAAAAATTTAATAATGTAATTCAAATTTTTTTTTTTTTTGTGAAAAGGGAGTTTTAAGTCAAGTGTGACAATAATTTAATGGATCGTTAATGGAAAATGGTTAATGGTACAATTTCTAGTAATTTTGATCTAATTATTAAGAAGATGGGTAACGAATGTTAATGAGCAAGTAGTAGGATAATTATTCAAATTGACTTGAATCTCTTAAAAATGGGGATATTTGCCTGTCAAGCTAGTATGAGCGTGAATTGTGTGCCTAAAATCTCCAATGGTAAGCTTTTTTTAGTTGAGAAAATTTTACTCAATACGTTTTTCGTCTGATTTTTAGACATTTTCACCAAATTTGATCAAAAATTCATGCGAAACTTGGTTCATGTCTCATTTAGGCTCCATTTTACTTGTCACGTCCAAGAATTAAATCATTTTTACTAACAATTAATCCTCATTTCAAATAAACAATGACAATAAACGTAAAATTCCAGAAGCGCTTTATCATGAAACCTGTTTCGTAATAATTGTCACCACAATGCAACCTTTAAAATAAAATAAAATATCATGAAAAAAAAGTATAAAAACAAATAAAATTCCTGCGTTAATTAATTATCTCTTAAATTTTCTAAAAACAATCACCTGTTCCTTTGATATGAAATGATAAGAAACCTGAATTAATTAAAAAAATTTCTTCTGTTTCCTTTAAAATGTATTTTTTCTGGTCATTCTTTCATTTGAATTTTATTAAAATGAATCAAATACACGTGAAATTTGAATTCCCTGTTCAAAAAAGAGAAAAAAAATGAAAAATACATTTTATTTCCATTATTTTGGTTCTTTGTCCGGATTCTAATACTATTGAATTCGGTCATTTAATGTTTTAATACTTTACTTATTTTGATGACATTTTCTTTTGAAGTCACCGCCCACTGTGTATATATAAAAGTGCTTATTGTGTTGAGTAATGACTAGAAAATAGTAGAAAAGGAAAGGAAAGAACAAGAAAAAAAATTCAAGAGTTCGATTTTACGTCACACAACAATATTGAAACTTCAAAATCTGTCATAGTCAAAAAATTTCTTGTTAATTTTTTTTTTTAAATTTAAATATTTTTTTGAATGTGATTAATAATCATAATCATTTGTTTATATGTTTTTATGTCAAAACTTGATAGAGTTCAAAGGTAATTGAATTCAATTCAATTCAATTCAATTTAAAAAGCAATAATTTTTTGTCTTAATTTTATTTTAATGTTATTTACTTTTTTTTGATAAGAGTTATCAATACAAATTATTTTTGGTTACTATTCGAGTGAAAGACATGAAACCAAAATAATTTTATTTTAAAATAAATGATCATGTCATTTTCGTACCTAATCTGTCAAAATATTGCATTATCAAGAGAAATTTAATTTAAAAAAAAAAAATTGAAAAAAAGAGGTGTTTTAATTGCAATTATTTTATAATCAATTTTTGTTGCTTTTCAATTTAAAAGGCTATCTTTTGACACTTCTTTGCTGATTAAATGTGAATGCTCTTTGACTGATGAATTTAATTTTGAAAAATGTTTGATATTATTCAACTGAACATGTTCCATAAAATAAAATTCAAGAGGTTGAGTCAATTCAATTTGACAGATTTTCGAATTTTATGTAAATTTTGACATATATAAACGTCAACTTTTTTTAACGAATTGATTAAATGTCAATTTACTAGCTTTAGTTCAGATTCTAAAGGCTTATTAACATAGTCCATAGTATAAAACTTTATTTGACATTTGATGTGTCGTTTATTTTCCATAAAAACATGTACAACAACTTCAAAATTTTGAATGCGACATTTTAAAACGTCAAAATGAATTCTGTTCTATGGACTTACTTGGTTAGCAGGTAATATTTTGACAATATATCATTACGTACAAGAATTTTGACATATCCTTGTGTCAATTTTTATAAAATGAGCTGTCAAGTTTTGTCTGCTTACCCCCTTAGCCAGTAAAATTGCATTTGACATTTAAATGACTTTGTAAGCTTTACATTGATCAGACATGAATTCAAAATAAAGTAACTAGTAAATTTCATAAGAAAGAATTTCATTTTGACGTTACATTTCCATAGACACAAAAACAGGAACTTCAAAAATTTGTATGAGACAATCTCAAATGTCAAATGTCTAATAATGGATTTTGACTGAATTTTGATTTAAATATCTAATTTAAATTTTTTTTCCTTCAATATACTGTTTACCACTGTTGATGGGTGATCGTTGACCGAGTTGGTTAAGTGGCTGATATGCTTGGTAAGAATCCTGCGATTAGGGTTCGATTCCAGTCCTGGGAATAAAATTAATTTAAAATTAAAACCACAAAAAGCCTTGTAAAGCCAAACTAGGAATCAAGATATTAATTAATTTTATTACCAAAAAAAAATGTTCCACAAAATTGTCATCCTACACATAAAATAAAAAAATCAAGGATGTGTTTAATTTTTCTCACACTTGTTCATGTACATAAAATGCATCATCCTTTGATTTTTCTTTCAAATGAAACATCAAAAAAAAACGTACTCGATCTCTTACAGCACACACACACTTGCATAAGTTATGAGCTCATTCATTCATTTATTCACTCAAACAAAACATACGTTCAAAGACTCGTTACTGGTTCTGATCAAGAAATACAACTACAAAACAAAATAATGAAAATGAACATACAACACAAATTCAAAAGACATACGAACACAATACAATCAAGATACGATCATTCTGAGACTTTGTCAGTATATTCACTCAAAAGAACATACAAAATTACTTTAAAGAAAAAGAAAAATATCGAATGAATGAAACTCAGTTTGTTTTGTAACGTGAAAGTGTTAATACATTGATTTTTTAACGCCTTACCGCTGATTTTTTTAACTGAAATATTTATTATTTATTATTATATTCAAAACCGCCTTCATATACCAAGTAATGAAGTAATTTTTTTTTAAATAAAACAAAAAATTAAATCAAATCAAATGTGATCAAAAAAAAAAAGAACTTTTAATTAAACACATTAGAAAATTAAACACATGTGAATCTAAACATTTTTGATTAAAATAATATTAAATCATCAAAAAAAAAAGTAATGAAAAGAAAAACTAAATCATATTCTGGCAGTATTTAAAATACACACATTTCATATCATATACTCCCAAAAAATTTGTAAAACGAAATAATAATAATAAAAAAATAATAAAAAAAAACAAGATAAATAAATGAGTGTGTCGTATTTATGTGATTTTATATGTACAAGTAAAAAAAATATGTAATCATCATCATCATATCTTTTTTGGTAGAGAGTGAGATATAAATAATAATAATAAAAATAATAAATGTGTGTCTTGGCATCAAAGTACAGAACAGACTTAAATTATATTCAACACAAAATCATGAGACCAGATGAGACCTGGGCAATATGATAGAATAAAATACAATTTTTTTTGATGTGTTATTTATAGAAAAAATTGAAATTTGGTCTTGTTTTGATGGATTTTATATGAAAAATTAATTGAAATAGTACAATTACGATCAAATTTAATTGGAATTTGATGAACTCAGAAAATTGACATGTAACGATCATGATATGTCCTGAAGGATAAGGAACTATTAAAGTGTTACTAGAAATTTAAATTGAAATTAAAAACGTAAAAGTAAAAAATTAATAATATTCATTATAAAATTTAAAATAAAACAACAGAAGAATATTAAAATAAAAATCCAGGCAGGCTGCCTGCTTGTGCTGGTTAACAAACATACAAAATTTAAAGACAATCCATGTAGATGTGTATGTTGAAGTTCATTACAGAACAATCGTATACAGAGTAATAATAATAATAATACAAAAATATATAAAATAGAATATAAAAATTTTTTGAAAAAGGGAACCAGACATGGCGCCGAGATCAAGACAGAAGAAAGAGAAAAAGGCACATGGTAAATAAAAATAATAATAATAATGAAGTTTTAGAACCTTTATACTTTTCCATGCACATTATATATGTGGTGTACTTTAACTTTTTTTTTTGAAAATTTAATCTACATACAAGAGATCAACAGAGAATATGTACAATTGAAATTTTGTCGTCCTCTGTTATGGAAATTATCGATATCAGAACTCGTAATTAATAATTTTTATGGTTAAACTGTATGTGATTCAATGTAAAATGATGTGCACTTGTTGCATTGAGATCCTGTTGAATGTGTTGGATGATGATCGAAAAATTAAGGGAAGGCAAGAGTGAGATGAGGCGCAAAATTCTAACTTTAGGAGCAAAACGAACATGATTTAGTGACAATTTTAAGAAACTTCCCATCAATATTCATTGTATTTTACTTGAAATTTCAGAAAATGTGTCAAGCATACCTTTTTAAGCTTCAAACCTAACATAAATCTCAAGTCTTATATACGAGTACAATTTGATGTGATCTTTTTGATTAATTTAAGAACTTCGGAAAGACGGAAATCCAATTTTTGTTCTAATAGGACGCATTGGCATTTGGGCTTTGTCGAATTTAACCCCAAATTTTTCAAATTATGAAAGAAAATGTCCTTTAAGTTAAGAAAATACTTTGTTCTATGAATTTTGCCTCAAATTCAAGCAAAGAAACGAAGATTTGACAACATATAGCTTTATAGAATATCCATACACACGTACATGCTGTCGCCAGGTCCTGAGAAGCAAAAAAATATTAAACTGAAAATTTTCTGACTCAAAAACGATTAAATATCATGATCTTTGGGTCTTTAGGTAACCAGAAGCATCAAGTTTTTATCCATAGTGGCTTTAATTGTCCTTATTCTAAGCAGAATACGAAAATCATATCAAGCTGAATCACAATTAAGACTCCTTTACGATTCATTTCCAACCCAACCAAGAAACACCCATCGAAATTTCAATTCAATTAAAAAAATCAAATCATATATTTAATTTATGATTAAAATTAATATTTCAAAAAAAATCAATAAATACTGATTTTATTTGATTGAACATCAAATTTTTCTTTTCATGTCTTTTACCCGCACCATAAAACAAAGAACTTTTCTCAAGTGGGATTGTACAAAATCATAAAATTTATTATGATAAGTAATAAAATTTTAAGGATCGACAGAAAAAAAATTTATTAATATCAATTCAATGCAACATGCACTTGTTACATGCATTTTTATGTATATGAAATATGAGAGTTTAGGTACGAAAATCAACGAAATAGACAATAAAAAAAATATGTGAGAGTAAAAAAGGGATGATAATAATTATAATCTTGCTGAAATTTCACACCTATTTTTTGGTCGTGTTTTGTATTTTTATTGTAAATGTTTTTGATTGCATCTACCTGTTGAATTGAAATTTGACTTGAAATAAACGTTTTCATTTTTTCTTACGTGATCCTTGCTTTTAATTGAAATGAGTGAAGATTAAGGGCTTTAAATTTATTCAAAGGTTGAAGACGCCATTTCCGTATTTGTTATACATGATACTAGACTTAAATGGTTAAATGACTTAAGTCACCCGTATGTGTGTCATGTCTCGGTAATGACTTTTCTGGTTCTATGGAATTTTTTTTGGAGAATTGCTTCAACTTAAATGACAAAATGGATTAAATAGAATTTTTTTATCACTGCTTCTTTGAAAAAAAGTGTTTCAACTTTTTTTATACTTCAATTGAATTTTGTTATCTTTTACTATTTAATTTTATAAAGCACCCATTAAATTTGTAAATATAGATTTTGATTAGATCAAAAACCATTCATTTCAAATTTGAATTCAATCCATTCAATTTTTTTACTAATTTCTTAGAAAAATTATATCATTTATATAAGTGTAAATATAAATATATTGAACCCATTTTTGCCTAGATAGTACTTCGATTGATATCTTTAATAGCCTTTGATAAGCTATAAGAGTCATTTAATGAGTTTAACACTGTGAATAAGACTGAAGAATAAAGAAACTTCAAACTATAACTTGAAAATGCTCCGCAGATCAACGGCAATTTTTTGCGGGTAACGACAATGCTCAAATTATTTTCAAAGGATCACATCCTGAAAGAGCCATGAAAGCTTCATTCAAGGCTAGACTCGTGGTCGATTCATCCCATGTGCTAGGTTTCATAAGAATCACTTCAATAATCTTGAAATTGTAAAAAATTGTCAAAAATGTCAAAAAATTTCCAAATATCTTACGGTATCCAACAAAAACCACAAATTTGAACTACACTGTTTATAATTTTACAGTCCTATTTTGGCTGTTTACATTGATAAACTTTACGAGTCAATATCTTTTAAAAAAATAAACATAAATATTGATATAAAATTCTATTGAATTGTATCTTATCATATTTGTTATCGTTTTTGACACTTACCAATGTTTGTTTGTACTCATTAAAAGCTGATGTGGCAAAATTTCTTTCAAAAACCAGATCGATTTGTATTGGCTTTATGATCCCAACTCCTCAATTCCAAAAATATCATGAAAAATCGAAGTGCTGTATCACAATTTAACACAATCCTCATGAGATGCATGCTTTTATTTGAGTAATAATCAAGAAATCACTCAGAGAATTCATTTTTATTTATTAACAATTGCTGTCACAACCAAATTCCATTATTTCGATAATTGATTTTGAGAAAAGTGTTGTTTCATGTCAAACTGTAAAAAAATATTATTTTTATTATCTTTTAAAAAGAATATTTCAAATGTAATAAAAATATAAATATAAATTGAAAAAGGTGTACCTGTGACAAATGTTTGATTAAATCAAATATTTGTTTATTCGTGTTTTATTTATTTTTAAATTGAAAAATGATGTTTTGTTGATTTTTCTTCTATTTCGCCGTTTTTTGATGATCTAAAGTAATATTATGAATAAAACGTAAATTTAAATGAATTTCATAAGTGCATTTTCATTACAAGGCTCAAATTTAAAGGAAATTGTCCTATCATGAGCAGTTTTTCGCTTGACTTGTTCATATAACGGTAAAAACTGCACGAAAATGATCAAAAACGAATTCAAACAGAGTCAATTCATATGAATTTTAATTATAACCACCGTCAAATCACCCTTAAAAGACGTATTTTGAAGTTTCATATCAATTTTTGTTGATTAAATGCCATATTTTAGTCAACTCTCGGAATTTGTCTGTCTTGTGATAATAATTTGCATTCATAATTCTTACATCGTAGGTGCCGACCCGCTCATTTCTCGAGAAATTACTTAAATGATGATGATGCTTGATCTTATGCAACACACACATATAGAAAAATAAATATTCAGATATCAGACATGAAATTCCTAATAAAAATTTCTTCCTCTCTCAGTATCTCTCAGTAAACAGATGTTTCTTGAAAGAAAAAATCATTTTTTATTTCTTATTAATTTCATTACATGTACGTTGAATGATCGTATCGTCACATAAAATGTAATAACAATTCACACTAATCACATTTTTTTTCATTTATTAACATATTTTTGCATTGAATTAGCATCACTTTGATAGAAATTAAGTGTTAAATACGCATTTTCTGTATTGTTATGCAAAAAAAAATCTGTTCTTACCTTTTAAGAATAATAATTTTTTTTTAAATGGATGTCAGTTGTTTTAAAGGAAAACCTTGTTCACCTCATTTATATAAAATCACATAAGATTATATTAAAATTTTACAAAAAGTTACGTTGTGTGGCATTAAAATTACATGTATGTGCACTTTTTTACCATATTGCTTATGAATGAATGTGCGATGTCAGTATTTATTCATTTAAAATGACCATAAATGTAATTCTATATGACTATTATTATTATTTATAAGCTATTTTTTTTTTTTAAAAAAAGTTATTTAACTTTTAATATCAATTTATTATTTAAATGAAGTAAATAATGTTAGATATTTATTAATTGATGGATATGATGAAAAATTGGTTTTTATTAAGTAATAATAAAAATTGTGGATTTATTAACCCATTTAATGCATGAGGGTCGGAAAATTGCTCAGAAGGTGCATTTCAATTCAAAATGGCCTCATATGACGCGTTATGACGTTGGATCTGGTTCTGAATTTAAATCGGAATTCAAATCTGACTCAAACACATTCAAAATTTCCTTTAAAAACAAAATTTGATCACTCAAGTTCAATTTCAGCTGATTCACTAAGAAAATATTTAAAAAATTCTCATTATTTATTCACAAGACAAATAAAAATTCAGAGAACGATAACAGAATCACAACTATCGCTTCTCAAATTTCATTTCAAAGCAACAAAAAAAAATAGTAATTATGATACTAATTATCATCATTAACAAACGGAAATCGAAAAGGAAACATATCAGATTTATAATTTGTGATTACAAGTCAAACTATGAGATTTCTTGTCTCTGATACAGTTTCAAAGCTCTTATCTTTCAAAATTCTTGGTACTTTCACTGTGTGTGTATGCATGCATGTATGGAAAATTACGATTCTGATCATAAATTTAAGATTCAAATTACGTCTTGTAATAGTATTTTTGATAACCTTTTGTAAGTCTTTCACATCAAATTTTTTTGTTTGTTTGTTATTGTGTGAATTTTCATAGAAATAAGACGAAATTCATATGATTTTGTATTTTGATTGAATATTTTTCTTAGGAAAAGTTTTTTGTTGTGTCTTGTGATTAACCAAAATAACAAAAAAATTATCTAAGACAAACAACAACAAAAAAATAAATTTAACGCGTTTGACCCAGACGAAATTCCTCCACATTTGCAGCGTAGCGTAAAAATCAAGTCACAATAACAAAACACACACAACTCGCATCACACATCAAAATCTTTTAAGATAATTTAAATATAATATTTTATTTTGTATATTTCACCAGATTTAAAATGTCTCATTAGATAAGTTTTGTACTTTTTTTTTGTTAAAAGGAATGAGCATCAAATGGAATAGAATTAGAGACGCATGAAAAATGTAAATTAATTAAAGATACAAAGTTAAAAAAAAAAATGAAATTTTTGCAGACATAAAGTATAGTTTTTTATAAAAAAAAATGTATAAAAAAAGTTACGTGTGTTCTGTCACACATTTTCATTTAAATTAAAAAAAAAAGTTTATTATTGCATCTCAGTACAGACACACTTGATGATGCTTCTCTTGATTATGAAGAAGAAAACGTCGACTGATGATCAACTATTAATAGAATTGGCACTCGTGGTTATAATTACTGTAGTTTTTTGTTTTTACTTGTTATTTATTTTATTACTTACAAATTTTTTAAATTCATTTATTTGTAGCGTTATTTTGTTACTGTGAAAATGCCTGCCCAGACGGTCAACAAAATGGAACATGCAAAACACAGCCAGGTGGATCTTGTTTTAGTTCGGTATCACATGATGAGGATGACGAGGGAGAATTTTATGAATTTAGGTCGTTTGGATGTATGGCACCGTCAAGTGATGGAGGATTTTGGCAGGTAAGGTTTTTGAAAGAGTCCCGTTGATTTGAATTGAGTGATTAATTTATATTTTTGAATTTTTGTAGTGTCAAGCATCGGCTCACCTTCACGGTATAAATGTAAAATGTTGTGATGATGCGGATTTTTGTAATAAAGATGAAGAACTAGAATTAATTCCAAGGACGACAGAACCTCCACCACAGATAGCCTCAGAGTCACCAGTCAGTATACATGTGATAACGATAGTGGCTTCACTTGCCTCCCTTGCGATATTTGTTGCCTTAGTAGGTTTTGTTTATTTCACATTGAAAAAAGATCGTCGAAGACGACAAACAAGATTAATGGACTCAATTGGAATCAGTGTGACATCGCCTTTAAACGAATTAATGGAACAAAGTTCGGGATCAGGATCAGGATTACCTTTACTAGTACAACGAACAATTGCGAAACAGATTCAAATGGAACGATCAATAGGACAAGGAAGATATGGTGAAGTTTGGCTGGCAAAATGGCGTGACGAAAAAGTTGCTGTTAAGATTTTCTTTACAACTGAAGAAGCATCATGGTTCCGAGAAACTGAAATTTATCAGACAGTTTTGATGCGTCACGAAAACATCCTTGGATTCATTGCAGCTGACATTAAAGGGACAGGGAGCTGGACACAAATGTTACTTATAACAGATTACCATGAATTGGGAAGTTTACACGATTATCTACAGAAACGTGTCTTAAATCCATCAATGTTGAAAAAACTTGCACTTTCACTGGCATCTGGATTAGCTCATTTACACACAGAAATTTTTGGAACACCTGGTAAACCGGCAATTGCTCATCGTGACATTAAGAGTAAAAATATTCTCGTTAAACGAAATGGTCAATGTGCTATAGCAGATTTTGGTCTTGCCGTAAAATATTCATCGGAATCTGATGAAGTTGAAATTGCACCCAATGCACGACAGGGTACTCGTCGATATATGGCACCCGAAGTAATTGACGAAACAATTGATACAAAAACCTTTGAAGGATTCAAAATGGCTGATATGTATTCAGTTGCACTCGTCTTCTGGGAAATGTGTCGACGATGCATTACCACACTAAGGGGTACAAAATCAACGACATGTGAAGACTATGCATTGCCATATCACGATGTCGTGCCATCAGATCCTACATTTGATGATATGTATGGTGTTGTGTGTGTTAAGGGTGTGAGACCTCCAATTCCAGCAAGATGGAATGATGAAGATATTCTTGTTGTTTTATCTAAAATCATGCAAGAATGTTGGCATTCAAATCCAGCTGTTCGATTAACGTCGCTAAGGGTTAAGAAAACTTTGTATAAATTAGAAATTGATGGAACGGAAAAAATTGTGTAGTATTTCACATAAAAAAAGAATACTAAAATAATTCATTTCCGAAGAAAAATGCTTCCACAAATGTACAAAAACAAAAATTAAACCTTACGCCACTTTTTTGTAGAATATTTATATTGAAAAAATAGACTCATAAATTAATTTTAAGAAAAATTGACTAAGTTTGAAGAAATGAATACTTTATAAAAGTATTGAATTTGTTTAAATAAATCCACCTTTTATTGATTTACACCTCATTTTTTTTTATAATTTATTTCATGAACTTAATTGAAATCTGTATTAAAAAAAAAAAAATTATATTATGTTAAACTAATTATCGATTGACTAATGTGAGTTCAATAAGAAATAAAATCATAATTTTTGCCATATTTAATTGTTAAGAATTCAAAATGTTTTTAACGGGACGAGAAAGGCTCCACCGTTGATTCAAAGAGTCTTGCACTCATAAAGTAAATTTTAATTGAATTGCAGCCTTTTTAAGAGCAACTATTTTGTGACCTTAAAAAATGACCTTATTTAAAAAATAATAATTGAATAACCAATGTGACTTCTGTAAAAATTATTTCGAGTTAACAAAAAAACAAAAAAAGTAAACTTGTCGATGAAATTGAAATCGTTTAATAAATAAATTTCCTTAAAAATTTCTTCAATTTTGAAGATAAAAAAGTCATAAAATTGATATTTTATTAATTATATAAAATTAGTATAAAATAATGTTGTAAATAATAATATAAAATCTTATTCAAGCCATTTTTGTTTGAAATGGAATTTGTGTAAAAATGTTAGTTTTCTAGTTTAATTGGTACAGTAAGATAATAAAATTTAACGAAAAAAGATTAGATTTAAGATACAGAATAATAAGAAAATAAAATGAAAAAACAGTGTAATAAAAAATAGTGAAAATGAGGTATTTATAGAAAATAAAATTGATAAAAAATAAAATTAAAAAAAAATAATCATATAAAATTAGTTGAAAATTTTTTTATTCTTGTCTCAGGCATATCATTCACCTAAATAAGCTGTAAGAAAGAAGATTTTCCAAATCGTCACTAGGTCAGCAAGTAAAGTTTGATAATCCATGATGTAGTACAAGATTTTTGACATTTCCGTATGTGTATCTATACGAAATGAGCTGTCAAATTCAATCCGCAGGCTCTAAGCTAAAAGATTTTCCACACTGTCATTTTTATTTTGACAATCTCGAGATTCTATTTAAAATATAGAAACTTCAAAAATGAAAAAATGACAGTTCAAATTTAATTTTTTCGAGGATGTTCGAGGTTTGACGTTTGATGTTAACTGAAGTTAATTTCAAACCATTTTTCATTTTCATCATTCATGATTGAGCCCATAAAAAGTTGATTTTAACGCCAACTACATTTTCAGTTTTAAACTAATTTGGACGTCAGTGATCCACTTTTGCTTATCAAAAAAGTGTGCTTCTGTGAAAATTAATAAAAAATCTAATAAAATCATCTTTTATTAATAAATAAAGTAAGTCAAAAACAAGATAAATATCTGTAGTGTTAGAAAAAATCAAAGATTAATTTAGAAATTTCATATTTAATCAGTGAAACGCAAAATTTCTTCTTCATTCATCCATGAAGGGGGTCCATTTCTTTTATTCTTTCACATCTATATTCTAATGCAATGCATACATAGATTCAAGTTAGTTTTTTTATGATGCTAATGGCGTATTCTAGAAGTTATTTACGATGTAAAATTAAGTCAAAAATAAGACGTAGTTAAGTAAAATTTAAGTTGAAACAAGAATTAAGAATTTTTTTAGACAATGAAGAGTTCAAGTTTCAGTCAATGCATACAAAAAATTACTCGATTACATAATAATCGATCTAGATGAAAGGAAAATTATGAGTGAGGGGCTTGGCTAATCATCTTTTCTTATCTGTTTATTTCATTTTTGAAGATGAAATTGTTCATTTTTGAACCAAATTTTAATTGAATTATTATCAAAAACGTAATTTCAATTTCATTATTTCATAACTCCATTCAATTATTACATTGAACGAATTTAACCATTGTCATGTGCCTGCGTATTATTATGAGTGTAATAATACAATTTTGAAGAAAAAAAAATTGTTTGAACAAATCATAAATACAAGTAAATGCCGGGTATACACACAATGACGATGATTCAATATGAGTCTAGAAAACGCATAGAAACACACTGAAATTGTTTTTGATTGCTATTTTTACATAACTCTTGTGTGTCGTTTCATCATTTGCTTTTATTTACATTTGAATAACAAATAAAAGTTAATTGAATCTCTAAACTTGTTTCTATATGTGTAATTTTTTTAATTTTACAGAAAATTTAATCAAGAATGGCACCTCCAGCATATTCAGATCTTGGCAAACAAGCTCGCGATATCTTCGGCAAGGGATATCATTTTGGTTTGTGGAAACTCGACTGCAAAACTAAGACAGCATCTGGCGTTGAATTCAATACCTCGGGTCATTCCAATCAAGATTCCGGAAAAGTTTTTGGTTCATTGGAAACCAAATACAAGTTCAAAGAATATGGAATTACATTCTCCGAAAAATGGAATACAGACAACACTTTGACATCTGAAGTTGCTGTCGAAGATCAACTCATTAAGGGTTTGAAATTGGCATTTGATGGATCATTTGCACCACAAACTGGGTAAGTTTTTTCCCATTGTTATGTCTCAAAATAACAAACAAAGACCCGAATCATTGAAATTCAAAATTAAATTTAACATTTGGCTAGTAACAAATAAAAAAATAGTTGCCAAACATTTTTTGGCTTTATATTTAACCATCTGGGATAAAATAAAATTAGAAATCTAAATATTTTTCCATGAACCTTCCTTTATTATGAGACTCATTTTCTAGTATTCATTACAACAAAATCACAGCTTCCTGGCAACACATTATAAAATTCAAAGATAACCATCAACTTAAAATAATATTTATTAAAGTGCCAATTTATTCTTCTTCTTCTCATTTTTCATCTCAAAATAATGCAACCCCATCATCCTCAAACAGAAACAAAACCGGTAAATTCAAGACAACTTACTCGCACGATGTCGTCCGTGTTGATGCCGATGTCAACGTTGACTTAGCTGGACCATTAATCAATTTGTCCGGTGTTGCTACTTATCAAGGCTGGTTAGCTGGTTATAAAACTGCTTTTGATACACAAAAATCTAAAGTCACTGCCAACAACTTTGCTCTTGGTTACACAACCAAGGACTTTGTTCTTCATACAAATGTGTAAGTATTTGATAATTTTTTATAAATTTCATTTAATAATTTTTATTGTAATTTAACAGCAACGATGGTCGTGAATTTGGTGGATTGATCTACCAACGGTGCTCAGATCGCTTGGAAACTGGTGTCGAGCTCTCATGGGCATCTGGCACTAATGCAACCAAATTCGGAATTGGGGCCAAATATGCATTAGATCGTGACGCTTGTGTCCGCGCCAAGGTCAACAACTCATCCCAAATTGGTTTGGGTTACCAACAAAAATTGCGTGATGGCATCACTCTTACATTGTCAACGTTGATTGATGGAAAGAACTTCAATGCTGGTGGCCATAAAATCGGTGTTGCACTAGAACTCGAAGCTTAAATTAATTTGCAAAAACTTAACAAAAAAAAAAATAACTTAAAAGTATCATCAATTGACGAGTAATTAAACAGCATTAAAAGTAAAATTAAATCATTGACAGTTTCAATATGAAAGCACACGTGCACGCTAAAGCAAAATTCGAAGCATAATAAAGTTTCAAATCCTTAAAGAATTTTTCATGAGTTTTTTTCTTCTTCAATTTTCCAACATTTTTATTTTATTTTTTTAAGTCCTCTCAGTGTGCTTTATCTTGAATTTACGTATATTTTTTTTTGAATATCAGTAAATTTGTGCTAAAATTGCTTTAAAAATGATCAGAAAACAGTTAAATTTATATAGATGGAGTTAAAATGTTGAAAAAAAGAATAAAAGTATATGAAATGAAATAAAAATTAAAATATAATTGACGATTTAGTGAAAAAAAATTTTTTTATTATAAAATGATATGAAAAAATGTCTAAAGTTAAAATTAAAAACTAACTGGTTCAAATACTGAACCATAAAATAGAGGCAATTTCGTGTCATCATGTCGAATGAGTATTAAAAATGGTGTTTCCACTCTGAAAAGTACTTGTGGGCCTGATCTATTGATTGTGACAGCTGTTGCTGCTCCTGCTTCAGTTCCCTTTTCATTGACAATCAAATTGACTTTGTGCAAGACATCATCAGCATACAAGCCGGGATTTCTTATATTTGCATTGTATCGAAGCCGTTCAAGTTCTTGTAGGAATGGGTTGGAATCTGACACATTTCGACGATTTCTTTGGGTTTTCCGGTTTTTCTTTTTATCTTCTGGATTTGATTTCGGAATTCTCTTGTTCAAAATGAAATCTTTGAATTTAAGCGGTGAATTTTTGCTCTGAACCTTATATGTCACTTCGCGTTTTTGGCGTTCATTGTCACCATTATCATCACTAACTCTCGAGAAAATGAGTTGATCATGCAGTGAATCCATATTTGGATCCATGGTGAGTCGTTCAACTTTGCCCGATGTAATGCCAGATGTTACGCGTCCACTTGTGATTCCAGGTGATTGTACCTTGTTCGGTGAATTGCTATCAGGATTTGCCATTAAACTTAAATCACTCAATCTTGGTGAGAAAATAGATCGAGCTCCTAATCCCATTAAAACATCCCTCAAATTTGCTTGTGATGTCAAATGCAGTTTTGGAAAAAGAATAATCGATCGCTTCATTTCCATTCGTCCTAAAATGTAATCAAGTCGATCTGCTGTCAAATCATTTTGAAGTTTCATTAATTTTTGTTTTGTTGAATTGTTTGGAAGGAAAATGTACATTGTTGTTTGATTAAGTTTATAGGGAAACGCCATTACACGGCAATCTAATTCAAGGGACTCATAAAACGGGAATCGACCTGCATTGGCCATCATTTCAACTGTGATTGAAGGATTTTGAAGGCCATTCGGATAAAAGGGTTTCCTGCAAATAAAATGAAAAATATTAAAATTAACATTTTTTTAGAGTTTAAATTACTTACATTCCAGTTGCACCATCAAGAAACTCATTATACCAAAATGATTTGAAATACAGTGAATTTGCGATAATTGCACGTGTTTCTGGTGCCACATTATCTCCAACGATCTTCGGCACTAATCCACGTGTTTGTGAGTTTATCCAACTATGAAATTTAATTGATTTATAGCAAAATTCTTATGAAAAAAATGTCCTACTCACTTATTGATATACCGTGCCGATCCTGATGGATCTCCGAAAAAGTCTAAATTTTTAATTTCACAGTTGTATAAATTTTGTGCAACGTTTGTGTAACTCTCCCTAATTGTATATCCACTTTGAACAAAAATTCCGTTAGCTATATTGATTTTTCCATTTTCAGTGTGTCCAGATTCAAATCTATGAGCGTAATTATCACGATATGACTCAGATGGATTGAAGAAAACGTCTTTCCATGGAAGTTGTGGTCGAGGCCTTGGATTGCCATTTGCAATCTCCTTTAAAAGTTGACTAAATTCTTCATGGATTTTGACTGGCTCTTGGAATAAGGCTGAATCTGATATAAAAAGTTTTTTCAATTAAATCATTTTATTTTAAATTCAAATAAAAAATGTACTTACTTGATCCATATTTTAAAACAGACAATAATTCATCAAAAGTATTCCCTTTCGCACCCAAAAGTACCAAATTCAGTGCAGCAACAATGCTGACTGGCGAAAATATTTCAAATTTATTATCAGGCCTTGACTGAAGTAAGCTAACACCGATATCATGGCCAAAATCAAACACACTTTTTGATACATAATCTGATAGAAATTGATTAAAACTGCCAGTGTCTGAAGGTGCGGCATCAAAATTGACTCGTTGTGTTACAGTTCCATTAGTGATACCCTTATTCGATTCAAGTTGACTATCAAAGTGATGTAAAATAAAATTAGAATGTTAAATTGTAAAAAAAAATCAAATGCAATGTAATAAAAACTCACTTGATTAACTTATCCATGGAATAAGGACCTGAAGCAACATCAACTGCAACAGTCATTGCATTATTTATTGCAATTAGTACCAATATGCATTTCATTATGATTTTGTTAGTACTCATATTCATGATTCTATGGAAAAGATAATAAATAATAATTTAATTACTGGTTGATTTCAATTATAATAAAAAAAAACCTAAATATACAAATTCCAATTGCAATGAATGTAAATGAAGTAATTGTAATAATTAGATTACATTTCAACACACTCGCATACAATTAGAGTCGAAGCTGAAACGATACTGAGACAAATTAGACAAAGTGACGCCAAAGTGTTCTATGATCCTCGTATTTGTATGTAGAAAAATGAACTTATTTGTAGCTGAAACATTGACTTGTGATGATTAACTTGTTTTATTTTATTATTAAATCAAGTAGGGTGACCTAAAAAGTAGGGAAGGCCTGAGAATTTTTGTCAATGGAATTCGTCTATTTGCAAAAAACGGATTTCGCGATTTTCCTGAATTTTGAAAAAAAAGTCGGCCATTTTGAAATATTTCATCAGCCATTTTAGAAAATTATCGTAGGGTGACCCAAAAAAGTTAAGGATGGATTTGAAATTCTTTATAAGCGAATTTGACCGTTCGGAAAAATCTTTTATTCGCGATTTTCCTGGACTTTGAGTTTTTTTCCATTTAAAAAATTCTTGTAGGGTGACCCAAAAAACAGGGATGGCCTAAGAATTTTCGAGGAACAAATTCTCCGTCATGGAAATCGACAAAAAATTCTCTGAAAATTACGAGGGCTGCGTAACTTCGCGGATTCGTCCGTGCCAAAAAGTACGAATATTTTTAATATATAGCTGGTCACCCTAATCAATAAAAATAAAATTATTTGTGGGATATCGTACTTTACTGAAACAAATAATGAATAGAAAAAATACGAAGAAGCAAAGTTTATAGTTAAAACTGGTTTTGCAACGTAAGTCGATAATTACCGCAAACTGATATCATAGCAATGTACTTGCATTAGCAATCAAATAAACATAAATATGTGTGAAATTGCTAACATTATTAAATTATTGTACAAATTTAATTAATAATTTTATTCGATTATTCAATGAATTTTTTTTGCATATGAATTAAATCGATTTATAAATTTCTGGCAACGGTCATATTTAAGTGTCTGTTTAATCATTCCCAGAATTCACACGAGATAAAAAAAAAATCAATTTCAACGACATTTTATGACAAAAAAACCCAATTATCTCATTTCGTCACATTTTAATTCTAGGAACCATAATAAAAAACCGATAACAAGATCAAATTACCATAACTGGGCCAAAACAATTACTTGGTTTTTTTTTTTAATTTCAAATAATTATTAAATACTTTCAAGTAAACAAAATCATTCTCACGCGTTCAATTTAACGTACAATGTATACTGTAACTCATGAACATCATCCAAAAATGGTCATAATTGAATGAATCAATGTCAATATTTCCAGTAGTTTTTTTTTCAACACCCAACAAATAAATTTTATGGGAATCTCCACTTTACATTTTTTGTTTTTGTTTGAATTTCATGCTAATTATCTCTGAAAAAATATAATTTTTTTTGTTCCAATGCCCTCCTAGTCAAGTGGCATATTTTGTGTATTCCATTCATGGTTTCATTTTACATCATCATTAAAATAAATAAATGAATAAAATGAAACAAGGAAAAAATCAGTGTCCGTGACACTGTGAATAATTAATCAGCAAATAAATAAACAAATAAATTAAATGAGACACTGTGTCAAGTGGACAAAAGTATCCATTGATTTAAATGAAAAGTAAAAAAAAAATGTAATGTGAGCATGTGAAAAATATTTACAATGACACTAATTTTTGGGTAATTTTATAAACTGAAGTGATGATCAATGAAATTCATTATTAAAATAATTCAATTTAATTTTAAATTTTAAATTGAATAATTAATATGGGAAAATGAACAGTATATTTTTGGTAGGTGTAATTTATTGAATTAAAATTAACGTAAAAGGCTCGGTGATAGTGAAATTTCAGTGACATAATGATACTTGGAAGCCAAAAAAAAAAATGAATGAAATTCCTTTGAAATGGATTTTTTCATTTTCAATGAATAATTTTCATCGAACATCACCTTAAAATGCAGATCTGATCAAAGAATGTGTGGAAACGCCTGGTTATTTGATATTTTTGGCCCTTAATCAAAAATCATTGAATTTATTGATAGAAGATTGAAGAATTTGAATTTAGCCGGTATGTGAGTAATTTGCTTAAAATTCAACTTTCGTGTCTCATTTAAGGTCTGTTTTTCAAAAGAAACTCACATTTCACGAAACATTTTATATCAGTCGGCTCTTCAATGCCAAATAATTCGAATAAAATCTAAATTTTTTTAATCACAACAACTTGAACTCTATTTGACATTTTGTTGATAAAATTTCAATTTTATGTACATTTTTGTGGTCAATTTAAATAATTACTCAAAATAAGACGACTTACATTTCAAACTTCTTCCACAAATAATATTTTACGTTAATTTAATTATTTTAATTTTATGTTTCAGGAACTAATCTCATTTCAATTTAAATTAAATTATTTATTTCATTTCAATATTTCATTTACTCGATTTTGAATTATTTTTATTTGAATTTTACTATTTGAATTTAAAACGTTTATTTTTTACGGTACGGTCTTGACCGAGGTTGATGCGAGACTAAGTTTGGATTATCTTTTGCATGTATTTTATTTTTTTACAATTTTTGTTTTGTATAAACGCTAAATAATCATAACAAAAAAATAGTCATTTACAACACTTCTAGCAAATAAACAAACACATACTATAAAAATTGGTATGACAATTCCCCGTATATACTGCAAATGTCCGGCATAAGTCCAGTAAAATACTCACATACAAAAAAACTGACACGATTCAAGTGACGATTCATGATAATGATGATGATGATGACGCTGACAACCGGGTTTATTGTGTTATTATTATTATTATTCATTCATTTATTTAATTTTTATTTCATTTACTTATTTATTCTTTTCATTATCATTAAGGTGATGTCCAGTTCGTGCATTTCATTGAATGTGTCATGTATTGTAATTATTGGTTGTCTATTTGAGTGGTTTGATCTTAATGAATTGCCGTTAAAAGGATGAATTGTGGAAGGAAAGCTTCGAGGGACATGGATTTGGGCTTTGTAAGGACACTGTTTTTTTTATTTGTAATATGGTGATTTTTGCAAGGATTCACATTGTAAATTCATTTTGATATTTTTTTCTTCTTAGTACTAGTAAATTAAAATTCAAAAGTTTCCGATAGCAAATTAATCATGTTCTGGTACCTATTGTTCTTAAACTACAACTTTATTATGGAAGACACGTATGAGAAATTGTAGCAAATATTGGACTTCAATCGATGTATGAGTTATTGACATTTTACATAAATTATTCATTGCCAAACAAAACGAACGGTCGTTCAAAAAGCGAAAATTTTGTTTCAATCTTGATTTGAGATTCTGGTCAGATATCGATAGTCTACATGTTCACTTCGCCATGAATGCAGAAGTCCTACATAATTATTGTCGAACTTGATCACATGATGATGGCTCGCTTCAACAGTCAGCCTTAGATATATTATGTTCAAAGTGCGCAGCTTTATGTGGCAAAATGGAAAAAACTCAATAAACAATCCTGCGTTTTATGTTGATTGAGCTGGATTCTAGACGAGATCGAAGGTAGGGACTCCAAATTAATCGATTTTCAAAATTATCGATTAATCGATAATCGAAATTCAAAAAAAATCGATTAATCGAAAAAAACGATTAATCGAAAATATTATATTTATATTTTTTTGCATTAATTCTAAGTCATTTACTTGTATAATAAAACTTATTTTTTTTCTATAACTGCATGCAGTTTAATATGAACTATATTAACCATTACTTTCCCAGTGAAATTTCTATACGTAATTCTATAGGAGTTATACGTATTTTTACTAACTTCTCTTGAAAATTTTTTACTCTAACAACCAAATTTTTTTGATTGATCATTCATTGATGGGTTAAAACCAACTAAAAAATATAAAATTTAATCAAAAATTGCAGCTGGATCTGGGAAAAAGAGGGATAAAAAAATAATATTTTAAGAACATTTATAAGAATATTTTCAGAATAGGTTTCATCAAATTAACTCTTAATTTTAGTACGGAATACTTAAAAGTTTGTTACATAGATTCTCAACACAAACATGCGTTTTCCGACATTTTATTTTCAAAAAGAGCTTTAACTCCTGTGATGAATCAAATTATTTATTTCCATCTATTTAAAAACACACAGTTCATAATCTATTAAGCTTCTAATATTCCTGAAATTTGTCAACTTTAAATCTGAAAGTTGTGCGACTTGAAGCTTTGAGTGTATTCTTTTGACTATCGATAAATATTTTCCATTAGAAATATTGTATGGTTAAATTAAAACAGACTTTTTAAGTTGACCGATCAACACTTCACACTGAACTATTTGAAAGTGTAATTTTTTTCGTACTTTTTGTATTGAAAAATTTTCAAACAATTTTCGGAAATATTCAAAAAAAAAAAACGTTTTAAAAACTTCAAATCGAGAAATATAATATTATGTGTGATTATGATACTTAATACTTTTTTTCATTTAATACAGCAAAGTCTCCATGCTACTTAATTTTTGTGCCGCTGTCTCTATGATATAGAGATTCAGGAATTCTCCATAACATAATTTTTGAATAAAAACCCGGAAATTATTTTAAATTTTTACGTTTTTTAAAAAATTATGTTATAGAGAATTACGTTTTGAAAATATTACGTAGTGTGGAGACTTTGCTGCAGTACAAGAAAGTTAAAAACCATCGTTAAATTTCTAAAAAATTATAAACTTTTTTAAGAAAAAATATTAAAATGACAAAGTACTTAAAAATCGATTAATCGTTTTAAAAAGTCGATTAATCGATTAATCGAAATAATCGAAAAATTATCGATTATTCGATTAATCGAATAATCGGTTGGGGTCCCTAGTTATAACAAATTTTAAACGGGTTTTATCCTCACACCACATTTTTTATCTGTTAAAATAACTACTTTGAATATATGAATTTTGAAATTTTTTACTAAATACAATAATTGTGATGTTTTGTACGATATTTTGACCAATAATGTGAAATGGCCAATAATGAAGAGTCTAGAGTAAAATATAAGGCTCTTCGAGACTTTCAAAATTATAAAAACTAACATTTACGTACAAAAATCTCATTTTAAGTAAAAACACTTTATAAAGAACCAGTCGTCTCCATTTAAATTCTATAAAACATTGATACTACTTTCAAAAGCACTGTTAACTCTTCCTCAAAACAAATATTATTTGTTTCACGTCTAGTAAACACACACCCTTTATGTAGTTGAATTTATTATTGATTGTACTCACACAACTAGTTACAAGTCAAGTCCGAACTTCAATAACATCAATATAAAAAACATTCCTTTCTTCTCATTCCCAAGAAATTTGAATAATAAAAAATATGTAAAAAAACCAAAATAACAAGTGTGAGAATTTAATTCAATGAAGAAAACCATTTACGCATATTAATAATTCAAGTCAATTCAATTCAAAATAAGAATCGAAATCCGTAAAAGAATACGACGATTTACAAAACATACAATTAATGAATTAATAATACAAATAATGAGAAACAAATTGCTTAAATGTGACATTTATAGGATATTTAACAGTCAATTTGTGGGTAATTGTTCCAATTGGTTTTGGTAAACATCTAAAACACACACACAACCACAAATGTTTATATTCTCATTTGATGTAAATACAGTGCAACTTCATCAAATATTGATACAATTCTAGCTTGAGTGTGTAATTTTTTTTTATACCATGATATGATGTAACATCAAGTCATAGTAAAATGATATGAAATAGGGAAAAATGAGAAAAAAAGTGTATAAATAAAATAATAATAAAAATAATATCCATTGTAAAGATTCTTAATTTGGATTTTCATTTTTTCACATGGAGCCTCTAGCAAGTGCATAACGACTTCCATATTTTCTTTTTTTTTCATTGTTATGTTGAATTTCATTTGTACTTTTTTCCACGTACTTTTTATATATAAAATTTTATTTCATTGTTTTAATAACAAAATGAATGGCATTTTAACTGACTCAATGCATTCGGTAGATGATATCTTCATTTTTTTTTTGTTTTTAATAATAATGATTTCCTGACATAAGAGCAAAACTGAAAATAAATACAAAAAAAAATATGGAAAAAAAACGGAAATGTTTGGCATTAAAATGAATTTTAACGTTGCATTTTATTCATAGAAAAAAAAATGAGATATTTTAATAACATTTAATGTGCTCCAAATTGTGTGAGTGGATGTTAAATTTCAGGTAACGAAACCCATTTTTAAATGAACTTAGACTCATTGAGCTTACACCTATTATTAAAAAAATGCAAAAATGAAAAGTGATGAAAATAAATAATACATAAAAAACTTCTTGCAAAACTTTTAATGTATAATTAAATTTATTTTCAATTCCCAAAGTAGTTACAATTTCTGTTATCTACACTATTATTTATTTTCTAATATAATTTCCTTATAAATACAAAACTTAGATCTAATTTCCCTGTACTGTGTGTTTGTGTGTGTGTATGTGTGTGTGTGTGTGTGTGTGTGTTAGAAAATCAAACAATTTATCTTTTATAAAAGTTTTAAAGATTACTCTCTATTATTTGTATTTCTCTTCTAAATAAAACATTTTCTATATTATTAGTAGGATGAGAATAAGGAATTATGTTTCAAATGTCATTTAACGATTTGTGATCCGTTCTACAGAGGTGTTTTTGTTAATAAAAATCAGAAAATTTTTCGAAGACCTCTCGTTTGAGCTTAAATTAAAAAAAAAGATTTCTATGATTTAAAAAAATTATTGAATGACTTTTGCTCCTGAAATTTTGAAATATGAGCTTTGATTGTCAATTTTTTAAGTTTAAAGTCCTGTCAGGAGTAAAGTCCAATTTTTCAGGAGTTGTGCTTTTGAAATTCAGGAGTTTGACTTAGACAGGGAAATCGAACGAGGATCGAAAAACGATTTCAAGTGCTTAATGTTAATGTTATCCGAAAACCAGTGGGGCCAGTGGGTGATTGGTAGGACAAGGTAAATGATCAAAAGACTCAAAATCATTAGCGGAACATTCAAGTTAAAAATTTTCTCCAGGTTTCAAACTTGTCCCACTGGTTTTGGGTTGAGAGTGCGGTATCATACATCCAATAAAATTTCTTAGTTCTTAGTTTTATTTTTCGTATTAAAATCCCCTTAAGACCGTTTATTTACTCTTAAACACTCTCTTACCAATTCTTATTCCAATATTTATTGTTTGAACAATGAGATTTTTATTTAAAAGTCAAATAAAACTGTTAAACATTTATTGAAAACTTAATCAAATGACAAACGATATTAGAAAAAGTGATCTAAATAAACAATTTCAATTCAACTGAGACAAAAATTTATAAAAAAATTGTGACCATTAGATTAGATATGAACATGCTCCACCGCGGACTCAATGATCCTATTGTGTTCATACTACTTCAGCCGAAGCTTTTTTTATCTATGGTCTTACCACGTGGGATCTAAAATTTATACTGTCGTCCGATTCAATTGCTCTCAGGTTTCAGATCAGATTTGTAGGGCGGCTATTAAGCCTGCACTCAGGCCATCAGCCGCGCTCATTGTGCATACCGTTATCATCATCCGAGGGCCATAGCTTTTATCTTGTCATCCCAAGCAGTCGTTATCTAGCCTTTAACTCAAATTGAGTAGCTTGAAAAAGGGACATTAGAGGTTGTAAAGTTTCAAAGCCGAAGCGAGTATCGAATCACGAACCTTAAGATTGATAGTCCTACACGCTAACTACTGCATCGTACAATCCCCAAGGTTTCACTCAGCGCCCTTAAAAATCCCAGAAAGACTTTAATGTATTCTAATTAAAATTTGAGCACATTTGGAACTCGAAACACACAAATTAATTTTCATACCCAGGGCTGGACCCGAACCGCCGTCGCAAGATTCTTACCAATATCCAACTAGGTCAATGAGCTCAGTGACCATTAATCTTCTTTTATTTAAAAAAATTGGGACATCACAAATCATGGTTTGAGGTTTTTTGTGAACTTACCAACTGAAAGCATGTTTTTAAATTTTAGTTATTTTCCTTTAAAATATCCATTAAACCATTGTGATGACAAGTTCATGTGAAATTTAATATGCCTCGAATTAAATGGTCTTTGAATTGTCTCATATTTACACAGAGATTTACCTGCAAATGCAATTTTAAGTGCATTTTGTGACAAAATTTAAACAGGATTTGCATATAATCTTCCTATCAATTTAATGTACATTTTGAACGTTCACTTTATTTACCCATACAATCACGTGCGTGTGCAAATTTGTGTGTACATGAGAGTGTTTTTTATCTGTGCTTAAAACCGGAGATGAGAAGTATATCCTCTATAATCATTATTTTTATGAAAATTTATATGAAATTGAAGAAGATAACATTAAAAGAGGGAAATTTCTCTCTGTTTATGTTGCGCATTGGAATGTAGAACATGTGATACACAATTCTTGGAAATTGCACAGCATCCCTATAGTAAAAAATCTGTGTCACGTTCAAATCTGCTTTTGTATGTTAATCTATGACATATAAACCATATGGTTACTTCCATGGAAAATTGCCGGCATACTGTCTGGGACTCAAATCGCTTTAAACTTGATTTTACTCTTTCAGTTGCGATCGAGACATCAAATCGTTTAGTTCGAAAAATATAAATTCAAGGAATTTTTATAATAAAAAAAATGAAATGTTATAAAATATTAATTGTTATTATGATGATACAAGAGCAATATACAGCAACTTGTGTATGTAAAATAAAATAAAATAAAATAAAATTAGCGCGCGCGGTGCAACTTCACATTAAATAAATAAATAAATAGTGAAAAGTAATCAACAAAGTTCATGAAAAGACACGACTTTCATAAGAAATAATAATAATATTATTATTTTCCTTACAAAAACTATCATCTACGCGCGACATGATGTGATGTTGCCATTATGGCATATTATTAATCAAAATGTTATTATTGTTTAAAGTGTTAGAATAATATTAATAATAAATGTAACAATGATGTAACGTGATGACATAGAAAATTCAAGTAGTTTTGATGTAAAAAACTAATATTAAAATTTAGTGATATGCAAAAAAATTACCAGTGGAAAATAAAATATTAGAAGAAAATGTAATAAAAATTTGAAAATTTTCAATATTGTCAAACATGACTCTAATTTTCATGGCAACGTATGTTAATTTTTATTTTTTTTGGATCCTTTCTTTTTTAAAAATAATTTTTGAATTTTCAACGAAAATTTTTAATGGTCAAACTTTATTAAATTTATTGTGACCATTTCTTAATTTGGAATTTTGATGGGAACTTCTTTGATATCGTTTTTTATTAAATGAAAATTTTCAAAAAAATCTGTAAAGTTTTTGAGGTGTTCATAATTTTTTCAAAAATATTTTGGTTAAAAATTGTTTTACTATTGAATTGCATGACATTAAAATCGTGACAAAGAAATTCTATCCACTGGGCGGTTTAGAAAAGTGCATTTCGATGGGGCTCGTTTCATTTAATAAAATTAAGTTTTTTAAAGAACTTTTGAAAAAGTTCGACATTTTACAAATTTTTGAAAAATTCCGCCATTTTCAAAATTTTAGACACACACACACAAAATTTGGAAAAATCAGCCATTTTAGGCTTTTGACCGTTTTAAGGCTCTGGAGCCTAATTCCTGAGTCCAATCTCTGAGCCTTATCTTGAAGCTATTGAGTTAAACCTCATTTTAAAAAGCTCCTCAATTTTTCAAAAAATAAATCATCAATTTTTAAAATATTTAACCGTGTTTAACGGTTTTCAGGCTCTGGAGTCCTATCTCAAAACTGATAAGTTATAAATAATCCTCATGAGTTATTCTGAAAAAACCCAACCTAGCTCCGATAAATTATTCCGGAGTTATGGATAGCGATCAGTGACGGCGGAAACTTAAAAAAAACTTAAATTTGATTCTCAATTCTGAAAATTGAAAGAAAGAAATTCAGAAATGGCAACCCTGGATTTGAGCCCACTCTCACATTAATCAAATTAAAACCTTGAAAAATGATTTAAAGTGCCCTCATTCACATTAAAATGAAATGATTTAATTTTTTTCCTTCATTTTAAGATCAAACATAAAACATTATTACAATAATTTATCACAACCATTACCTTGTTTAACCATATAAATGAGGGAAAATACGTGAATTTACCTTCCTTATTACCTTCTATCTGTGGGTTAAGTAAACTTTTATTTTTTTTCCTTAACTTTTTTTTATTATTTTTTAAGTGAAGTCATAATAAATAAAATAAATGTTATACAAAAGAGACATTTATCGCTCAATGAACATGAAACGAGGCATAAAACCGTGTTAGAGATTGTGATATGAGGATTTATATTTTAGTTTATCAAATAATCAAACAGATTATCAGGAATTATTAATTGTTGTTGTCTTTTATCTTTCTCGCATATCTTGAAGTTGATGAATGTCTTCAGAGTGATATCATCCTTTTTTTTAAGTGTTTTGTATCTTACTTGGGATGAAAAATATTTGAAAAGTGTCATGGAGAGAGATAAAAAAATATTTCATGAAATAAAAAAACTTTTAAATAAAAAAAAATCTTGAGAGAAAAGAATTATTTTTAAAATTTATATTCATTTTAATTTCCAGTTAAAAGTTTTTCTTAATCTTGTATATCATCAGATTTATGTGTGATTGTGAACACAAAAAAAAGTACAAATAAAAATTAGATTTAATAAAATGATGTGAAATGAAATGCAAGAAAAAAACTCTTTTCAAGCAATTATCTGTTATTTTGCAATGAAACGCCTCTATTTTGTTTACAAACTATATTTTTTTCTGTCATCAAAATTTAATTTCAAAAAAAAAGTTTGTGTTTTTACATTTTTTTTTCTTTTAATTTTTTTGTATTTCAACATAATGCCAAACTTTATGAATTTTTGAACAAAAAGAATAAAATAAAGTTATCGTTTAGTATTGCAGTGTCTTTAAACAGTTACGATGCAGTTTCTTTTTTTTATTATTCATTCAAAATATGGATCATTTAAAATTTTTAATACAGAAGAGGTAAAAAAAAAAAACTCATGAAAATGTGAGTGGATTATGGCTTCTAGATAGTTGGCATGAGAAAGATAATAATTGTTTACCTCAGGTACTTTTATTTTCATACATGTGAGTTCCGTATTAAAATGTTATTCTTCTGTTTTGATATGCAAATATAATTGCATTTGCTTATGGAAAAGAGGGAAAAAATATTTACAAGTTCATTTAAAATTGTAAAAAGAGTGGAATAAGATTAAAGTTGTATTTTTAAATGAAATTATCGTGGTAGAAGGATTTATTTCGTTATATGTGGATATTTAAAAGGAAAATTGACGTTTTTTGAGACCGTTTTCCTTGTACGAACCTTTTTAAGCTAAGAATTTAAGATAAGAAACATAGCTGGCGCTCCGTTCGCGTCTTTTAATTTAATAGTTGTTTCAAGGCATCAAGAAATTGCAAAAATTTTTTTTTCTAATCTTAAATAGCGCTTTGAAAAGGGATTAAGATCACTTTACCAAATAGTATAACGATTTCTTGCAGAAGCCGGGACCATTCAAGACAGATTGCATACATTTTGGAGCTAAAATTAATTTTAATGTTAAAAACCTCAACTCCATTCACCCAAAGTTGAAATCGCCCTTCAAATCACATGCGAGGTTATTGCCAAGCACTACGGGATGATTTGCGGGGCGTTTTCAACTTAGAGTGTTTGAAAAGGGACTCAAAAACAGTTTTGCAGCTCTACAGCTCTAAGATCTCTTTACCTAATCGCTTTATGATATCTTACAAGAGTGAGGCCCATTCCATACACATTGCATACATTTTGGAGCTAAAATTAGTTTTTATACTAAGCCTTAATTCTATTTGAAGAATTTGAACAAAATAATGAAAAGAATTGCACTTCAAGTAAAAACGCAGCAAAAAAACATTTTAAAATGAAAATTCCGTTAATGGCAATATGCTACTGACAACAAATAACTTCCAATTAGTGCAAAATATATATATAAAAAAAACAAAATGAGCGAGTAGCAGAAATATATTAATTAACCATTTTTCTCTCTCTATGAAATTGATGATGCACTGCAGAAACATCAATTAGTTACTTGATTTCATTTTATTTTTACCTTTAGGTGCAAGCTATTTTTTTTCTGTTTTTCATTGCGATATGTTATGAATTTCTTTTTTATTTTATGTGTTTCACGGGAATTTTATGTGATGTAACTTTTTTTTATTCTTAATTAATTACTTAAATTGTAAGTTAAAACTTTAAAAATCTTTGAACAGAAATTTAAATGAATATTTAATGAATTTTCATTGAAGAGTGAAATTCCATGAAACTGTTTATAAATTTTTAGTTTTTGTCAAATATGCGGCCATTTAATGGCCAGAAAAGTTAAAATATAGTTAAAAAGCATTTGAATTTCCATGAATTTGAAAATTACAGGACTGCGAAGAAAAAATGAAAAAAAAAACTAAATGAAATATCGTCGAATTTTTTTCAATCATTTTGTAACGAATTTTCTATTGTTTCGATTGAAAAGCTTCTTTATTACATTCCTTTCCAGTTTTTTTCGTTGTATTCTAGTTCTTAGTAGTAATTAATTTCCTTTTCAATCATCATTTTATTTTGACTGAAATGAAATAAGCCTTTACTGACATCAATTGTATTTCTTTCAACCTTATCCTATTTTTAACCTAACTGAATAAAATTGAGGAAAGTACTTAATTGACACACAGAAAGCATAATCCTGACAAAATCTTTTATATCACGAATGTGTCTGCTTATTTAGTTTCATATATGGTAACAATGTTCTTGAAATTTCATCAAAAAAACGAGTTAAATTGCTTTTAATTACTTGTATGATGAAAAAAAATAATGAAAAATGAATTGTTACAAATAGTCCAAGGTCTTGTTCAATTATGTTTCAAGATCTTTTTTTATTGCTTCCCTTACTCATCACTTCACTCCACTCCACTGTACATTTATATTGCTTTTCATCTCATCTTCATTCACTTTAATCTACTCAAGTTTAAGAGTAAGTGAGTTACTCACACACACACACACACACACTCACACATATTTTTTTCTTGCATTTTCTTTTGTTTTTTGTTTTATCACATTATTCATCATTTTCTCGGTCTATGTCCATAAAACTTAATACATAGTTCATTTTTTTGCTTGTTATAGTTCACATTTTTATCTCATTTTCATGAATATTGTGAATAAATAAAAAAAAAAGTTTTCATTCGTTTTTCTTTCATATATAATTTTAGTATTTTCCGTTTATACATGAAATTTATTGAATTAGTTTGAAAGAAGAAGAGGAAAATTATGTATGATAACAAGTAATTTATATTTGGATTCGCATATCAATCGTCTCAAAGTTAAAATATAAAAAAAGAAGAAATCAATAGCACTTGAAAACACAATGTTGCACAGATGCTTGATTTTACATTGAAACTTGATTGAATGTGTGTGTATTTGATTATTATTGAATCATTTTATCATTCACCTAATATGAAAAAAAATGAAAAAGAGCTGATTTATTGAAAATTTATTATTATTTCTGTTTCTTTGATGCTGACTCTGTTTAAAATAAAAATACTTTTGTAAGAAATGCTTGTTTTAGTGAAGAGCTGATAAGTTCATTGATAAAATCATTGAAAACTCTTCTTTGTGTATAATTTGATACAAATATAATTTTATTAGAATTTATCGTATGTGTTTCAAAGCAACACCCTTTTAAAGAGGTGGAATTAAGTAGATTTTTTTGTTGTATTGTGGATACTTGAAATGAAAAAAAAACACCTGGTATCACAATGAGATTTTGAAAGCAATCCCATTTTTCTCACGAGACGCTTGTATTATGAAGAAGAATTGAGTGTAATGAAGGTCAGTTTTTAAATTCTTAGAATTATCAGTCAGACAGATTAGAGCTTAAACAACGAGGGAAAGAGATATCAATTTTAATGAAAAGAGTGTGAGAGAGTGAACGCAATAATGAAAACGTGAATGAAATAAATCTTTTAAATTTAGAAAAGACGTCAATCTGGGTAAGATTTTGTAAAAGCGAGATAAAATTGAGAAAAGAAAGGCATTGAGAGAATGAGAGAAAAAAATAGATCGAAAAAAATTACAATTCATGTCGGAGAAAAGACCCGAAAAAATTAAAATAGAAACGAAACCAACCAGGGCCAATTCAATGAATTGAGATCAAATTGAGAGTAAATTATTTTGGGAGAGAGAGATCGAAAAAAGAGATAGAGAGAACGAAAACCATCAAAACTAATGTTTTTGAATGTTTTACATTACATTTTCATATTTTTAATTTATTTTTAGACTACTCAGAATACAAAAATATCCCATTGTAATAAGATTATTTTAATGATTGACCTATATTAAAATACATAGTCAAATAAAATGGAATATGTTGCGTGAGAGTGTGAAAGGAAAAAATATAAATGATGAATAAAAAGGAAATCCTTGTACTTAACTCTTGCCTTGTATTTTTTTTTCATACATTTATTCTTCTATGTCAAATACAAAAGAAGAAAAAAATAAAATGCAATGCAAAAAAAAATTAGTTTTTTTTTCTCTATTCACACACATTCACCACTTTTGACAAGGTTAAACGATGTTACGTGCCTTTAAAATGTTATTTCTAGAGTAAAATGCGTTTTTTTTTCTCCCTCTAAATCCGTGTCACCGTAAAATTTTATTATTCTGTTTTTAAACGAAATTCTTCAAAATGTACAATAATATGAAGTGACACAATTCACAAATGTGGTTTAACATTTATTATTATTACTTGCACATAAAAAAAGAATTTTACCACACATATTTAAAACCAATTTCAGCATAGTCGTAAATTATAAGGATTCTTAAAGTTTCATGTATTCAAAATGTCATTGAATTGAAATAAATTAGATTTTTTCCCAGTTTTCCTTTTACTACTCCAACTACAAATTACGGTAAAGCTGAGAGATAAGCAGGGAAAAAACTGACATGCCAATTATTAGTTTTTTAGTTTAGTTTTATTTTATACATGAAATTTAAAATTCTCTCATCATTCTCGTGTGTCACCTGTCTTTTGAATGGAAATAAGTGAAAGATTATTAGTGTGTATGAAGCCAAAATCTTTGAATTAAGGTCATTTGATGGTTCATTTAGTAAAAGGATGACTGATTTAGGTCAATTTCTTGTTAAATGTGATACAAAAGAAAATGATAAGATGTGAAAAAAGTTTGTAAGGCAGTTAAAGAGGGAGAAATGATGATAAAAAGGAGAAGAAAAATTGTCAATAATTGACCAATTTGTAAGGTCATTGATTCTTTGTTTGTTTGTTGTATAAAAATATATCTAATAATAAATCTAACATTTGACTAAAAGGATTCAATGAATAAGTTGATAATTTGCTGTCTTCGTCCATTTTCATAGAAAAAATTAATGCTGTCTCGACAAAATACCGAAAAAAATACTTCCCATAAAACAAAAACCCCTTAATTTTCGTCTTAATTACTACCCTTATTATCAGACATGTAAATTTTAATCCATTATAATCAACAATTGCCTTGTCCTTCTCTTTCCATATTTTTTAATTTAATTCCTTTAATAACTGAACCCGTCTAATCTTACCCACACTGTTAATTGACACATTTCTGACACTTTTCCAGATTTTATCTTCATTATTTTCATGTCTCTTGCATAATTTCATTTAATTTCATATAACATAGGTTCAATGCACACAAAACGAGAGGACACAACTCAATAAAGGACAGATAACTAAAATTATCTTGTGTTTAGCCATCCATAATAATGATAATTAGTCAATCTAGTTTCCTTTTACTATGATTATTATTATAATTTTGTTCATGGATACAAATTTCTATTTATTTAAAGTGAGAGAGAATTTTGATATGGGAGGATAAATTGGACAAAATTACCATTATAATAGTATCAGCGACTTATTCGGTATTTCAATGAATGTTAATTTTCTGTTACATTTTTTTTGTTGTTTATCAAAAAAAAAAAAATCCTTGGATTAGAGATAAAATAAAAATTTAATAGGACCCTAACAACAACATCTCAAAGTCATCTTTTATTTATGGAAAATAAGGGACAAAATTACTCCTACATGAAATATTTTGTGTTGAATTTAACATAATTTGGACACTAATTCAATTTTATCAACTCTCATAAAAGTGAATTAAGCTTGAAAGAAAATAAAAATTAAACATGAAACGAAACGAAGAATTAAAAATTATAATTAGATTTTTGTTTAACTGTCCTTATAATAAGATAAAATGAAGATAAAATAAAATCAACTTTTGACATAATTTTATCCACTGAATTCACCTTTAATTCATTTTTATGTTAACATTAAAAATAGAAAGAAAGGAAAAACATAAAAATCAATTGAAGACATCCAACAATATTTTATGATCCCATTATATCTCATGGGATACTTTCCATTCAAGAGTATAAGGAAAAGAAGTGAGCAATGATAAATTTTATTGAAAGTAATTATCAGTTAGATAAGATTCAATTGAATTTGAACCAAGAAACTCAAGAGAAATGCAGACAAAAGTGAGATAATGATAATAATAATAATAATAAATGAAAATCAAGAATAGAAACAATCTGTCATAAACAGAAGTGATTTTCAATCGTTGAAACTTTTCATTTTCAAGAACCATTGAGATAATAATAATAATTTTTTTGTTATTATTTGGATTAAGAGTATTTTGAAATGTACTACCAATATCTTTATTTCAGAAAAAATAAGTTTTAATCAATGAATAGTTTGTTCACTTTGTTGTTTCAATTTATAAATTTGATATGATAGTACCAGGAAATGAGTATAAAAATGTATTAAACGCCTGAAATTATGCAATTGATATTTCAAATTAATTTAATGGGGCTAAAATTCGATGAATCATTTTAAATATGACTAAATTAACTTTAAAGTGAATATTTTCAAGGATGTTCTTATGAAAAAACAAGTTTGCATTAGTGAAATTAACATTACAACTCATTGCATACATTTTGGGATACTTATTAAATTAATTGTGTTGCTCATATACAGGGAATGTTAAGGTTTTGATTTTCGTGTCATCAAAGTGACTGAGGAATTTGAAACTTTGATTAAAAATCTAATACAGACCAGTCTAAATTATTTGTAATGTTCATTGCATACATTTAGGATTAAAAATTTCATTATCAAAACGTAAACGTATTTTAAGCCAGCACTCCTGTGATATCTTTCCAAATGAATGTTTGAAGTAAATTTTATTATCAAAGACCTTCTTGCTCATGAAGATTTTGAAAGGAAACTAAAACCAAAATGATTTCATATCACAAAACTTTGTACATTAATCTTTCATAAGCATAAGGGCAGAAATAAACCAAAAAATGTATATATTTGTTTTTCAAATCAAAATTGATGGACACATTGGGATTGTGACGGTGAAGAAGATGAATATTAACAGTAAAACAAAATAAAAATGATGTTAAAATTTAGTATGAGAGAAAGAGGAAACAAAAATTGAATTCACTTCACTTTGCATTAAAATTTCATTTGAGACAATTGTGTTTGAGTCCCTATGAAATTATCTTTTTAATTCATTTTGTTTTCAAAAAATGAGAAGAAAATAAAAATATTTTTTCTAATATGCTTCATAAAAATAGGTTGGTCCATTTCGTATGAAAAAATGCACTATTACAGACGGTGTGTCTGCCGTAAGTCGTTTTGTCCGTTCCACCGGAATGAACCATTTGAGCGAGGTCGGGTTTTTTTTTGTTAGATAGAAGAGGTCATAAGGATGACTTGACTCATTATTTTTGAGATTGGGCTCATGGATTGGGCTCTAGAGCCTCCAAAACCTGAAAAATCGTTAAAAACCGTTAATAACGGTTAAAAATTTCAAAAATTGATGATTTGTTTTGTTGGACGGAGAAATTTTTAAAATGAACTTTAACTTACTGTCTCTGAGATTAGACTCAAGGATTGCAAGGGAAGGGGTCTGGCTTCAGAGCCTGAAAACGGTCAAAAGCTCAAATGTCCTATTTTTTCAATTTTTTTAAATTTCAAAATGGCAAATATTTTCAAAATTCCGGAGTTTTTCAAATTAATTTTAATTTTGAATGAAACGAGTCCCATCGAAATGCACTTTTGCAATGGTGCATTGTTTAGAATTTCTCATTTTTTATACTGAAGAATTGAAATTTTCATTTTACTTTATTGAAACAATTTTTTTTTCTTATCAAAAAGCTGTGACATGTTTTTGACAATGGTTATTTTTAAATGGTCTCAAAATCTGATACAAAATTTGTAACAATAGAAAAAAAAATCAATTCATAGAAATAAATTAAAAAAAACCCAGAAAATGTATTTTTAATGAAATATGTGAAAAAAATAAAAAAAAATGTAACAGTTTTGAATTGAAACAAATTTTCTAAAAAAAGAAATAAAAGATCAACCCATATTAATTAGAAATTACAAAATGAAAAGTAAAATAGTGAAGAACAATAGAATAAAAACACCAAAAAAGAATTAAAATAAAGAAAAAAAATAAAACAAAGGTAAATAGAAAATGGATCATGCATTCCGAAAAAAAATTACCTGTCTTTATTCCACAACAATGAATTTCAAAAATGCCGGTCATCAAAATGAAAAGCAACAGCTTTCAACAAAATTACAATTTCACTCAAAATATTTCCAATCATCAATATTCAAGGAATTTTCCACTCTATTTTATTTGTGGTGGTTATGGTTTTGTTTATTTAGTGTGCTTTGTCGTGGATCCACTGAAAGCACTTTTGACTTTAATACCAAAATGTTTCAAAATATTTCAACAACAAATGCGATTAATGTGACAACCACAGAATCAACAACAACAACAACATCATCAAAAATAAATACAACAAAAGAGTGGTTAAATGTGTCATTTGCAGCAACGACACAACCACAATCAATTAGGAATGATGAAATGAAAATTACTGTGATAAAAAATAATATAAGTAATAGTGATAGTGAAGAAATTTATCAAAAAATCTTTAAATTTAATCAAAGTACGGTAAATTTTAATAAAAATAATATAAAAATCGATGATAATCAAATAATAATAAATGAAAGCAATAATGATCAATTTAATGAAAGTAATAAAAATAATCATAATTTTATGGTATCAAATTCCATTTCAAGTACAATTTTAACAGATTTTAATCAAAATTATGATGATAATAATGATAATGAAACGGAGAATCAATTTGCTATTTCTTTTAACAACAGTGTTTATAATGATAATGAAATTTTAACCGTATCTCAAAATGATTCTTTGATAATTGAAGATGAAATTGAGACAGGCACTAATGTTACTTTAACTAAAATTGATGAGATAAATGTTTCCTATACACGTAGAAAAAGTGAACATTTGAAAAAGCTGTTAGAGAATAAGTCACATCGATCACGTGTTAACAGTGTTTTTGAATTATCCAGTAAAATGATGTTTAACTCAACTATAAATAATAGTTATCGGAATGCTCGTGCCGGCAAGGTGTCATTATTGGGATTATTTGAGTTAACAACACAAAATGGTATCCGTCCAGAAGGGATCAGTGAAGTATATGCCGCAGAATTGGCCGTTAAACATATTAATGATAGAAATATACTGCCAGGATATACGTTGGAATTGTTGACTAATGACACGAAGGTAGGAAAAAATAAATTTTACTTTTTTTTTAACTTTGAATGACACTTACAAGAATGGAAAGCCGTTCTTTGAAAATCATTTATAATAAAGTTTAGAAAGACATAATTAATGGACTTTTTTTGGTTATTAATGACGGCACGGTTAAAATATTATACATTAATTTCAAATAAAATACCAGGCGTTCACATTATTTAAAGTAAAATAACTTTTAAATGGTTTTTAAATGTAGAAAAAGCAATAAAATTCACCAAAAGCCTGGCGTCCCCATTAAATCTCATCACAATAAAATACCAGGCGTCTCCACATAAATAAACGTATTTATTTTTTCAATGAAAATTACATTTCACCTTGAACCTTCAAACTTGATGGAACCTTTTCATAATTTCATATTAACACCATTTTACAAGTTCAATGAAACAGAAAATTTTAATCAACCAGTCGTCTCCATTTTCTAAAATATCACAAATTCAATTTCATCCAAATCCAAACAAAATTCTAACATTTTTAGTGTGATCCTGGTGTTGGAGTTGACCGATTTTTTCATGCTCTTTATACACGTCACACAACGAGGATGGTCATGCTTTTAGGATCGGCATGTTCTGAAGTGACTGAAAGTCTGGCAAAAATTGTTCCTTATTGGAATATTTTACAGGTAAATTAAATTTTTTTGTTTCATTTTATATTTAAAAGGAATCAAAATTGATTTCATTGGAATTTTTTAAGGTCTCATTCGGTTCAACATCACCTGCATTGAGTGATCGACGTGAATTTCCATTATTTTATCGTACAGTCGCACCCGATTCATCACATAATCCAGCACGTATTGCATTTATACGTAAATTTGGATGGGATACCGTTACAACATTCAGTCAAAACGAAGAAATTTATTCACTGGCCATTAATGATCTGGTCACGGAATTGGAAAGTGCAAATATTTCGTGTACGGCAACAATAACATTTGCTGAAACTGATTTCAAAGACCAATTGAGGATGTTAAGGGTGAGATAAACAAAAAAAAATAACGTAATGTATAAAGCCATTATTTTGTGTGTCATGAATTTGAATTTGATTTTTTTTTTATTGTCATCCGTTTTTGTGACTGAGCAAAAATTTAAATAAAAATGCCTCAAAACATGAACTTTTACATCCCAACAAAGTTTGTGTATTTATTTTTTTTTTGTATATAATATGAAATTTTTCCTCGATTATTGTTATTATTTCTCACTTTCTTATTTATTTATAAATGTAACATGTAACACCTTTTCCTTTCTTTACAAAATTTATTCAAATGACGTGTGACACATTTGTGCTTTATTATTTCCTTTTTTTTTTCTTGTGCCTTATATCACAGTATACATGAAATATTTTCACTCTTGACTGATTTTTTTCTTAGACATGAATATTTTTTATGTATTCACAATTCAAACATTTGTTGAATTAATGATATCAAGATGAAATTATGATCAAATATGTAATTTATTTCTTTTATTGCTCATTTCAACTTTTCATGTCATTTTTTGTTTGCCTTCTTCAACATGACGATGATGATTATGATGATGACGATGACGACGTGTGATAATGATGAACAAACATCAAATAATTAACATTAAAAAAAATGGTTTAAAAGGATTTGGATACGAGAATTATAATCGGAAGTTTTTCGGATGAAGTTGCACCAAAGATTTTTTGTGAGGTAATTAAGGTTTTATTTTTACTTTTATACTAATATTTGTTCATGATTTTTAATTAGAAGAAGGTACACACAATTTATGAATAAATATTTAATAACAAATATTATGAAAAGAAAAACAAGTTTAATTTGTTCTCTTAATTTATTTATTATATAAATGAGAGGAGCAAAAAAATTAGGTTGTCCAATTATAATTTTTAAAACTTTTAGAAACTTTGAAAATTTCCACGGTTTTCCGTGTTTTGGCCAACGGTGTTTTGGGAAATTTTAAGGAAATTGACCATTTTGTTCACACAGATGGACCGCATGAGCGCCTACAAAACTCGCATTTTTTCAAATTCACGAGAAATGCCCTTAAAATAATTCCGCAAATGTCCTGTAAGCGGCACGCAAAGCTCTGCGTATCCTGGGTGACTCGCCAAGCCTTGTGTGCTCATTTCCAGGACGTTTTAAACTTATAGTGTACTGACACCTCATTTATCTTGTGTTCAGAATTGATGAAAGCTATGAATCTGAAGCTATACCCTAAGTGGAAATCGTCGCGCAAATCATCTCGTATTGTTTGGTCATAGCCCCGCATGCGAGAAAATTTGCCGGGCTATTGAGGGGCGTTTACGGGGCTAATTTTTAATTTTTAAAATGTTATTTTAGCGCATTTAATTTTAATGCCGGTATTGTGTGGTATTGGGTGATCATACTGTCCGCATTCATTCCGCGATACGTTTTTTTTTCACTAGGGGTTGATTCGCGGGGCATTTTCAACTTAGAGTGTAAACCTGAGTCGTGTCACACCAAAATTCATAGGCCAATTAACGTTAGCCAGCATTGAAAACCCCAAAAATCCAGCATAAAATGAACCACAATCACCTTTTCCTGTGTAATTTTAATATCACAATGATAATTATTTTTAACGCACACACACACACACACTCAAAACAATAACGAGCCAATCTGCTGCTGTTCAACAAATTGTAATTAAATTTTATATTCATTTTAAACCACATAATAAAAATAAAAAAAAAAATTAACAATAAAAAAATAGATACTAAATTGCATATAAAAAACATAATAAAACTACAATTTATACCACGACACTTAATTCAAAATTAAATAAAAAAAAATACATAAATAAATGAAAAGGGAAAGAGATAAAATAAATAAAGAAAATAAATAAATAACCAGAAAAAAAACTGCTTTTCATTTGACGTTGAAATGTACATTTATATGTTATCATCACAAAATATATTTTTATTATATTTATTGTTGTATTTTATTCATTAAATTATAATATTATTATGAACTGAAGCAATTCACTGGATAGATTCACAAACACACACACACATTTAATGATTGTTGGCACTATTTTATTTTATATGTTTGGTATACACAAAAGCTTCATTTTATATTTATTTTCTGGCAATATATTAGCAACAAAATGAAATATAAGTTGAATGAATATGCATTTTTAAACTTTGCTCTAAACATGAACAACACTTTACCAGGGTTTTGAATGCTTTTTTTTTGTATTAAATAAAAAATTATTGTATTTTCGTCTTGTATCATATATTTTCAATTTTGCATGTAAACATATCTGACGAGATGTGTAAAAATGGTGCATTTTGAAATTGAATAAAAATAAGATAGAAGTTGCTTGTTTTCACTTGAATAACAAAGCTCGTATACTTAAAAATTTCAAATAATGGTGAAGAATTAAAACACAATTTTTCAATAGAGGAATTGATCTTGGCAGAAATTTATCCTTAAAACTTATTTACAAAAAAGGGCTCAAATAATCAAAACAAGGAGTAACTTGATACAAAGTCTAGCTGGAACTTCCTGGGGCGCTAATACTGAATACTGTAAGAACAGCTGATTTAGGTTTAGTATGGCCAACAGCTGAATACCTTTTTGGCTTAATAGCGCGCACAGTTCAAAACTAAATGTTCAACTCAAAAACACCATGAGAATTATTTCTGGCAAATTAAAATGTACTAAACTTCAATGGCTTCCAGTTCTTTGTAATTTAACACCAAATATTATTCATTTGCAATTCAATGCGGTTTCATTTTTTTTTTTTTACTAAAATACACCCTTTATGCAATGTACGGCAGATTTTAAGATATACAAAAAAAAAAATATCTTTTATCCAGGTAAAATCATATTCTCGACACATTTTTTATTACAAACTGTTACATTTCACATAATACACATATAAAGTGAGAACAAAATAGCTACTACTTACATAAATTTCTGTTATGACAATCATGTAGTTTGAGTTGAACAAATAAAGTTTATGCAAAGTAAAAAGAAACTTTTATGTGTAAATATTTTTATTTTTACCGTTGTTGTTTCGGATCAAACTTTCACATCGTCTGGATTTTGATTCTCCTTTTGTTTTACTAATATTTTCGAAACATGATTAAACAGACGTGCCAGACAAAACAGCAACAAAAAAAATATTGTGCCTAGACTACGTGTGTTACAACTCGTGAATTTCATGAACCATCCAAAATTAACATAATCAGAAATTGTTTTATTCTTTCATGATGAATGAACAAAAGAGAGAAAGAACAAAAAATTCAAAGTATCATGAAATTCTGGCAAATTAAAAAATATTCTCAAGTGTACAATTTCTCAGAAAATAATAATATTGAAAGTAAAAATATGGAAAATGAGACACACGACACAAATTTTTGTATAAAATTTGCATTGATTTCATTTCATTTCATTTCAGTTTATTTATTTATTTTTCCTTTTGTTGTTGTTGTGACCACACACATTTACATGAGTAGGTGGATTTTTGAATTACACAAGAAAAAAAAAACTAATTTTCCTTGAAATCTCAAAATTCAAATTAAATTTAGTCACATGAATGAAATCTCAATAGATTAACTTTTATTTCTCTTTTTTTTTGAATATTATTAGTCAAACTGAAAAAAATGAATAAAATGGTGTTAAAATGATCCTTATTCAAATTTCATGTAACTCATCTTAATTTCCTTTTTTTTGTATTGTATAATTTTTTTTATTTATTCTTATGAAAATACCTCTAGGCTTTAAATTATATGATAATTTAATAAAATTATAAGCAATGAGATAAAGAAAAAATTATCTTTGATAAAAAAGAAGAGAAAAAAATTGTAATAAATTTTGTAGATGATCACACACACTCACACATTTCACTACGCAATTCAGATGATACTGATAAAACACGTATTATCAATCATTTTTTCATCCTAATTTCCATATTCCGAAGAATTAAGTTGTAGAGTAGAAACTCCTTTGATTGGCCACTGTATTTTTAGCAGGAAATATTTAATTGAATAGTTATGAATGAAAAATTTCAATATTTATATTTTTCTTTCATTATATCATTTTGTTAACGTTTTCCTTAAGTAAAGTTAATAATTATTTTGTTCAAAGTCGTTGATATCAATGCTTTTTTTTTATTTAACTTTGGCAAGCAATACAACCACTAAAAACATCCGACATTTTGTTAAAACAAAAAAAAATATCACATTGCTTGCAAATGAAATTATAATAATTTTCCAGCTTTGATCTTTAAATATGTTAGCATAAGAGTTATTCACAATCTTTTTTTATGAATAGAACTTGTAGAAATCAAATGATTTTTTATTTTAAGGTTCAAATGAATCAAAATAAGAGAAGCATCGTTTCCTCTTTTTTTAGCACTCAATTTTTTTATTAATAATTTCACACTTGTTTTTGTGCTAATAATAAAGGAACACATTTTTTCTAATTATTTCACTTTTTTTATAATTGAATGTGGTATCACAATGTTATTTTTGTATATAATAATAAGAATTTTTCTTGTTTAAAATTTTCGACTTATTAATAATTGAGAATTCTGTTTGTTTTGACAATTAAAACAAAAATATTTCAAACGGGTTGCATATACAGCTCACTTAGCCCATTGCTACCGGTTAAGTTTTTTGAGACAATCTGAGTGTTCATGTATCAGCCTTTTTATGATTAAAAAACAAGACATTTTTTTTTTATTTAAATCATTAAAAGCAAGATAAATACTTTCCGAAAGATTGTTTTATAAATTGTGACTGTTTTACTTATTAATTAAATTTTTATATAAATTTTCACTTCTCGATCAAAATTTATTTAAAAAAAACTGTTCGATGAGCAAGGGGATAATTGTTGTTTTGACATATTTATTTTGACTCAACATTTCTTTGTTTTTGTGAAATCATGTTGTGCTGTGTTTACTAAAAATGTCTTGTCCTGCAAAAAAATATTTGAAATATGATATTTTTCAACTAAAGAAGGCAATCGCTGCAGTTCAAAATGGGTTAACATTATCAAGAGCTTCTCGTGAATTTAATATACCACGACAAACGCTGGCATTCAAAATTAAAAATAACCAAACCGGTAAGTAAAGTAAATTTACTTTGTATTTTTTTAACTTTAATTTGTTTCATTAGAACCATTAAAAAGTGGACCTAAAACAAACCTGTCATATGAACAAGAAGTCAAACTAGTAAATTGGATAATTGAAGGTGCATCCGTAGGAGATCCGAAAAATTCTGCACAAATCAAGAACGCAGCATGGTTGTTAGCTGGAATGGAAAATTTACATGTATTTGGGAGTTTGGGCCCATCAAACGGATGGCTAGAAGGATTTTATAAACGACATAAGGGACTATCTGGCCGAAAACCTGATAAGCTTTCAAAGGCAACAGTGTGTGTAACTCAACAAAATCTGATGAGTTGGTTCGATTCTGTAGAAAAATGGCTCTCTGAAAACGGTCTATCTCATGTGTTGCTAGATCCCAATCGAATTTTTAATGCTGACGAGACGGGATTTGAGCTTTCTCCCTTGGGTAGAGTAGTGGTTGTTCCGAAAGGCCAAAAACACGTATCCTTGGCAACTGATAATGGAAAAGAGCAAATAACATCCATGTATACAATTTGTGCTAACGGATGGGCTGTGGATCCATTCATTGTCTTTTCTGGTAAACGATTAAATGCGGATGTAAAAAATAGAATACCTCAGAATGTGAAGTATACTATGTCTTTAAAAGGCTGGATGACAGAGGAGGCGTTCATAGACTATTTGAATTTTTTTGATATGGAATTGACTAAAAAAGGGATTGAACGACCAGTATTGTTAACAGTTGACGGTCATTCTTCACATGAAGGTTTGAAAGTAAGTTTCTTTTTACATAAAATAACAATTTTTAATGAATTCTTCAATTTATAGATTTCAATGTTGTGCAAGGAATTAAATATTGTTCTTGTACGTCTATACCCCAACAGCACACAGTATTACCAACCAGCAGATAGGGGATTGTTTAAACCATTGAAAGCGTTATACAAGAGATTTGTTGATTTCAACCGCACGTTTAACGATCAAGTTTTGGATAAGAAGGGGTTCGCTGGAATTTTAGGGCGCATTCACACTGAAATAGACGCGGATTGGGTGAAGAACGCTTTTAGAACTTGTGGTATATTTCCATGGAATTCGGGTGCTATTAATTACAAAGAATTAAATATAATTACAATCGGCGATGAATGTAGAGACGAAAACACTCCCACTCATGACATAAATGGAAATTGTAAAACTGATGATACTTGCCATGATCGTTCCGGTTTAATGATCTATACAAATGAATCACAGTCAATGAGTGTCCAAAACTTGATCTCATGTTCTGATAATGATAAAATAGAAGCATCATCGAATTTAAGTAATGAAAGACCAAATATCTTTTGTATGAATGAACCATCAATGGTCGTTGACGAAGTATTGGGTCCAATATTAGATATTGTCGATGTGAATGATGATATACAACAACAACAAGAAATTTTAAAACATTCGAAAAAGAGTGCATTAAATTTGCATGACGCAAAGACAAATCCCACTGACACTGTTTTACATGAATCAGAAAACTCATCGTTGGTTTCATTTAAACGGGCTAAAGAATATTACTCAACTGAATCCAGTTTTACGAAGTTTGTCTCAATTATTGGTCCAGACCTCATTAAAGAGTTCGAGGATCCCAATTTTTTGGCTCAAGTTGAGTATAAAAAAAAACTTTATGACACATATAACATGCTTCATGAAATGGAAAATGAACGTCTAAAGCCCTTATAATTACCAGCACACAAAATACCTAAAAGACGAGGTAAAATAATAGAAAAAAGACATTTCGTGTCAGTTGGTGAAGATTATATTAATTTGATGAAGGAACGAAAACAAAAGAAAGAAGAAGAAGAAATGGCTAAACAAAAGCGGAAAGAGAAAAGAGAAGAAAAGAAAACACAAAAAGAAAATATGATCAAAATCAAAGCTGAACAAGATGAAATTGGAGGTGTAAAGCGTCGTGGACGTCCTAAAAAAGATAACGTACTGAAAGATCAAAATATTAATTTAATTGAAAAGTGTTAATAAAAAAATTATTATATTATAATAAATAAAAAAAAAAAAAATGTTTTATTTATCTTTATAAATTCTATTCCATTCAAACTGCCGTTTCTTTTCAAATTAACATGCTATTAATTCAGGACGAGCTGCCAAAAATACAGCCGCTCGCTAAAAATCCAGGATATATTATATAATTTAAAATTCTTTTTTTTCATGCTATTGACAGAAAATTGGCTTAATATTATTAAATATACATTCTCAATTTTCATTATTTTGAGTTTTTTTAAAGCGATTTTAGAAAAGATGAAATTTTCATTCATAAATATCTAAAAATGATGGCTAGCAAAAACACGCTAAAAAAGGAGTTTCTACTCTATGGGTAAAAAAAAAGAATATTATACTAATAGGCTTTAAACATATGTGAGAGTAAATTTTATATCTTTATTGTTATTAGAATACTTTATTTTGGTCACGGTTGTCAGGAAATATTCTTACATTTGAATAAACTGTATTTTTATAAATTTTAAGTATTTTCATGAATTTACTAGGTATATTCAAAGTCAAATTTGGGTTAATATTTCTCCAGAAAGTGTCATAAATAAATAAGGCCCTGAGCTCTTTTGCGGAGTGAGTATGAGCTATTTAAAAAAACTCATTTCGGAATGGGTGGAAAAACAGATGAAATTATACCATAAAAGTATACAAGTAACTTCACAATCCAAAGAGTTTGTGAACTGTTCAAAGAAAAGATCAGAAAAAATCTTACAATTGGATAAAAAAGTCATCAGAAAACTGACGGGTCCTTTAACAGGACAGTGCCTTTTGCGCAGCCATCTTAAAAGGATAGGAAGGAGTGATTCAAGCACCTGCAGGCTCTGCCTAAAAGAGGATGAAAAATCAAAGCATATCCTCTCTGAGTATGAAGCATTGGCTAGGGTGAGGATTCGCTACTTCAGCGAGGGCTTTCCATCTTTCTTTACTGTAGATAACACAGATCCTAAAGTAATCTTAAGATTCTTTGACGAATTGGATGTATTGAAGGAGAACTAAGATCCCTTCGTAAGGAGAAGCACAAAGAACTTATAGGTTGAAGTGCGAGCATTGAGCTTCAGTGCACTCTATTTAAGGAAAAAAAGTGCCTTAAATTTAAAAAAAATTCTTCTTTCTTCATGAAAACATCTGATACAAAGGTTTAGACCAATCGAATGCTCTTATTTTAAGACCTATATCCTCAATATTTTATACAATCACCTTCCAAGCAACCGTTCAAATTTTTCAATACTTCTTTTATCTTATTCCTCGTTACACAAGAAAAAATCTCATATATAGACAATTTTCATACCACTCAATGATTTTTTTTCATAACATACAACACAATACATCTTAACTTAGGCACACTTTTTCATTTGATACCTGTTGTTGTTAATGATTTGATTTACATAAGAACGAACACACACAAAAAAGAGAGAAAAAAATTTTCATAAAAAAATTGTAAGAAGAAAAAATGAAATCTTTGAACATTTTTTTTATCAGCACATTATTCATCGGTGTATTGACTCTAATAAATCAAACTCAACCAAAAAAAAAATTAAATAAAAAATTAAATTAAATTAAATTTATGTGAAACAATCAAATTATTGTTAAGCAAGTGAAGGATCTGAAGCGAAGCCATTCACAAGCGGAACAAACCAAAAAAAAATGTGAAAGAAAAAATTAATGGTATTAACTTTGAATATAAAGGTACGAAAAAAATATCAATCAGACTCATTTTTTGTTTGTTGTGATTAAAAGAATTCCATTTGATTAAAAAATTTAAGAAAATATTTAAAAAAATATTGATTTTTATTTTAAGGCTCGAGGCTGAAACAATTAAGAATATGTCATAAATGTTATTTTGATAAACTTTCAAGCCTTCGAGGAATAAAAAAAATTAAGAGAATATTTAAATTAAATAGGAACTGGCTTCGAAATGTTAAAATTAATTGAACAATCTTATAAAATGTGTACTTTTTGTTAAAAAAAAAGTTTTGTTTCATAAAATGTATTTTTTAATATATTAATTTTCATTCAAAGGCATTCAAGCTCAATATGTATGGTACGGATTATGCTTGGATAGTGCAGGAAGATTTGGGAACAATGTGGTGGCTTCAAAATACAGAAGAATGTACAGTTAAACAACTGCAGGCAGTTGTTGAGAACATGATAATTGTTTCAAGTCACAACAGTATTGTAGGCGAAGAATTTTCATACAGTGGCTTAGTAAGTTAAAAAATTTCTCATTATTTCCATCTTCATTAAGTTTAACATACATTATTTAACAGAATAACACAATGTTCTTGAATGAACTTCGTCGGATGAATGTTCCATCGCAAATGTCACGATATGCACCACAAACGTATGATGCTGTATGGGCAATTGCCCTGGCAATGCGTGGTGCTGAAGAGTATTGGCGTAACATGAGTGCGGACCAACCCAAATTAGACAGATTTGATTATACGCGTTACGATATGGCAATGGAATTTCTACATCAATTTAGTCAACTTAATTTTTTAGGTGTTTCGGTGAGAGAATTTTTTCAACTGTGAGTTCAATTAAATATGAATACTAAATTTTTTTGGTCATAAGGGTCCTGTCTCCTTTGATGGCGCTGATCGTATTGGGACTTCTGCATTTTATCAAGTGCAGAAAAGTAAAATAGTTCACATAAGTTTATATTACCCCGAATCACAACACTTGGATTTTTATTGTCCGCAATGCGCTTCAATTAAATGGCATAAAGGACAAATTCCAATTGCAAAACGAATATTAAAGTTACGCGTTGCCACAATAGCTCCCTTAGCATTTTACACAATTACAGCCGTAGCATCTGTAGGAATTCTGCTGACAGTTGGTTTCCTTGCCTTTAACTTGCATTTCAGGAAATTGAAGTAAGATGTCCACTCACGTTTATGTAACAATAAAAATATTTACTCAACATACATTTTCATTTTATTTTTTGCTAGAGCTATTAAATTGTCAAGTCCAAAGTTAAGCAATATTACTGCTGTCGGATGTATTTTAGTATATGCAGCTGTTATCCTTCTTGGATTGGATTATAGCACACTACCAGCAATTGAAACAATATTTTCAGCTGTTTGTACGGTAAGATGAGACACTATGTGATGATAAAATTATTTCCTAGATTTAATTGTTTGCTTGTTTTTTTTTGTGCTCTTCATTCTACTTCAAAATATGTATAAAAGACATTTCATATAAAATCACGAGTATGTTTTATCATCATGTTTTTCATTTATATTTACTTTAGCTGGGTATTTGTTTAATTTTGTGGGAAGGAGTAGACAAACCACATTTACTACACACACACACATGACATAAAATGACATTTGAACAACGATGATGAATGTTTTTTCATCTTGTTTCACATCTAGCACCGAATGGATCTTGATTATAATTATGGTTGGGTAAACGGAAACAGCAGTGTTAACATTATTTATTTCAAGTTGACTGAATTCATGGAAATTCCCTGAACTGTAACTAGATTATCGCTAGTTGCAAGATGCACTTAATGGTGAAAATTCACTTCATTTAAAAAAATGAAGTTAAATTTCATTAAATTTTATTTAGGATTGAAGATTTGATTGAAAGTTGGTTATTTCGAGCTCATGATCACCCATCACCGTTTCAATTTGATTTCTGTATGAAGAAAAAATGGAATTGAAATCAGTTTCCATTACAATTAATGTACCATCTGGTCGCTGTCTACTAAAATTGCAGTAAATTGTGTTATTTGTCTCATGTGTTGTTAAAATTTAGCTGAAATTGAACCAAATAGATAAATTGCGCTGAAACCTAACATAAAATAATATCAAAATCAATAATAATTACAGACACAAACAAATAACAACATTAAACTAATTTTTTCTCATATTATTACGTGATATGTCCATATAAACGATTCAATTATTCTCTTATGGCACTTTGAAATTATTTTTCGGGAAAATCAATTTTATTATTAAAATATTTCACTCAACATAAACTAAAATAAAATGAACTCAAACAAAAATGTTAAACTACAAAATTTTTAGTTCAAACAAAAAAATTTTAAAGTTGTAGTTTCATGATCGTCGCGATTTGATGGTCGTATTACACAAATTCACCTCTCGTCGACTGTGTTAAAATCTAGTTAAAATTATAATTTAAAATTCAACCACATTGTATATACATTGTAAAGTACCTCCTTTTCTCTAAGTGGTGCATAAAATGTTAGTTAAAAGGTTGAAAATAACACAAAGCACCACAATTTTAAAAGGTTTTTGTTTTAGCGTAAAGTTAAATTATAAAATATTTCATTAATTTAACTTTAACCTTAAATTATGTTTTGCATACTTTTTGCTGGTGACTATGAATTTTCATTTAAAAATAAATTAATTTTTATTTGCTTGATATGAGTGTGTTGTTAAAATGAGAGATTTCAAGTACGTTAATGTCCTTTGACACATAGAAAAAAAAAGAAAACAAAAATGTTGAACGTGATATATAAACGATATACACAAGCGTATTTCTAAAGATAGAGTTTGACGAAATAAAAAAAAAATTGAGACACCCTTGATCAATATTTGCTCCTGAAAACCCCTTGATAACATTTCTTTCAATCAAACTTCCTGGACTCACTTTGCTAGTGCAGCAAGTCCTTTAGTTGTTAAGTTATTTTAATAAATAAATAAGGACAAAAAAAGAAAAAAAATTGAAAAAAGAGAAACTTGATCATTCAGACAACAACTCGACCATATGGAAATTAATGCATCATACGCCAGCATTGCTAGAGATTTTGGAGTCAGTCGAGATCAAGCAAGGTTCAAGGAACGACTGACAACTGATCACAAAAAAGGAGCTGGTCGTCCAAGTGGATATCACGACCCAGAACTACCCTGGAAAGTGTGAAGATCATTTCAACGCAATCCCAACGTGTCAATCGGTGACATGGCCAAAAATATAATGTAAGTCGATTTTTAATTCACGAAATCAAACACAGAAGTGGCTTTAAGACTTATAAAGCACAAATAGTCCCTAAGCGAAGTGATGAGCAAAACCAACGAGCAAAAGGGAGTATTTTGATGGATGATGAGACCCTGGTGAAGGCATACTCCCACCAGATGCCAGGGCAACAATCTTACACAGCAACATCGAGATTAGGTGTTAAGAAGATTTATAGAATCAAAAGTTTGAGCAAATTGGCCAAAAACTATGGTATTTGGCAAGCTTTGTGCAGTTGTGGCAAAAAAAATCCGCAATTTTGGAAAAGTTGATTTTTTAACTTAAATAGTCAGATGGACATCATGAGCGCTCATAATACTCGCTTTTTTTCAAATCCACAAGAAATGCCCTAAAAACATGGTTTACCATAATCGAGTGGTGTATAATCAAAAATTGCATTACTTTTTTTTTCAAGCAAAAATATCTAAGTAAACATCTTTATTTTATTTTACAGCAAATATTTACTTGTCTAGGCATAAATTTATTTATTTATTTATTTTGATATCTAATGGATTTTCCTTTTAAGATTTCTTTTTACTCTTAATTCTCATTATTAACGTTTTTAAATTGAATGCATTTTTTTCCTCTTTCAGTTTTATGTTTTTTTTTTGTGTGTAAATAAATTTCTGATAAAATTTTCATGTTTCACTTCAATAAATTATTTAAATTCCAAGAGCTTTTCTTTTAAATTATTTAAATTTAAATTTTCCCTTTTTTTCCTTTTTTTTATTTTTCATTCAATCTTCATTTTCTTGCTGTGTACATTTAGTCGAATTGAATGTTTCTTATTTATTTAATGTTTTTTTTTCTTACTTGCTTGTCGTGTTTTATGTAGTTTAAGAAATGTTTGTGTAATTCCTAAGTCTATGCGAGTACTGTTTTTCTTTAGTTAACATCATAATAAGGAAAAAAATGTCGCGATATTTAAATGGAAGTGAAACGTAATCGTGAATTTTACGAGAAAGTGCATTTTCATGTTAAAATGAAAAATTAAAGGAATGCAAAAACCACGAAACATTGAAGCTTCACGAGTCATCGACTGAACATTTTCGATGTACAACTCAAAAGTGTGAGTAAAAGCCATTCAAAATGCGATTTTGAAGATAAAAACAGGTTTTTGATACCTGTAACACAATTTTAATCTTCAGAATCGAATTTTGAATGCTTTTTACTCACACGGATATAAAATCAGTTTTACTATGCTCATTTATTTTATACGTCTACCAGAAATTCAAACACAAATTTTCAAAATTGGAAAAAGTGTGACGACACTATTTAAATAAAAAACTCATTTTTCATGAATTATTTGAATAGAAATTCATATAAAAGCGTATTGAAAGATTGAAGGCATTCAAATCTGTATATTTTTTTTCCTTTGATAAAACCCAGTCTCTCATATTTTTTTCGTTTAATTCTTTAAAACTTTAATTTAGAAGTTTTATTGGTCATAAAATAAGGAATTTTAAGGAAAAGTTCTTAAAAAAAGATATTTTTTTCGGGAACACACTGTAAAGGCTCTGAAATTCCTTCTTTTAGTGTAAATTTCAATGCTCATTTAACAGGAAAAATCTTTCTTCTTCTTTTATTTAAAAAAAGAAAATGAAAAATATTTCTATAGAAATAATAGAAAAAAATTCTATCATCACACTTTCAATTGTGAAAAAAAATTCTTGTTAAAAAATACGTTTAAAAGGAATTCTGTGTAAATAAACCGTTCACTACCTTTCAATTGTTTTCTCAGAAAAGAAAAAAATGAATCAGTGCAGTTGATTTAAAAACAAATTTTTGAGATTTTTTCACTGTATTTAAGCTGATTTCACTTTAAATAACCGTATCCATGAAATATGTTGAGATATCATTTGAAACAATTTAATTTTTTTAATATTTAAATTATATTTTTTTAATGTCAATAATTAAAAAAAAAAATAAAAGGACCAATTTCATATTTTTCATTTCAAAGCATCAAACACGAAAAAAATGAACAATTATGAAAATTCTGAATAATTTAACGGTTTTTATTACTTTTAATCTCAATTCATATTACAATGCTAAGAAAAAAGAAAAGAAACAAAACCCACCGTTTAAGAAAAATTTACATTTTATTGATGGGACTCATTTTAATTTCTTCACTCTGTTCCAAATGGTCGTTAGTAGGAGAAAAAAAATCGAGATGAAAAAAAATCAAATTAACATCCCAAAAAATATCGCTTTATACTCGATTTACACAGCAAAGTACCTTAAAATATAATAAGACCAAAAAAAAAGTGTAACAAAATATGGATAATTATCATTATTATCCTTTTTTTCTTTTGAATTTGCGTTCTCTCTGTTCTCATTTTATTTGAATTGGGATTTTTATTATCATCATTAATGTTATTAAAGAATTTGATATAAAATTGAAAAAAAAAAAATTAAGAGGACAGTTTATTAAATAAATTATATTTTTTGGTACATAAGTTTATTATTAAAATGGAGGGATTATTATTTTTTTTTTTCAATTAATAATATAAAGTTTTTTTTGAATGTCAAATTTTGTGTAGGTAAATTAATCATTTACATTTCGTAGGAGGATTAACTTGTTGAACATTTTTTTTTTCATTTCATTTCAAAGAGTAAAAAAGTCATAAAAGTATTATTTTTATTTTTAGTTATTTATGTTTTCACTTCACTTCAAATTCTCATTAAATTCATTTAAAATCAATTTCAGGCTCGTGTTTCATTGCTATCATGCGGATTTTCTCTTGCATTTGGTTCGATGTTTGCCAAAACTTACCGTGTTCATCGTATTTTCACATCGCACAGTGGTGGCGGCATTTGCAAAGATCGCATTTTACAGGATTCCAAATTGATTTTACTTGTTTGTGCATTGCTGCTAATTGATGGACTTGTTGTAATCCTTTGGGTGATAAGTGATCCAATGGAACGCCATCTAAGTAATTTGACACTGGAAATTAGTGCGGTGGATCGGAGTGTCGTGTATCAACCACAGGTAAACATGATATTTAAATATTATCCCTTAGGAAAGATTTTTTTTCTCACACTAATTTGATTTAAAATTAAATCAAATTAAATTTAAATCGGATCAAATAGACATGAATACGTTTGTTTGTCTTTTTCATTATACTTTCATTTTTTGTTGGAAATGAGCAAAAACATTCATTTTAATTAATTTTAAAATTTTCCATTTTGTGTGTACACACAAACACACACACACACACACATATACAGATAGTCATGTGTAAAACAAAAATAGCTCATTTTCGCAAATCATCACATTTAATTTTAATTATATTTGAGTTTTATTTATCCACAAAAATGAGCAAAAGCCGTTTCATTCAACTATTCAAATGAAATTCATTAAAATGTTATTTGAATCAATCATTTTATGATTCTTTTTTTCTCCCTTCTCAAGCTTTGAAATGAATATTCTGATTCGTATAAAAAATAAAACTCATTTTAGCTCGAAACACAGTAATGCATTAGAAATAAAAAAAAATTGAAATAAAATAAAATTTAATGAAAAAAAAGGTAAAAGGTGAGATATTCTGAATTGAATAATGTAAAAGAGTAAAATAAAACAAGAGAAAATAAATATTTTTACACAAATGGAAATAAAATTGGTTTGGCATTAAATTCAAATGGGAAATAGATAAAGTGTGAGGGTGGCTCAATTTGTGTCTAGCATTGTAGCATAGATGAAAAACGAGGAGAACTCTCAAAATTGAATCAAAATTAATTGAAAATTCTTGTTAGTATGATTAAGTTTCAACTTTGACCTTTTGATTGTTTTCTTTTCATATGAAATGTGATTCACTCTAATTTATTTCTAAAAACACACATGCATTAAGTCATTTGTTTTTCGTTCCGATGCAATGATTTTGTTTTTTAATGGAAAATTTGTGTATATTCCCTCTTCACATGCTCACTCACTCAATTTTGTCATATATTGAAAAACACTTGACTATACACAGTTTAGATAAAAATCATGATTTTTTGAAATACACACAGGTAGAAGTTTGTCGATCTCAACACACATCAAAATGGCTTGGCATCCTGTACATCTACAAAGGTCTGTTATTAGTTGTGGGTGTTTATATGGCATGGGAGACAAGGCACGTCAAAATATCAGCACTCAATGATTCACAATACATTGGCATTAGTGTGTATAGTGTTGTTATAACAAGTGCTAGTGTTGTTGTTCTTGCAAATTTACTGGCGGAACGTGTTACATTATCCTTTATCATAATTACATCGTTTATATTAATAAGTACAACGGCAACTTTATGTTTATTATTTCTACCGAAAATACGGGATATTTGGCGAAGGGGTAAGTGAAACATAAATGATAATGAATTATTTAGTGCGTTAAAATAAATATGATTGTTATATATGCAAACAAAAAGACAATCATGATCCGGTCGTTCATAGTATGGGATTGAAAATTGAATGTAATACGAGAAGGTTCGTCATGGATGACAGCAAAGAGATTCATTATCGAGTTGAGGTACAAAATCGCGTTTATAAGAAGGAAATGGCCGCACTCGATGCAGAAATACAAAAACTTGAGAAAATGATACTGGAACCTCACAACCCATCAACATCCTCCTCAACAACATCTTTATCACATCATGTCAAGGTAAACAATTATCCGTATTTTTATCATGCAACAAAAAAATGCTCATAAAAGAGAAGATAAACCATTAAAACAAAGAGACAGACAAAAAAAGAAGAAGAAAATTGAGTATCATCGTTCTATTGTTCTATTTAATTATGATGAAATACAATTATTTTGGTTTTCATCTTAATGTCTGTTTCCGTTTTTTTTACTCATCTCATTTTATTTTAGAATGAACTCAATAAAATACTGAATGACGATCAACCCCAACAAAAATCAAGGGCTCCAAGTATCACGGGTGGACTTCCATTACTACTCTTATCAGTGCTTCCCCCTGTTATACCAAGAGCTAGTTGGCCATCTGCTGAGCATATGTCTGTTCCGATGCGAAGATCTGTCACTTTTAGTTCAGAGCCACATATGGATGACGAAACCGGGCGATTACCTGCAATTGATTTATTCAATTTGAGGTTAAGACATCAAAAATGCATGGAAAATCGAAGTATTTTGGATCGAATTAAAGGTAAATTTGAATTTAAACTTAATTTTTTTAATGTTGCTTGAAACATTTTGTTAGGAATCTTTGGTTCACGAGCACCAAGTCGTAAAACTTCAAGTGCTTCTATTAGTGGTCAAGGGCTGACTGCTGCATTTAAAGCTCATATGGGATTGTTAACTGGTTTTGTTCCTGGTGCAAATTCAACGTCATGCAATACACTTAATGTGAATGCGGTTGATCCAAAAGTCCTGAGAAGACCCTCATTAGCTAAAAGTGGTACAGCGATCAATATCGAGATAACGGAACCTGAATTCTTTGAAGCACGTGCACGACGAAAGTCATCTGTTGCATTTCATCAGATCAGTAGAGATCGTTTGCAATCACTCACATCCTCGACTCATTCCAATATCGAGCCAAAAGTGAATTTCCTCCTCCCACCAAATCGACGTCCATCGATATTCCAACAAGAACCAACATTGCGTGAACGTATCAAAGGCTCACCCCGTTTTCCACACAAAATAAATCCAACATGTAGCTTGAATTCACTTGGCGAGGAAATAATTGTGTCAGATGAAACTGAAATTACAGCAATTGAGGTAACAACAGGCAATGGACATGACAAACGCACAAAACGATATCCAATTAAAACGAAATGGAAATCAATGGATGAATCGTCGACATCATTTCGAAGTCTTAATCCCTTACCAATTCTAAAAATACCAGAAATTAGTTCGGTTAGTGATTTAGTAATTAGTTCAAATATTGAAAATTTTGATAACAAATTATCGTCACAAATTGAAATCACCATGGAAAATTCAAATAATACAGACACTAGAAATTCAAATAATATTTGTAATAACAATTCATCATCCGAAATTGAAGCAATTATTAGCATAGCAATAGATGACGATACTTTAACGATAGAAAAGTAAAATTCTCCGTTTGACTTCTTCCATTTATTTAAATGAAAAACATAAAAGTTAGCTCAAAACAATCAAATTTTTCCACTTTTATATGTAAACACAGAACGATATTTAGTAGAAAAAGAAAAGAGAATTCCCAGTTGAAAATAATTCAAACTCTTTGATATTTCAAGCAATTTCAGCATTTTATTTGCTATAAATTGCAACTAAAAGTAAAACATTATAAATAACAAAAAATATGCAATCAGTTTAATGTTTAACTCAATATGAAATTGCTTTGGTGACACAAAGTGGTTAAAAATCGGTTTTCTATTGCAATATGAATTTTTCCCATGCGATTTAGATGTATGGAGCTCGCATAGATTTACAACAAACTTTGATGATAAAATAAATTGATCAAAGACGAAATTTATAGCGTAAAGTTTTTGCCTTTGATGATATTTTACTGCAAAAAGAAAAGTTAAAAACTAATCATTTAGCTCATTTGAGATTAAAGACAGTGAATTTAATTTTATTTTAGAAAAAAAAAGATGTTATCAACGTCAAATTTGAATTGAAAAATATTTAATCAGATTATTTAATAAGAATGATTTTTAAACAGATTTTACAGCTCAAATAAAATTTTGTTAATCAACCCCAGTACCCCAGATTCTCCTGTAATTTTTAGCGCATTTCTTAAAAATGCCGGTATTGTGGGCGGTCATGTTGTCCGTCTGTGGCAATTATTGAAAAAATGTCACCAATCATTGAAAAACTTCGCTTTACCAATATGGCCGATCTATTCAAAATGGCAGACTATTTCAAAAACGATATTTTAACCTAAATAACGATAAAACTCAAATTTGAAGATTTCTTTACGGTCTGACATCGTTATCTAAATTGGCGAATTCTATGGATTGAAATGCACTCATGTAAACAGAATACAAGAGAAAATATAAAATTTAATCAAAACTTCCAGCTGGATCTATTCCTGGGAAAGAGAGAGCTAAAACGTCAAATAGTTTGAATATTTAAAAAATGACAGTTATTTTAAATTGACCGTTATTTTTTTATTTAAACCCGAATTTTCAATAATGCCAAAAAAAATATATTAAGAAACTGTAGTTAAAAATAAATAAAGTAGAAACAAAAATTGTAGCTAGAAACTAAAAAAACTATTAATAAAAAAAAAAATCTTATGGCATACAAAAAAAAACAGTAAAATTTTAAAGTTAACCTTTTATAAGCAAAATTCATGCAAAACTAACATTTTATAGATGTTTTCAATGCAATAAGAAGAGTTTTTCAAAGTAAAAACTTCAAAAAAAAAAAATATTAAATAAATTATGTATTAAAAATACCCACCTAACACATATCCAAAATCCAAAGTATTTGAAAAGTAAAAATTCTATATCAAAATTAAAACTGTTAAAAAAATTATTTTTAATGAGACGGGTAGTTGTTATTTGTTTAAAAAATTTTATCCTAGACCTTAATGAAGTACAAACCCTTTATTATTAGATTGAAAAAGAAAATTTTAGTCTTTTTCTGTTAATGCTCCAAAAGCTTCCCGAAAAATAATCTGAAATGAAATGAGAACCAAAAATATCTGTGAAATTAATGAAAAAAAAATATTAATAAATGATTTTATTTGTGAGTAAATGTAAACATTAATTTAATTTGATTTTTCCCTTGTTTTTGTGGTAAAATTCTGTGAAAACTCTCCTACAAAGCACTGATTTATTTCTTTTTTTTCATTTGTTAATCTTGTCAAATCTGTCCAGACTATAAAATTAAAAGTACTTTATTTTGCTGGTTGTTTTGAAAAAAAGAAATAAAATAAAGTAAGTACCTGTCTCTAGTACTTTTATTGGATTCGTTTTGTAAGGTAAGTGAAATAAGGAGCAATAAAATGATAAGTTGTGGCAAAACTGTTAACAAACAATAAGAAAAGTAAGTTGAAAAACCGAAAAATCACCGTAAAATTTATATATTTTGACTTGGAACAAGTTAATGTCGTAAAAAGTTTATAACAATCAACAATTTTTTTGTTGTGTAAAAATCTGGAAAATGTAAAGAAAAGTTAGAACAAAATATATTAAAATTAATGTTGTCATCGTATTTAATGTTTACTTGTTTGCAGTGACGTCGTTTTTCTGCAAGGATCACACTGAGAGCCGAAAACGCCCCGCAGTACAAAGTGACTTGATCCGCAGACGAAGATCTTTGATTGACGCTTACAGGGCATTTGATAAATGAAATTTTTAACGCATTTTCTGATATTTTGGATAAAAATTTCGAACATTAGGGCACTCTTCTAGTTTTTATATATATTACGCGGGGTTATTTGCGGGGCGTTTTCAACTTAAAGTGCAAAAGACTAAATTTAAAAAAAATCTCGAAGCATGAATTGAGACATCTGTTTTCTGAAGATCCATGAAAATGATCCAAATTTTATCATTTTAATGGCAAATCGAAAAATAAAACCGCTTTAAAACTTGATTCAAGAGAAAAGATTACACATAAAATGTATTGTCTCTCTTTCTTCGTATTTGTGCAAAACAATCTTTCATTTTGATATAACTCATCTACTGTAAAATCTTGTAAAACATTAAATTGATTTATTTTTAAACCAAACATGAATACACACACACACATTCATTATTGAAATGGATTACAAAAAGGATAACAATCTATCGTAGAGATTTCTTACTAAATATTTAATGATTTATAAGGAAAATGTTTTCATTTGGTTTTTACACTCTCTAAACAATGTTTCTGTCTCATTTTGTATGTGTCAATATTGAATTAAGTTAAAATAAAATGATTTTTGTGTACCATCATTTGACAAAATTCGGTGTGATTGAATTTGATGAAAATCTTTTTTTTGTAAGTTAACCACCTTTTTAATTGAATTTCAAAATTTTAAAGCTTTTTAATTAAAAAAATATTAACATAAATTGTTAACTTTCATACTAATTATTTTTGATCACAATGTAAACCAAGGCAATCAAACTAAAAACTTCATTTCCCACCTAATTCAATTTATTTCTGTTAATCTCCTCTTAAATTAATGTTGAGTTCATCATAAAATGTATTGCCTCCTACGCCATTTCCGATGAAAATTTTAAAATGAACTTAGTTTACATTTAAAAAGCCATAAGAATAATACATTTGAGAGTTAAAACAGAGAAAATAACAAGAACTTTTATTGTTTATCTGTTGTTAGACTGCTTCTTGGTTTCTTCTTCTTCACTCACTGCTAGCACAAAATAATTATGATAATAATTTCTAGGCAACGTGAGTACAAAAAAAAAATTTACATGAGAAATTAGTAGCTCGTTGAAATAAAATCGGATAAATTTTTACGTGTAATCATGTAAAATGTGTATTTAATTCAAAAAATTTAAACAAAAAGTAAGAGGAAACTTGAACAGGAAATTTATTAGGAGAAGTAAAGAAAATTACAGAATGTTTTGGCATAAATTTTGTGTTTTACTTTTATGTTTTAGCACATTATTTTTTCTGAGTAAATTTATAATCTAATGATTCATGTAATTACCGTAATTACATTTTCTTTTCTAATATATGTGAGTTTTTTTTGGATATTTTAAAGGTAGTTTCATGTAATATGTTATCTTTAATACGTTTCATGAAGTCGTATTTTTAAAATAAAAGGATCGTGCTTCATTATTTTCGTTAAACTTTTGATCGTTATGAAATTTTGAAATATATCGATTGTGGTAATGAAACAACAAATTTCAAGAGAATTAACCTAATCATTTGAAATTACTTCTAACCCATTAATGGCCACTACCTGAAATTTTGATTTTATAGCAAAATTTTATGCTATGAATAGTCTGTATAAAGTGAATCACTGAAATTTTCTAAAACCGCAGAAATTAGGAAAATTCCCAATTTGCAAAATTTTGGGAAACTCCCAATTTCCAAAATCACGTCACGACACGCGACTTTCCGAGGTTTTAAGAAATTCCGCGGTTTCTGAAAACTCTGCAAATTTTGAAAATTATGCAACGGTTTCTGAAAATATTACGATTTTTTTCCATGTTTAAAAACTCCAAGATGTTGAGAGTTTCAGCGGTTTTCCGACATTTCGTCCAAGCTTTTGAAAATTCGACGATTTTCCTCCATTTCTGAAAACTCCGCGATTTTAAGACTTTCAGAGGTTTTAAGAAACTCGGTCCTAGCTTTTGAAAAGTCAACGATTTTCTTCCATTTTTCCAGCAGTTTCCAAGAGTCGGCAATTTTATTGAGAGGCAAAATCATTGTTAATGTTAACAGACCACCGGCAATGAATGGGATAAGATACCTTTATCAAGAATTCTAGTAACAATTACATTTTCTACATATCTTAATATCATCCATAAATTTGTGAATATCAAATCATACAAAGGTAAATTAATTTCCTACCTCAACAATTGACCACATTTTACATGATAAGTCTCTAATACAATATTAAACGATTTTAACAAAAGCAAAAATCACCCATTTGTTAAAATTAATATATAACCCCTAATCAAACAGTGACATATCATTGTTTCATACAATTTCTATCATCAAATATAACATTTATTTACCTTTAACTTGAATTATTTTGTATGATCGGCGCAATCATCATTATTATGATGATAATCATTACGAATTTTGTGTACCTTTGCTTTATTGTTCAAATATTTTAACATTATTTTGAGAAGAAAATTTTGCAGATAAATTGACGAATCAAGTACAATAACTCACATTAATATTCATAATAATACTAATAATCAGTCATATGTGAGTCAAACATGTTAAAATAAGCTTTCTTTTGTAAATGATGTGTGGTGATGTTTATTTTATAATAAAATGAAATTTTCTAACGATAATTAGAATGTTTAATAGTAAAATGACAAAAACACTCACACACACACATTTGCTCAAAATTTTAAAATAAATTTTAGATTAAAGTGAAATTCAAACATAAAGGAGTGAGTTTTTGGTTTTTGAACATAAATTCATTCAATTTTAACACACACACACACACACATGTTAAAGTTTTGATGATGTTGTTATTATTTTGCTGTTGACAGACATTTACATTACATCACACAGCTCAGCATGAAAGTATTAATTACACTATTTTATTATTGTTGTTGTATTATGAATTTTCATATTACAGTGTGTTTGTGTTTGTAAACACTTGTTAAATCTCTGTTTCCATACTAAAAAAATAAAATTTCGAGTACCAATGGGAGAGAACGAAAACTATTATGATAATAATAATAATATAAGCAACAAATTTGCATAATTTACTTGCTTTTGCTAAACAATGCATAAATAACATAATATTTTAAGTACCATACTGTGTTTAAATGTAAAATTAAGGAAAATATTCAGTCAAAGACAACAGATTGAGATATAATTTTAATTGCTTTTTCGTGTTATGACATGCAATTTCTCTGTTTTTCTTAAGAATTTCTTAAATGAAACAATTTACCTTCTTCAATTATGTTAGACGATGAGAAGAAAATGTGCCGAAAAATGTGGCCATTCTGAATAAAAGAACCATTTTTGTTCAGGCAGCCATTTTGGACAATCCACGAGGAATGATCTAAAAATGCTTTAGTCAGAAAATTGTACATATAAATATTACCGCACTAAAGCGTCAGGTTTTCTTCTGACCTTGTATGATACAAGTTTTGAATGATTTATATAAAGAGTTTTTAACATTTTTTTGACAGTGAAGTCCTTCGAGACATTTCAACTCACAATTCTAGAATTTTACGATTTAAAACTCGTAGACAAAAAACTATTTAAATGGAAATAAATTTATTTTTTTTCATTTAAAGAATATCCCAGACAAAGCTTTTCAATTTTATTACACCTCTCATAACAAAATTCATAATAAAATGACACTTAACATCTTTAAAATAAAAAAAAGGACACAGAAAAGAAGGAGAAAGAGCTTTTTAAAAATTTAACAAGCACATAATAATAAAAATTTTCTCTGAAATAATTTATTTTCAGCCACTCAACGTTTTTTTTTTTTTTTGTCGTTTTAAATCACCCACTTGTGGATACAGAAATGAATTCCATACAAGAAAATAATTTACCACAACATGACAATATTTAATAAGCATTGTGGCAACTAAGCAACACGCAAAAAAAAAATAAAAGGAAAACAACAAGAAATGGTAAGATTAGTAAAAAAAAGGGGAATAAAATTAAAAAAAAATGATTTAAAGCAACATATGAGACTTTTGAAAATTTGTCAGTTTAAAGATAAATTTTTACACAACTTTTTTGTGTTATATGTTGAAATTATAGGAATTTTACTTTTCTTAGGTTTCTTGTTTTCATGGTTTCAGTTATTTTTTTCTATCTAATAGAGCAAATTAGTCTCTCGTGATTTGAACCAATACGAAGTGAACATTTAGTGAAACATTTAAAAGCTTATATGATATTTTTGATGTGTTAAATGTTATTTTAAGTCTCTTTTTCAACTTACAAGACGTCTTGTCTCCACGATAATGTTTCTATTTTAAGCGCATTTCAGTTAATCGAAAAAAAATTGAGTATTGCTCGAAGTCATGCCGTCCATCTGTGAAAAATTCACCATTCCTTAAAAAAAATAAATAAAGAAAATAAAACAGTGGGTAGCCAAATTTTCAAAAATGGAGGAAATTTTCAAAATGTTGGATTTTCCTTAAAATAACGGAATTTTCAGAAAATTACCGGCTTTTCCAAAAAGGCGAACTCTATATATAAAAATGTGCTCGTCATGATCGTTTCGGATCACGTTCTACATTTTTTTTTTTAATATTTGATGTCCTAACACTTACACCTTAAAATTCCTTATCAGATCAAATAAAAGACAAAATATAATAAATTGAAAAATTGATAAATATCAAAAAGGAAAAATAAATAAATTAATGAAATATCGGTTGTAAAATTGATTAAGTTGTGTCTTTCTTTTGCTCTTTTTAAAGTGATTGGATCTTTATAAGTAAAAAGACAAACAAAAAATTTAAACATTTCCTAGAATACGATGAATTTTCATCAACATCAAATATTTTTTTGAAAAAATCCTGATGATAGAAGTCTGTAGGTGACAGTTCGATGAAGGTAAAATTGCATTGAGAACCAATTTTTTGATTTTATTTATTATTAAAGTGATTGAATTTCAGGTAAAAATATAATTTCTTATTTACAATTCATTGATTTTACTCTTATATTTTTCATGGTCGGTTCTTATATGAAAAAAACAAGACACAATAAGGCGATTTCCATTCAACTTATCATTTCATGCATAAATAACAAGAGAGACGGAAACATATTACAAAGAATCCATTTACGATGTTGCATATTATTGACTTTCTCTTATTTTTATTTTTTAACATTATTTTGTTGTTGTTGTTATTGAAACAGATTTAAATAAAATTTGTAACACTGGCTCGTTTATTTTCAATCAATCGAATCACTTTCATGAATGAACTTGAAATTTTCCGCTTAACTTGTCATGTTACATAGTTCTGTGTGTGTATGTGTGTGTGTGTGTGTGTGTGTGTGTATGTGACTTCACCTAAATAAATATTTATTGTATCACAGCCTTAAAATGTATGGAAACAGCAACAAAAAAAGGAAAATGAAATACGAAAACAGAACCACACTTAAGCAACATCCGTTAAATCCAATGGAAAACTGCTTCAAATACAAAAGAGGAAATAATACACTTGTTTCATGTTATTTATTTGTGTTTTTTTGTGTTCGGTGTGTGATGATACGAGATAAGAGTCAGATAAAGATGTTCCTTGAAAGATATAAGAGAAAGATAATAATTTGTTTTATTTTTTTGTGTTCCTTATTCGATTTTTTTTTCTAAATTTTATATCGAGGATATTGATAACAAACAAAAAAAATTAAGAAAAATTAATTGTCAAAAGTAAAAGCACGTGCATTTCAATTGAAAATGAAACTAAATTCGAGGACCTGATCGATTACCTCATTTTGACTCATGCAAACTCAACGAGTGACCTCAATCCTTCAAACACTAAGCCAAGGACCTTGTTCCGAAAAAGTGAGTCACTGGCATTGTGATCTTATATTAAATTAAAACTCAAATGATGTACAAAAGCGTATTTTGATATAAATTTTCATAGAAAAACAAAAAAATCAAATAAACCGGGCCAAGGTAAAAAAAAACAAAATCAAAAAGAAATTTAAATATTTAAAGCAATAAATAAGAAAATAACCGGGAATAAATATTGATTCTGTCGATGTTAATTCTTTATCTTGTTATCTTTCTTTATTTTTTCATTGTACTTTCATCCAACCAAGTACAAGATAATTGTCAACAACAACAACAAAACAAACTCTTCATGTAACGAAGAGGAAATTAAAATATTCATATTATAAAAGGTAAAAGGAGGTAAACATAATTTTTTATCCACAATTAACGAAGCGAGCAAAAAATTATTTTTTATTATAAATTTAATTTATTTTTTTTTGTATGCTATCCTGCCATTTTATATTTTAAATCATTTTAATTTATTTTTTTTTCATATAATTTTATTTAAAGGATTTTTTTGTGATTTGACATTTCAAAATTTTTCACCTTTGAATAAAAATTTTAAAATCAAATTAAATTTTTATTAAAGGACTTCCATTTTATAATGAAATTTAAATTGAATCATCAAAGGTATACATTTAAGTGGAGATAAAAGACATTTTAAGTGGTTCTTACATGAAATTTAACGTCCTTTTACTTGTATTTTGAAACAATTCACAATGAATTGTCCTTCAAAAGATACTCTCAAAGTAAAGTGTTATACAAATATTAATAATGATTTACAATTTTATTTCTTGGAAAATCTTCATCAATTTTCAACACTCAACATTTCAACACTTAACAAATACTGTGAAATTTTCTTGACCTAACAATGTAACAATGAAAGAGTGAAATAAGTGAGATAAGATAAATTGTTTGAGCTTTATACATCTCATTTCATGTTTTTTTTTATGATTTCATCAAGTTCAATAAATCTCAAAGATATTTTATTTCCTGATCAAATAATATTTTATATACATTTCAATCATGTTGAGCATGTAAAAGTAAAGGAAAAGCAAAGAAAAAAAGAACCACACGAAATGTGTTGAGAAAATGTATTTGAATGCAGGATAAGATTCCATAAGATGAAACTTTCATCAAAGTCAGTTTTATGGTTAACCACATTTATTCGTAATATATGGTTATTGTTGATATATTTTGTATATAGATTGAATTGAAAACTATTCATGAGTGTGAACAATTTTATGTAAAATGAGAGTGAAGTTTGTGGGAACACCACAATTGAGGAGATTCGAGTATTTTTCTGAAAATACCTCGATTTTGAGTTCGATGCGTGTGAAAATTTATCGATCTTCATTCCGAAGCATGACGGGCGAAGTCCATAGAGCAGAATTCATTTTGACGTTTTAAAAATTTCACATAGAAAATTTTGACCTTTTCGTATGTGTTTCTATAGAAAATAAACGTCAAATGAAATGTCAATCGAAATTCTATTCTATGGACTTGGACTTGAAAACCGAAAAATTAGCTCAAAATTTTGTATTTTGGCGTATTTGGGTTCTAATTTAATGAAATATGGACTTGGTCAGTTGAGCAAAGTTGTAGCTTGAAATATTCTCTACAACTTTGCTTCAGATGACTTTTGCCTAAAACTTACAAGAACATGATATTATTTATCCCAAAATAGTAAGGAGCCTGACCAGACCCCGTCGCGGGGTAAAAAGGGTAAGGGTAAAAAGTTATCGCTTCACGGAGGGTTAAATTCTACTTATCGCGAAAAATGGGATAGCATATGCAATGTGTATTACTTTTCAAAATCCATCAAATTTGGCTGTTTCAAACTTCACTCTCATCATCATTTAAATCCTCACATATTGCAAACTATTCAATTTCAATAAGAGAATCAAATTTGTTTAAAAAAAATATGTATATAAAAAAATTTTAAATTTAACACAAAAAAAATCCAATATAAAAATTATTATTTTATTATACTCGAAACTAATATTCACTTGCTTTACTCTTTCATAACACGGCATTATATCAAAGTGTCATTGCCGTTCTCTATCAATCAGCTATACAAAAGATGAATATTTTCAGTTCAATTACTACTAAAATATAAAAAGCACGACATATCATACTAAAAGCCTTTTAAATGTGCACACATACATTTTTTTTTTAATATAAATAAATTATTGATTTCTATATAAATGGTTTTGTACAACATTTTATAGGTTTACTTTGGTGCTTGAGATACGTATTTACACATCCTTAGGGATATAAATAAAGCATCGAACATGTGATTTTGATTTTCAACATACAGAATCACACAACTTTACATGATTTCAAGTAAAAGTTTGTGTGTGTGTGGCTAAAGCACATCAAAAACGTAACAGGTAAGAGGCTGGATAAAAAAAATCTTAGAATCAAAAATATGCATTACATGAATTTTATACCTTTTTTTTGGTGTCTTGTGATTCGAATTTATGTTACATTGAATTGAAATTGAAATTGATATAAAATAAAAAAAAAATCACTTGATATCGCGTTATAAAATGTCATGATGGATCATTTTTATGTGGGTATCAAACACCGGATAACTCGTAAAAGTTAATTCAATTTAACATGATTTTTAGAGCTTTTATCAGTTGTTTTTTCTCTCACATTTTTGCAAGGAAGGAAATGGAATATTAAATTTCGACATAAATTTTAACGAGATATGATATAATAAAAAAAAGTCGTTAATCAGTTGGATTGCAAAGAAAATCACATCAAGACAGGTGAGAGGTGATTATCACAAAATTATACTAAATGTGAAATTTCACCATAATAAGTTAATTCAAGTCATTTTACATTAAATTTATGAAACAAAAGGATTAAAAATAACCGTTAAAATCTGGATTACTCAAAAGAGTGTGATATCAAATGAATATTAATCGTCATTTAATCCTCATATCAATAAAAATCAATCACATTCGATACATTTCAATTTATGAGCATCCTAATTCAAAGCATTGCCTTAATTGGAAGTGTCTTGCTATAGATTTCGCTACTTTACATTTTTTGTTTGAATGAAAAATGTGATTCTCATTTTGTTTCATTGTAACTTTTCAACAGCTTTTCATTAACCTCCAAGACTTGTAGATGGTGATTGAACACTCCAAGGAAGTGACCACAATTCGAACATTTTACATATTCCTTCGCTGGAACAGGAAACATTGATGGCAGAAAACAGGAAGTCCAAAATTTCATGATGAGCGTTGAAATTGTTGAGTTTTGTGATACCTTGGAAGAAAAAATGAATTAAAATTCATAAAAATTTCATAAAAATTTCATAATTAATTTCAATTTACTGATTCCTTGTGACAAAAAATCATTGGATATCGTTTTTTGTGACAATTCGGACATTTAATCTTATAATTTCCTTGACGATTGTGCTCTATCGTTGTACGATAATGTGTTTTCTTTTTCGGATTTTTTGTTATCATCTCTTTTTGTGGTACATACTCCCTTTGAATGACGCTGGAGCCGCGTTTTAATTTGAGAGTTGTGTGAATTGGCTTCATTTGACTAGTATTTTTTACATTAATTTCCTGACATGTAGATTTTGGCTCCGATTGAATTGGAATTTGATCATTTTCATGAGGTATTGCATCAAGTAACGGTCCAATTCCGATAACTGACGATGATTTCCTTTTAAAATGCATCTCTGATTGATTATTTTGAGCCACACTGTGAAATTCTTCATCGACAGTGTTATTTGAAGTTGGTTCACCTTCATTTGGGTCAATTTTTAATGGAGATGAAGTCTGATGTACTTTCAACGTCTCCTTAAATTCCTTAAATGAACTTTCCGATACCTGGATGCCTTTATCTGAATTGACAGATTTTCGATGCAAATTATTATCACTCATAACACGATTAATGCTGAGATTTGACATGTCAATTTGCAGATTTTTACTTGAGATTTTCATCGGAATTCCATTTTCAGTTGAGGTCTCATGTCTTTTAAGACAGTCTTCCATCTACATTTAAAATGAGATAGAATTAAAAAGATTAAATTGAATATTTTTTGAATCAACATACACTTCTTCTGCAAAATGTGTATGATAAACGAGGATGAACTTGTTGAACGTGTTCTACTAAGGGAAAGGTATCGTCTTGATCGCACACTAAAATCTGTTTACACAGCAAGCATTGTACATTTATTTGCATGTTCCACACATTTTAGTTTGTTTTGTATCTTCCAAATATTATTTCCTCGAAAAAAAAAATCGTTCTAAGCATTAAATTTTAATAATAACATAAAAGAACTTGAAAAATAAACGGATTGAAAATGGCAAAAATTAAAATGTATCCAGGTGTATGTTTCAAATAAATGGCCGCGAAATGTATTCAAGTCAATGTATAAGTTTGTTTTTTTATAATTTTTTGTATTAAAATATAGGGACTGTTATGATTTTGACAATAAGTGTATGTTTGATGAATGATTATTCATTATTTTTCGCGGCTTGCTTTGTTTGTTATGTTTATTTAGATGCGGAACTTGAATGATGATACCTTGGTGAAGTATGTTCAATGTAAAAATTATTCGTTATTCGGTTTTGGGTTGAATTTGAAATGACCTTGAAATGAAATCGATTGATGAATACTCAGGATGAGGGAAATTTTATCACATGTTTTTAAATTTTTCTATCCTGATGACATTAAATGACATAATTGGCGCCAATTATTATGATATGTCTAGACAAGAAGGGAGTTTTTAACACAGTTCCCTTGATTCATCCTAAATTTTGAATGAAATGTGTTTATTTTCTGCCCTTAATCCAATGGAAATAAGGATATGTCATTTAATTTGCATAAAAAAGTATCTTAAATCTGATTTTCATATGAAATTGAATCAAAATCGTATTTCACCATAGAAAAGCACGAATTCTTTGAACATTAAAGGTCATGAAACCAAGAAAGAACGATTTAAGGTCCAAAATACAGCTCATGGCACTTCACAGTTCAAAATTTCGTCATTGAGTGCTCATAAGATCAATTTTTCACGTAACATGCCATGGCGATGTAACAAATGACGTTTCAGATTGTGATAGATTCATCATCGCTCTAATTTCTTATACGTAATAAGATTACAATTGTCTGGATGATTCATTGAATAATTTTTTTTTGTTGTCTTCAAGTACACAGTTATTATGTTATGAGTATTCAACACAATTAGTATTATTACCGCACTCTACATGAGTAAAAATCACACACTTATGAATGGAGCTACACAGACACTACGATAAATTGTTTCGCTCTTTGAATGAGGAAGAATTCCACCATTTACTTCATTCTCAGTTTTGTTTCGAACGTTCAATTGTTCACATCAGTAAAAATTTCAATACAATTTCCAGTCAAGTGCATTCCTAACATTTTTTTTGTTTTATTTTTTATTGTAATTCCATTTAAATTCTATTGAAAAAGAGAAAAGATGATGCAAAATCAACCAACAGTGATAATCCAACGTAAGTATGAATCAATTTTTCAATTTCTAGCATTGAATTGTGAATCAATGAACAATTTTAATCAGAAACTCTTTCATCTTGTTGTTGCAGTATTTTAATTTTTATATTGTTGACATTCCGATAAAACTAAGACCGGCAATTAACTAATGCGATATAATTTAAAAAAAAAACACAAATTTTGTAAACATACAATTTAAAAGAGACCATGAAAGTAAAAAATTATAGCACTTGTATCACACCTTAGTCATTTATATACACTCAAAGAACATAAACACAAATTATTTTTTATGTGATATAATTAAATTGTGTTATCGCGTGTTGATAGTGATAAAATTTATCAACATACATTTCATTATGAGTAATCGCCTATTTTGAAATGAAAATGAGTTAAAAATTCCTATAAACCAACAAAATTTATTTCATTGAGAAATTTCAGATGCATTTACGAACAACAACAAGTTGCTTTAATTCTAATCTTCAATAAAATTGACATCAAACAACTGACTGATTATCAAAGTTGACTTCATTCACCTTAAAAAGACTATTATTCCACCCATTCATTAATTTACATAAAAAAACTTCACTTTATATGGGAATTTCAATAGCATGCATTCCTATTCATCGTCATGTTACATTCATGTTACATTCATCAAATAAATCATGTTTGAACTATTTTCTAGTACTCGAGTATTGATAAGAATTTTACTCATCGTTGATCGGCTTATGAATATAATGTTTATTTCTTATCAATGTATGCACGGCAAGCTTTTAGCCTAATTAATGGAAAACCGATGAGTCATTTTGATTAAAGGACACAGAAAAGACCTGCTGGGATATTTAGGTGTGCTTAGTGAAATCAATGGGCGACATGGTCGGATGACAGTATAAATTTTAGATCGCACCGTGCTTAGACCATACACAACAGGTGTTTACTATGGAAGCTTCGGGTGAAAGTACACTGTTAGTTGAAAATGCCCCGCAGTACAAATTGGCTTGGTCCTCAGACGGCGATCTTTGATTGACCCATACAGAGTGTTTGATGAATGAAATTTTTAACGCATTTCCAGTTAATTTAATGGGCACACTCTTAGTGCGAGTTGGTTCATGAACACACTAGAATCATTGGATGCCAAGTATAGATTGCTCATATCTATTAATATCTTCAATTATTTTTTATTATAATAAATATTAAAATTATTTTACCTTTTTTTATTTTCTTGTAGAAACCCAACTTGCAGTCGGTCCAAATTCAACTAGACTCCAGTGTCCAAGTTGCCATGCCAGTATCAGCACAAAAGTAACACACAGTGCCACAACGAAAACCCATGTAATTGCACTATTTCTGTGTCTGTTCCTGTAAGTAATTAAAAAAACTAAACCGTTTCTGTTTTATATAAAACCCTTATTTTTTTTAGATGTTGGCCATGCATTTGTGTTCCTTATTGCATGGATTCATGTCGAAATACAAATCATCACTGTCCCAATTGCAAGGCGTACATCGGAACATACCAAAAATAATTGATACCAGTTACAATAAAATACCAAATGAAAAGAAAATCCATTTTATTATGAAATGTCGAGTCCTAAAATCATGTATACGACTTTAAAAACTAAGATTAACATAAAAATTAAGCCAATCAGATGTGTAACGAATTTTTGTTTAAATTAAAATTAAAACAGTCATCACATTGAATTTTAATACATGAAACATTTAATTTGAAATTTGAGATGATATTGAATGAAATTATTTGTTTTTTTTAATGTGATTTAATTTTCTAAGACCGAAGTTGACCAAAAATGTTTGAATACAGTTTTTTTAAAGGGTTAACATTTCCATCATCAAAGCAAAAAATATGCTGATACAACAAATACTGCTACAATTATTCACTAACACCAATAACTGAGTTTTGCCATTTCAGCGAAGATCGTTGACTTGTTTAGATCCTTTCTGCGTTTTATTAAATTAAATTTTTCTTATTAAATTTATACTTGTGTGAGATTGAAATTTGTCACTGTAAATTATCCAAATGCAGCACCAAATTCAACAACCACCAATTTTAATGGTTGGAAGCAGTAAGTACTTACATCAAGTTAATCCATTCCTGATTTAGAAAGAATTTCATCCAAAAAATGTCAAGATGGCTGATCAAATTTAATCAATAATTTAAAATATATTATTTTTTTGCAGAATCCATTCCAATGGGACCTGAGCCAATGCTTCTTCAATGTCCACATTGTCTTGAAAGTGTGAAAACTCGAGTTGATCATAAGACAACATCCAAGACCCATACTGTGGCATTATTGTTGTGTGTTTTCTCGTGTTGGCTTTGTGCATGTTGTCCATATTGTTGTGGATCATGTCGTAATGCAAATCATTATTGTCCCAATTGTAACACTTTCTTAGGAACTTATGAATCCTAAGCTCGTACAAATCATTTCAATGCATGACGTTTAATTTAGTTAACATATTTTTTATGTTTATCGAAGAGACAATGTGAACTTTACATCGTTTTTTTCTCAAATCTCATATTTCTATGCAGTTAAGGGTTAATTTACACAACACAACCATAATTTTCAATTCATTTAAACTTTTACACATAGAACAATCAAGTCCCATCTCCACTACAAACAAAAATAAACTGTTATTTTTCTTCCCAGATCTTACCATTTCACTTTCAATAGTTGAGGTGACTACATTAAAAAATTAATAAAAATCTAAAATTAAAATACAATTTTGATTGTAATTCAATTAAATTTTGACAATTTAAAGCAAAATCTGCTAAAATGCATCAGCATATCATTCAAACATCGATTTCGGTTTTGCCAACGAGTGAGTATTCAGTTAAATTTACAAAAAAAAAGAACCATGAGCATTGGATGCTTACCTGAGAAAGTTCAATGCCTCCAAATTGTGGATACCGATTTAATTTGTAAATCAACTACAAAAACGCACATCCTTGCAGTACTTTTGTTTCCAATTTCGTTGTGTATATTTGTGTACTATATTTGGGTCCATGTTGTCGTGACATTAATCATTACTGCCCAAAGTGTAGGCATTTCATTGGATACCGTGATTTTTGAACCAGAAACTCTCAAAGGGACTTGTTTTCATTGAAAATTTCAAGATCATCGTCAATTTAACTGCCAAAAGCTGTTTGTAATTTCAAAATAACGCAAAATGAAATTTGTTCCATTTTCTGTCATAACATTTTCTTTGATTCAATGTCATTCAAATGAGCTTTAAGTTGTATGAAAAAAAAAACCGTTTGAATTGAAATGAAAACGTGATTCAATATTTAATGAAATTAAAGTCGTTTAACAATGTCAAATTTAAATACAATTTTATTTAAATAAGATTTTTGTTCAAATCTTTTCGTATTAAAGTTCTAAATGCATAATGAAACGACTTTAAATGCAATTTCCTCTAAATTTTACCATCAAATTCCTCTTAATGTTACTTTGTCATTTTACTAATAATATTTTGATATTTTTTTGTCTAACTATCAAAATAAAATATAAAAAAAATACAAAATTCAAGAGTACGAGTGGTTGTAACACGAATCCAAAATAATAATTATAATCGATCTTTTTTTTATTTATGTTGCGTCGATGTTGATTCTCGTACAAATGTTGACTCTGTGATGACCTACATTTGATATTTTGCTTTTCTACTCACAACGTCGCAGCATTATATGATTTTTGGATCAAGTATGATACCAATATTTTGAAAACTAGGTGGTGGTGAGTGCTCATACTTAATAATTGTGTGTGTGTGTACATGAAATGTACCCAAAAAAGAAAAAAAAAACTTCACAGTTAAACAAAAGTGTGTGAAAAGAGGCCCCAGTAATATTGTATAATGAAATGCGTGCGCATTAGATCGATATTTTTTCTTTTTATTTTTTAAATTGACATACACACACACACACACACACACACACGTGTACGTGTCTTATTCTTCTTCAATTTCTTGTTGTTTAGTTCCATTAAATTTGAGTGTAAGCAACAATGTTGAATGTAAATAAATGATGATGATGACGATGATTCAAGAAAAAAGAAAGAAAAGGAAGAAAATTTAATAAAAAATAATGTATTAGCTTGAATTAGAAAATGGAAGATAAAAAAAAAATATAAGGAAATGTAATGAAACGAGTTACATTTGTGACATTGTTTTATTTAAAGATCTTATTAAATTAGGGTACTGTGACTGTAATTTGGTTTATGACTCGAAAAATGTTGAATCATGGAAAATTCTTTTAGCTGGGATTTGTTTTGTTGTTTTTTTTTGGAGGCAGCAGATTTGTTATTCTGTCCATGTTGAATATAAATCAAAGTGTCAACGAGTTCCAGTGCATTTAAAGTTGATTTTATATGACTTGACGATGTCTCATGATGGCAACAGCTCAACTACGATGAAATGCTGAAAGCAGTCGGGCCCGTTTTGCATACCCGTTATCATCATCCAAGGGCCTGATATTTTATCCTGTCATTCCAAGCAGTCGCCACCTTTATCTAGCTTTTAACTCAAATTGGGGGATTGTACGGTGCAGTGCTTAGCATGTTGGGATATCAATCTTAAGGTTGAAAGTTCCATTCCCGCTCCGGCCATTAAACTTAACAATCTCAAATGTCCCATTTTCCGGGTACTCAACTTGAGTTGAAGGCTAGACAAAGGTGGTGACTGTTTGCGATGACAGGATAAAAGCTAAGTCCTTCGGATGATGATAACGGGTATGCACAATGTGCTCGACTGATTGCCTGAGTGCAGGTTTAATCTGATCTGATCTGAACTCAAACTGAAAAATAAAAAGGAACACTTGAGATTGTAAAATTTCATGGCCAAAGTGCCTTTAGATAAGACGTTTTCTTCTTAAATAAGTCAGTCAGTTAAATAAGGTTCCCAACTTTGAAGCTCTGAATTCCATTGAAAAATGTGCTTTCCTTCATGTTCACCCTATAAATTACTTTTCTTAATCAAATCCCATCTTTAAAACCAAAAATTTCATAATAACCATGATTTTTTCTTTTCATTTCCATTTCAATTCAATTCAATTGAAATTAAATTCCAGTGGAATTAAAATCCCAACAATATTCAATTAAACTAAAAACCGATACAGTGGATGATTAAAATAATGACATGAGTATGAGAGAAAGAATCAAATTATTCAAAAGTGAAAGAACAATAAAATTAACCACATTAATAAAATGTACAGAAATAAATAATAAAAACTGTATTTAATTTTATTGTTTTTAAGTAAGTAAGTAAAGTTAAAATCATTTATTTTTATTTGGAAAAAGAGAGAATGAAAAGAGTTCATCACAATTCAAAATTAAAAAAAAAACGCAGTGCATTCACACGAATATGTGATATAAATTACACAATAGAGTGACCAAATTTAACCTTTTCCATACATAAAATGACGATACATGATATTTGATGTGTTTCTCCTATGAAATTACTAATATTTTACAATTCATGTACTTTTTTTGTTGTAATGACTTGTGTGTCTGTGTGTATTTACAGAATTGAATGAATAGAGTATTCATAGAACAGAAATGCACTCAAATGGAAAGTAGGATAATGAGGTCATTGAACTTATGATATTACTCTATGTGTCACAGTGTATACAATTTCTGTTACAAACAATCCATTATAAAATGCTATAACTATCTCTATCACACACCGCACGTGTATCAGAAGAATTATTATATAAAAAAAAATTTAACTTTTATATCGAAATATCATCATTCATTCTCACACGTGTGCATACAAATACAAATGCACTTTTTTGATGACGTATTCCATAGTAACAAGAATATCACATGAATTTTATTAAACAGAGAGAGAGGGAACTCAATTCCAAACAAAAAACTAGAATAGAACTTACAGAAAAAAAAACAACATAAATTATATTTTCATGGTACTTGTTGTTATTATTTTTTTTTTGGTGTGTTGTATAATTGTTGTAAGTAGATTTATGGAATGGAATGAAATGAGATGATGTAATGAATTTTAAATTTTGATTATTTACAGTTAACCAAAGGAATTTCTTGGGGTCAGCATCATTTTAATGTCTGAATAAATGAAAAATGGTTGATTGAAACAGAGAAATTGATTTTATTTGAAATCTCTGGAGTTTCAGGGGTCAATGACCTTTGAAATGTAGATGCAATGACCTTTTTTTGTTGAAATAGAAACGAAATTTAAGAAATCTCAAGACGGCTTGTAAGGAACTTTGATACTTCAGCTTAAAATTAAGTGAGGGGTTAAGGCGAGTAGTGATAACTTTATTACTGGATCTTCGTTCATAAAAAGAAATTTGCCTGCCACAACGATTTTTAGCTAATACTTCGAACCTGCTCACCTTCGAAGACCATAGGAAAAAATTTCAGTTATCATAAAAAACGATGGCTAGTTTTCCGAGTAAATACACGTACAGACACTTCAAAAGCCACACTCTAAGCCCATAAGTGCATTGTCAGTTGAAATCACTTTGTACTGCGAGCGTTTTTAACTTCCAGTGTCCCCCTAGGATATCCAGTGGTGTCTCACTTAATTTGGGTTGAAAATACAGATCATTAATTTTTTTCACTGACGTGATCAGATTTTTAATTTTCTGATTTTTGATATCTCCGAATTGAAACCGATATTGATGAATTCCAGATGTCTTATCATAGTTTCGTCATCAAACTAATCAAATTAAATATCACATTACGATAATTATTAGAAAAATGTCTTGAAATTCTCAACTTAATCAAAATTTTATAAACAAACAGCGTCTTTATTGTGAATTTAAAACAATTCTATCAAGATCTATTTACAAAGCCTTAATTTCTCCTTACATGAATATCAAATAACGGTTACTTGACAAATTTTTTGATGATCTCATGTCATCACTTATACAGAAAAAAAATATTGATGTTATTTTTATATACAATACAAAAAAGAGCCATTAAAACCAAATAATCATTATATTAAAATAGTGATGATTACGATTTGTTATACAATATAAAAAGAGAAAAAAAAATAAATAAACAAAAAAAAATTGTGAAATGATTGAATGAGAAATCATAAAAAAAGACAAAGAAACGTAATATATTCAATGTATAGCAATATACAGAAAAGAGTGTAATTAGGTCATCATAAATTGTCTTCTTTGTTGCTTTTTTCTCTTAAAAGTTTTTTTTGAGTGTTTATTTTTCGTATTTTACATTTTAAACAGTTTTTTTTACTTTTATATAATATTATTGTGGAATACGAGTGAATTGAATCTGAATTGAATTTTATGCTGACTAAAGTAAAATAATTTTCAAACTATCATTATTCATGCTTTTTATTCTGCTACTTATAACGAATAACAATAATAATAATGAAAGAAAAAAGTAATAATAAACATTAAATGAAAAGATTTTTTGATTAAAATTTTCTCAAGATTTGTTACGCTAATTATCACCCTTATTCTGCGTTTTTATTTTTTGTGCTTTAATTTTACTATGAAGGAAAAACTATTAAAATTGTAAAATACACACATTTTCTCTGTATATTCAAATTATATGTCGACCTAAATTTAACGAATTTTCATGTAAAAGTAAAAATAATAGTAAGAAAAATACTCTAGAATAGAAAATCTATACTAAAACATAAAATTTTGTACTTCTCTCATATCTCATTAAATGAACGTGTGTTAGAAAAAGATAGAACTATTTTATATTTTAATATGAATCAAATATGAGTTACTGTTTACTTATATGAGTATGTTTGCTACATGTGATATGTGAATTAGAGTGCGCTGAATGTTGTTTTTGATTACTTTTCATTCTCATTTTTTAGTGTATTTTATAAAAAAAATTGCACTATTACAAAAGGGTCGTCTGCCGTCACTCTGTAACTCTGACACTTTGATTATGTATACAACGAAGAAAAAATAGTGCCAAACTAACTTTACGGTAATTAAATGAACTAACATAAAGTTTTGTATTATTTTAATGATTAGTTTCGAAAATGCACCAATTTAACATTTTATACTGATTTTTCCCGCGAATGGAATGTCATATACGTGCTTTGAATTATTAATTACATCGGAATCATCCATCGAAACCAGGTTGGATTTCTTTGTTGGAAAGAGGAGCTCATAAGGATGAACTTAAACTTACCAATATTGAAATTGGGCTTAAACTTCAAAATTTCGATCAGCATGTCCCAATTTTTATCAAAGAACTCTGATTTACGTAAATAAAGTTAATTCATTGAAAGATTTCACTAATGTTTCTTCTACGATTTGGACTAAAGTTTTTGCATTTCAGATTCAAACAGGCTCAGTTTAAGAAATAGACATAACGTCGAAGAAGTAAGTAAATTTCGAACCCACGCTGTATCGTGATAGTCGCAGGCTTTTGCTTATGGTCTTTGAATATATTGATACAAGCTGAGAAATGGCATTTCCGTTATCAATTATTCATTAGAACTAGTCTTGCCGCTTTCTCTGACCTGCATAAATTCTTACAGGAAAGCTAGAGGCTTTTTTGCGAATGGTGGTCCAATAAAACAGGTACTCTTAGGCAGGTTCTCCTTTTTATGAAGGAACCAGATTCGGGTTTATCTAGACAACTGATCAGATTGAATCGTACTGAGCTCATAGTAGTAGTTGGTATGTTCACTGGTCATTGTACTCTAGACTATCACCTCAGTCATTTTGACTCAAGACATCCAATGTGCAAATGCTGCTTTGAACAAAAGGAAACTGCTGCACATCTGCTTTGTGTATGTCCCAAGTATGTCAGATTGCGTGGTATCACGCTGAGTGAGTACTTCCCCAGTATTGATTCCATCATAAAAGTGAAGTGTCCGCCCTGCTTAGCTTTCTGAAAAGGTGTGGTCACTTTCCTGAACTGAACCAGGTCTAATGGACTTCTTTCTTTACTCGAAACTCTAGATTTATGGGTATGCACAATAGACCCGTCTGATTGCTGGTTCTCTTCTACCGCCCTAGAAATGTGATCTGAATAGAATTTGAAAAAAATCTTTAATTTTTGAGAGAAATATGAATTAAAATTAAAATAATTTTTTTTTACCATTTTAAAAATTTCAATTTAAAATCAAACTCAGTTTTTTGCTCAAAACGAACACAAAATCATTATAAAACCAAACTGTACTTAATAATGAGTTCCTTCAGTAAAAAAAATGAGAATGAATATCAAACAACCGTTCCTTTCTCTCTGTTCAGTTCAATAGTGGTCGTTGAAGAAGAAACAGTTAAAAGTGTTTTTCTCTCCAAAATATGTTTATTTTACACATTAAATATTGAAGAAGTAGAAAAAAAAGTTATAATTATAAATAATTTCTAGTATTCAAATAACATTAAAAAAAATCGTTCACACACTAAAACAAAGAAGAAATGAAAAGAAAAAATATATGTAAATAATTTTCAATTTTTTTATATTAATATTTAATTATATCTTAAAATATTTCTCATATAAGTTGAGTACGCTTCTTAATAATAATAATGTAATAAATTTTTGATACTGAGTCATTGGAATTGTTACAAGTCAATAGATTTTTTAAATATTTTTTAATTTGCGTTGAAATTGAACGAAATATTATAAAAAAATACTTTAAATTTTATTTTATATTTTTGATAGTTTTTTGGAAGTGTGCCAGAAATATAGAATTTTTGTACATTCAACTCATTATTATATTAAAATGCTCAAAAAATGCGGAAAAAGTTAATTAATTTAAATTGAAGTAGAGACACATTCTTCGAGAAAAATTATAAAGAGTGTCATCATCATCATTTTTATCATTATTATTATTATTTTTTAATTAATAATTAAAATAATAAAAAAAAAATATACTCATTTAACGAGAAGAACGCCCAAGTGACATTAATATTGATTAATTATCGTCTTTTTTTTCTTTGAAAGTTATTATTATTAAAAAAATAAACAGAGCAAGAAATTTGACATATTGAAGATAAAACCATAAAAATTCCAAATCTAATTAACACAAAATGCTGTTACAATCAAATTAATTTATTTGAAGAAATAACAAAAAAAATGGTGTCAGCAAGTGGTCAAAACGAAAATGAAAAAAATATTGTATAATTTTAACAGTAAAATGAATTTCCAAGGTTTTTTTTATATGATTTTTTTTTCTTTTATTTAAAATGTAAAATGAAATGATCTAACATCAAGCGAATAAAATATGGAACTATGACTACATAAGAGAGTGAGTTTAATGTTAAATGTACACAAGACATAAATTACACGTTTTGGTATGTGATGAAAAAAAACGCGCCTAAAAATCAAAAAAAAAAAGTTTGTATCGTGCTTTCAAATTAAATTGATGATAGGCAGGGATAGTTTTTTGACTTTACATTGAAAAGTTAAAATTAATCCGGGAATCGCCTTCGATTTACTTTGAAGTCGTTAAACTTCGAAAACAAAAATTTAAAAATTGATATCTATGAAGATTTTGTCCAATGATTTCGAGAAAATTTGAATTTGTAACTAAAAATTTTTTGAATTGAATTTGAATTTCCTTAGATTTCATTAAAAATGTCTGTACGTTTTCAAACGAAATTCAAAGTTCAGGGTTTTATCTAAATTTTAGAAATTTCAAATAAAATTTACCTTCAACGGTAAACTATTTTAAATGTATCACGATTGTTTAAAAATATATGAATTTCCTTTCTAAAATTATAATTATGAAGAAATCTTTTAATTAAGTTAAAACCCTAATTTTTTTGATCAAAATCATGGCTAATTAACTTTTATCTTTCATCACATACATATTCCTACCTAATCCCTCATAGAGTACACATACATACACACACACATACAATGTGTACTAATGTAGTGTACGTATACACTACTTAACTGAGCTAACAATTCTGTGTACTGTCAAACACTCGTGAACCATTATTTCATGATATATATGAAATGTTTTATGTACATACTAATAAGAAAATAAAGAAAAAAAAATTGCTGCAATGCAAATGTATTAGTGCGCGTGTACTTTTATTGATATATACATATATTTACATTTATGTATAAGTATATTTCTAGTATATTATGTATAATATATTTTGTTGATGACCTAATTTTTCTTCAAATTAAAATGTAAATGTTTGCACTCGATGCTCTTTACTACTTTATTTTATAACAAAAACTTGTAGAAATAGAAATAGAGAGTGTCATAGTTTGTTGAGTGAAGCTTTTTTGAATTTTATATCATAGTTTTTATTTAAATATTTGATTTAATTTAATGATTAGACTGGAATTTTACAAAAAAAATTTCTTTTAAGATAAAAATAATAACGGTCATTAATTTCAAATTTTTTTGATTGAATTCAAAATTTGACCGTTAAAATATGAAATTCAATTCAAAAAGTTTAATTAAATTGAAAATATTAAATTAAAATTTGGAATGCCAAGCCTTGAAAATAAGTTTCAAATATCTGCTTTTTTTTACTTTATATATTATTATAAAACGACTTAGAGCTAAATAAACTAAACTATAATAAAATGTATACACATAGATAGAAACATGCCTCGTTTTTCCCTCCATCATATAGTATTTTTATTATTATTATTATCCACAATGCAGAGATTGCGCGCGCAAAATAAAATCCATACATAATTTTAATATTATACTACTTTACTATTACTCTAACACGAAATAATATTTTTGAAAACGAAGCCCAATGACACACACACACACACACATGTGTGTGTTACAGAGAAAAAGCCCGATGATCATTATGATGCTCATTTTATGAAGAAAATGTGTTACGTCAATTTCTGTATCTACAGAATACACATAAAGCATACTTCGGAAAATACAAACGAAAATAAACGAGTACAAACATGTACATGTAGAGCACGTACACGTATAAGCCGAAGGGAAAATGATCAAATAATAAAATCGAATAAGAAAACCGAAAATTTAAAACTCATAAATACAACAAGAAACACAAAATTAGCCACCTCCCATTTTCATTTCAACTTTTGTCTTGTTCAGTTGTGGTTTGTGTGTAACTCCGAGTTTTATTTTATTTTAATTTTTTTCTGTTAACATTAAAAATTTTTCATCATATTGTTGCTACATATATAAAAAATAAAACAGTATACTATTATTAGAGTTGAATTATACAAAAAAAAATAAACCATATGTAATAATAATAATAATAATAATAATAATTGTTATACTCACACACATACAAATCATAATTAGAAGAAAACAAAAAAAAACATAAGTTGTGAAATAGTTTTGAAAAGTTAAATTTAAAATAAAGTGTGTTCAAATAGTTTTATAAAAATAAATTTTATTTTATCACATTATTATTATATTAAATTATATTAATAATAATAATAATAAAAAAAACAGTTTAAGTATAAAACTTTGATACAAACCTTAATTTTATTTTAAATAAAAAAAATTATTATTGAATTGAATTCATGGACCAATATTTTATTAAAAAAATTAATATAATCATAATTTAAACATGTATAATATATTTTTTATAGTAATGTAATATAACATTATTATAATAAAAATCATTATAATAATAAAATACAAAATAATGATGATGATGATGAATATTAAAAATTTAAATAAATTCAAATCGCGCATTCAATACACATTATAATAATATAAAATTGTGAAAAACCTAGAAACCTCATTTTGTGTACATTATATATAAATGTATAGTTATACATAACATATATGTATATACATTTAATACATTGTACAAAGTGGAAACAAAGAAAAAAGTATTAAATATACAATAAAATACAATTAAATATATAAATAATTACGTAACTTTATTATAATATATTTTACATTAAATCATTGTGTTTTATATTATTATAATAATAATTTGAATTTTATATTATATTTAAACATTATAACTGTTTTCTTTAAATGTATAGGATTATCTTACATTTAAATTAATCATATGAAAATTTTTTGAAGATTTCATTTAATTAATGATGAAACACAATTTAATGTAATACAAAAAAGCGTATCGCGTTTTTTTTTATTTTAATTTTATGTATGTTATATGTTTGAATATACATATATATTATATATACATATATAAAGTGTATATTGTGACCTATTTTCAAATATAATCATGATCATCATCATCATCATTGAATTGAATTTAATTTGAAAATGTGTATAAAAAATAATGTTACAAAAAATATAATTTTTTTTTTTAATTTTATTAATTGAATTAAATTAAATTGTAACATTGAATATTATTATTATCATACATATTTTTATACATGTTTATAAATGTATAAAAATTAGGAAGCCATTTTGTTTTAAATTTAATTTTATAAGTTTATTTAATTATATTAAAACAAAATTAATAATAATAATGATAATGTTAAATTAAAACTTTTAAAGGGCATTTCCTGTAAAAATTAAAATTCAAATAACTTAATTTTATTTTACAATATTTTATATTAATTATATAAAAAAAAAAAACTTAATATATATAATTTTTGGCACACATTTTGTTCAATATGTTATTTCATATTTCATAGAAACATATATTGGCATAATTCCCACTAAAAATTTCCTAATGTATCATCATATGTATAAATTTGTAAAGGTTCGCGCATCATCAACGTGTGCATTTTGGCGGTTATTTTTCATTTTTTTTATGTGTGTATTTTAATTGTATATGTATATATGTATAAAAAAATTAAACACACACACTAAAATATTAACAAATTTAATAGAATATAGAATTTATAAAAAAAAAAATGTGAATTAACACAGAACGAGAGACGAGATTTCTTGGAAATCGTAGTCATGCAATTTTTTTTCTTCTGTGTTATAAAATTTTATAATAATTTTTAAGTTTTGTGTCTATCTAAGCTTAAATTAAAGGAGATTTAAACTAAATTTTATATGATTTCAATGCATAATGACGATTTTAAACTCTTAAATCTTTTATAAGATAATTTTGATCAAATTTCTGATGCAATATTTGAATTTAAATTGAAAGTTCATCAGAAACAAGAAAATTTTGTATGGTCATCATCAAAATTTCGTCACATGACAATTTTTTTATTTAATTTTATTTTTTTGAAGACACAAAAAGTTTTTCATCTCTTTTAATTTAAAAGAAAGGGATCAGAAATAACAATAAAAAAGAAAAACACATGTTTTTTTTCTTCTTTAATACATACATTGAATTTAATGAACATGTTTTTATCCCTTTCATGCCCGTTAAATTTTTTCTTTAACAAAATCAGTCAATTTTAATGAAATTTAACATTTCATCAAAGAATTCAAGTCAAAATTTTCTAAAACAACGCCTAAAACAAAAATAAAATCACGTGATTCAAATAAAAAATGAAAAAAAATCAAATTTAAAGTGAATTTCAAGTCCCGTAAGAGATATTCATTCAAATTTTTAATTATATTCATTGTATATACGTTCAATTCAATTTCATCACAAATAAACACACATAAAATTGCAAAAGATGACGTAATTTCTCCCTTTTCAGTGTAATTCTGGTTTGGAATTTCACATCGTTCGTCTTTTTTTATGTTTGAATTGTGTGCGTGTTTGTCTTATACTTTAAATAAGAATAGAATTGAATAGATCATGTCACTATTAATGAAATATTATTTTAGCGAAACGCAATTTATGTGTATTTCGAGAGAAAAAAAACACACGTATTAAATGTAAATAATGAATTAAACGCAATAGACCTTCATTGAAACGGAAAATGAACAATTCAATTCAATTCAATCAAAATCTGATGGCTTTGTATCAATTTTTTATTATTTTTAGTGTTATTTTTGTGATTTCGTAATATGCAATTTAAAATTAAACGCATATAAATCCTGTTTGTGGTTCTCGAAGGAAATGAAAATTATGACGCATCACATTGAAATACATTCCGTTACTTGTTTATGGGAGTGAGATAGAGGCTTTGGCTTTAACTTTGAATTTTCAGTCAGTCTTTTTCTCTCTCCTATAAAAATAATGGACAGTCAACAGAAAATCATCAAGCAAATTTTAAATTTCGACCTTCTTGAAAACATTTTATAAGAAACCCTGAAACGTGAAATAACAAAAAAACATCACGCTATATTTGTCCATATTTATACAATTTTATAACAATAATCACGTCATTCTACGAGCTATTATTTAATAATAATAACAACAAAACTAACAAACAATAAATAATTACAACCTTGGAATTTCAAAGTTTTTTTTTTTACTTTTAATTTAATATTACATTGTATTCATGTAACTGTATAAATTTATTCAAGGTTCAGTTTTAAGCTATTAAATATTCCATAGACAAAGAAAATCAAGAGATCTGGCCTTTTATTTGTGTAATAACACAATTAAAACAGATAGATATGCAATCTAAAGTCAATGCTATTAATACTCAATGCCTTTAATAGTTGATATTTTTTTTGTTTAAATATTCATTTTAATAAAACTTAGATCTCTCTACAAATATAAATATATATAAATTTTTCAATTTAATTCATTTAAAATATTAATATTCAAGGTCTCACTATCTGAATACATGAATTTAAGTTGTATGCTTAACTGTATATTGCTATGAATGAATGTTATTTAACTGAAACATGTGATATTTAGATATTATTATTATGAATATTATGATAGTGTGTGGTTATTCTCGCGAAAATTACATTCCACACATGTGTTCACAGTTAAACTTTATTTTATGAAAGGAAACTTTTATGACAGAAATTAATTTATATATTTTTTTATTTAATATTAAACAAATATTTGACTTATTTCATGTCATAAATTAAAATGATGATAAGTTACACAAAAAAAAACCGCTTCATTTGAAGATATTTTTCAATAATCATCAAAACACAAGGACAAGCAGAAGGTAATACGAGCACCCCCCTATCTACAATTGAGACAAAAATTTGCATAATAAGCTGTTTTAAAAATAACAATTTAATATAATAAAATATTCAGCTATGCTATTTTTGTGAAATTATTGTAGTAGAAAAAAACATCAGAGAGTTGTATCAACTGTGTGTTACACGAGCTTCTTATCATGTTTGACATACTTTTTTTACTGTTATTTCATTGTATTCATTTTAATTTGTTAAATTTGAAAAAAATATATATATTTGTGTGTTTTGTCGTTGTCATACAATGTATTTTTTATAATTAAAATGATTATTAGTAATAAAATAAATTAAATTTGAATGAAATTTTTTTTGTGTTGTTATTCTAATTAGACATCAAGCCCTGACTTCATTGAAAAACATCTGAGTTAGTATTTGCGTAAGTATTCGATCCTTGACTGTCCAGAAATGTTCTTGTCAAATAATGTCCTACTGGGTTTGGGTTGAGAGTGTAGCATTGAATTTTTTTTAAGCCTGAAAATGGTCAAAAACACCGTTATAACAATTTTTTAGTCTCAAATATACAAAATATTCCAAAATGACTGATTTTTTTTAAAATATACCTAAATGACTAACTTTTCTAAAATGGCGTCCAGAACAGTTAATGGGCAATTCGGACTTCTCAATTTGATAATTCAGTGATAGTCCTATCGAAATGCACATTTGTATGAAAGCTCTTGGTTTAATCATGGATATAAAACTTAACTTCCATGATCATGTCGATCAAATGATTGCGAGAAAGAAAAAGGAACTCAGAGCAGTTGGACGATCCATATATATGAAGATCACTCTACTTCGCACTTGTACGATCAATCCTGGGGTATGGAAGTGTTACTGGGAATCCCTTCACTGTCATTCAAGTAAACAGGATTGAATCTATTCAGAAACGATTCTTGAGATTTGCTCTAAGAGGTCTGGGATGGAATGATTCTGTAAATCTTCCCTCATAAGAGCACCGTCTAATGCTTCTAAAGGTTGCCGATTTCCTTTTCTAATGAAAATTTCTTTCTAATGTCATTGACGCCCCATATCTTGTTGAACAAACATGTTTGAATTCAAATCCGTACACCAAAAAACACCATCAACTTCTCTCAATCGGGATCCACACAAATAATTATGGTATGCACGAGCCCCTCATCAGAATGGACACTATTCTTAACCAGCATAGGAAATTGGCTACATCTGATCTTAGTTTATGTACTAAAAAATTAGAATTACTGACTAAACTGAAACTAGGAATGGTTTTGTAGGCTATTTCATATAACGAGGCTCCCTCGCAAATATTGTGCTGCTAGGTGTAAATCTAGCAGATCCGTTTAATCCTCTCTGTAACTCCAAATAGGAAATGCTGTAAATGTGAATTATGGTTTGACGAGCTGCAATAGTACACTTTTGGTCTTCACCTTAGCGCCATGATTAAGAGTGCCTCACATGGTCTATATCTGTTAGTAATCCAAGCAAATTCCAAGTTAATTTCCATGATATGAAATTTCCAATCTCATTTAACATATCATCCTCAAACAACTTATTTATTTCCAATTAATTTTATTATCAAATAAGTTTTCCTAGATCAATTATGCATTCTAATCATGAACTTTACACCTGATTAAAGATAAATTTCTCTCCATGAGTTTTGTTACCAACTGATATTACATCAATTCATATCGATATTAACTGTATACTACCAATATTTAATCTTCTATTACTCTCTCAACATTTCACAACTAATTAAGATTCATTGAGAAATTGAGATAACATGACAACAACAGGTAATGTATTCAAATAATTTTGTTATCATGAATTTTCTTCAAACTTCTACCAATCGTAAAGTGATACCTAAAAGGAAAAAAAAAGAAAATCAATTTATCATGAAGCACCACTCCTTAATTTTCCTACTATAAAAAAAGTAATCTGTGCAAAATACTTTACTGAAAATGTTCCAGTCCTGAGCACACCATCATGACGCCTATTTATAATCATAATAAGTAAGTAAGCTAACAACATTAATATTACAATGTGACTGTGTGTGTGTGTGTGTACTTTTAAAGGTGGATAACATGTCAAATATTCATCATTTTTTTATGTATTTTATATGATTTCATGTCATAATTATTCTTATTACTTTTCCCTTCATTCCATTTTATTTTAGTGTATTTTTTTTTACTTTTACATTAAAAATGTGTGCTAAATCACGCGATTTTTTCCTTCACATTTTCACATACAGCAATGTACATTATAAAGGTTGGAATATTTGTATGATGATGATTTTCACAGTTTTTCATGTTTTTATAACAGTTACTAAGCAAAAAAAATTTTAGTTTTTCAAAAAAAAAAACATATAAAATGAAAAATGTGGAAAAAATATGTTAAAATACACATTAGTTAGATTTAGAAGAAAGGGTGGTTATTCGGTCGTTTTAGGATTTGGCTCTTTTCAGGCTCATGAGGATCTGAAGCCCGATTTCTGAGCCTAATCTCAAAGTTTATAGGTTAAAGTTAGAAAACCCCTCAATGCAACAAAGAAAATGAAGCAATTTTTAAAATTTTTAACTGTTTTTTAACGGTTTTTCATGCTTTGGAAGCCCTAGAGGTTAATTTTTCCGGCTAATAAGCCTTAGTCAAACTCTAGATCGAGATGGCGACTTCTAATAAACCCTGTTTTTCAAAAGATTGTGAAGAATGTTCAAAAATCTTCGATTTAATTGAATCATTAAAAGACATTGATGACCATAAAATCCTAAGAGTGTCTCGAATGTAGTTCATCGGATTGGATTTTAACATTGGCACTGAATAGCATTTTTACAGCACATCCCATGGAAAAGGAGCCGTAGCTGGCATTGACGAGACCTTGAAAAAAACATGTCACCAAAAGTTGATAGGTGATAACGAGTATGCACAAAGGGCCCGGTTGATGGCCGAGTGTAGGTTAAATAATCCCGCTATTAATCTGAATTCGAAATAAACTGAAACAAGGTGTGAAAATGAATCCGTAAAAAAGTCACTGATATGTATAAATGCGTACATGATCCCAAAAAAACTAAATTTTTAGTCAAACACCATTAAAAAAACTTAATTTGATAGAAAAGTCACCCTAACATATGCATGACACTCACTTTTCACAACATATTTAAGTCCATTTTCACAAGACATAAATTAAAGTTTCGTCATCAACCATCATAAAAAAAGACTCATATTCACATATTTTTTTTATTACACTGCTCATATAATTTCGTTTCTGACATAAACTCAATATTAATACTAATTTAAGACAACTCGTGGAACTCGAAGAAGAAAATTTTCACAAAAATATGAAAAAAAAACATTTTATAGGTGTGTGTGTTGGAAAATTTTCTGTTTTTAAATAAAATCAAGGTTTATCAAGAAAATTTCATCATTGATGATGATTCAACAGAGAATCCGAATCGTGAAATGAATGTCATGTCATTTTACAGGCACACACACATAAAAAAAAACCAAGCATTGTGGCTTTAAATGTTCAAATTCCAAGAATCCAATGAGTAATTTCTGTATGAATCCTTATGAATACTGTTGCAAAGAAATAAAACATAAAAATGATTTTTATTTTTCGGTTAGTAATGCCTTATTAGTCAGTTAACTTTACTTTTCCTCTTCAATTCTTATTCTTGTTGTCTCTTTCGTATCATTTCATTTCATTTCATTTCTGTTTTTAAATAATTTAGTGAGCCTTTATTTTGTGTGTTTGTAGCTTTATAGGTTTTATTTCTTTTTTTTATTTTAACAAATAATAAATTATTTATTTACTGCCTGTCCCAAATCAAACAGCGAAAACGAGTTTCATGCATATTGTACACGAGATACTCAGTGTTAAAGTCATTTTTTTTGTGTGTGTTTCAGTTAAAAATGATATATTGTTATGGCACAAAAAAAAGAGAACTTGGTTGCTTTGTCTCATATTGAAGTTAACCTACATCATATGAATTTTTTTTTGTTAAACATCGACCTAATGTTAAATTATTATAAAAGGTAAAATTTTTTAGTATGTAATTTTAGGCTATTGGTTGTTTGACTTAAAAAGAAGAAGGCTATCAAGCAATAAAGCAAAAACATAACACACACAAGAAAAAACGAAGGTAAGAAAAACAAATTTCAGAATTGTGCTTTGTTGCTATTTTATGTATATGAGCACACAAGAGGATATGAGCATATTTATATAAAATGTAAGGTTAGTATGAATATATTAATAGTGAAGCTTTGTCTCAGGGATGTTCAACTAGGCGTCCAATTTCTCGTATTTAATTCGAGCAATGAGTTAAATTTCACTCTAGATGGCGCTTTAAATTCAATTTCTCCTTGAATTTGACCCGACCGAGCCCCAGTTGTGATTTTTCGAAACGATTATGAGGGCGGTCGAGGTTTTGGAGGCCTTAAAGCCTTAAGAACATTACGGCTGCTAGACAGGAAAGAAAAACAGCAAGATGGAGAAACCTGGAAAGCAATTCTTCAATTACTCCAACATCTAAGAAGAAAATAATTTGAAATGTGACTTTGAATTGAATACACCTTCATATAAAATGTTTGTCTTATATCTATGCCAATGTATTCAAAAAAATTGGACCATATTTTTAATTTGATCATGCGTACTCTGAATCTTATTGGTTGCGTTTTTTTCCTTCTATAGCTTTGCTTTATGTATTTGTACTTTCAAAGGTATGACAAACAAAAAAAAAAACTTTGTTAGTAGGTTTATGTAACGTTGTTGTTGTTGTTGTTGAAGATACACAAAGAAATAACACAAAAAATAATGTAAAATATCCATTTTTTGAAGGAAAAAAGGGCGAAGCATAGTAACCATGAGCGCACACTTCATATGAAAGTAAAAGTGTTTGATTCTTATCACTTTTCATGTTTGTAAGGGAATTCGAATTTGTTTTCTTTCAAGGATTATGGAATTTCAAAGAAAATCAATAAATATTGAAATAAATTCAAATAAATTTGTTTTCTTCTATATCAAAAAAGAAACTTTTGTATAAATGTAAAAAAAATATTCATTTTATTATACGCAAGAACGCAAGAAAAGAAGGAAAAACTAGGTCAAGCAATCTAAACATCGTTCAATACTCAAAATATACGTGTATGAGCATTGATTGTGTATGAAATACGTTACAGCACTGTACATTTTACATTTATATGAATTATCTAACAAAATGTATTTTGTGGTATAGATAGACACATTTTATAATAATATAGCTTACTTTAGCAGAAAAAAAATGTATCTTTTCTATTCAATATACAGATATATATGGAAAAAAAAAATTTGTGGATACGTTCATATTTTAATAATAACAAACCACCATCATATTTTTTTTGTTATAATAGAAAAAAGCTAAACAAAGCAAAAGCGTTACATTAGAAAACGTTCACATTTAATGCATAAACAGTTGAAGGTAGCTTTAAAGTTTTTTTTTTCATAATGTATATGAAACGAACCAAAAAAATACACAGAGCATGAGATTGCACGGAAAAACTTGATTGAATATCGCTTTAAATTACAATTTCAATGTGAATATCGCTATAGTGTTTTTGTCAGATTCCTGGAAATGTGGGTCAATGAAGCTTGTTTGCTTAAACAGAAGGTGCGCTCAATCGACCCATTATAGGTCTGCTCCTGGCTCTCTCTATGAGATCAATAAATCTGATTTGCAAACTGTGTGAAAAAAGAGATGACCACATGTTCGCAATTTCCATGTATCTCTCTCTAAATTCTCTGTATGTCGGACTCAGAGAAGTAGCAAGCTTTATTTTGAGATGTCACAAGAATAAAATTGTCCTCCCCCCGTTCTCAACTAACAACGCCCCATCAACTAGTGATTTTTTCATATTTTTGGTCATTAGATTTGTTAAAACGATCTGAAGCTTGATAAAGTGAAATTTTTGTATGACTATCATTGTCTCTCTTACGCTCTTTTTATCCTCAACATGCTCTCATTTTTGAACTTCCACCACTGAGACGAACTCTTGATCTGTGTTCTACTCATGTGAAATCCATTTTGCCGATAAGAGACATCAGATACTGAAGTATGTAAGACAAGTGTTGATCGATTAAGTGCTGCATCAGACGGAGTTTCATTGGAGAGCCAATATTGGAGATTTACACGACACAGCGCTTCCTCACCCGTTGTGAGGACTCTTCTTGGCTGACGCCAAATTTCTAGTCTGGGACTAGAAATGTTTATTGTTTTGCAAGCTTCCTTGAGAACAATTACAGACAGAAGAAATTTCACCAAAGAGATCGAATCTTTTTTACTGACTCGTGATTCCTTATCTACTCTCTCAGGTATCATGAAGTGGATTTTTGAAGTCATTTTCATTAGTTTACTCTTACTATCCATTTCCCTCTATTTTTGTTCTCTAAATCGGAGATCCAGATAAGGAGATACACAGATACAGAGAGGCAGAGAGAAAGAGAGGGGAAATGACAATGATTTGAAAAATTCATTAGTTTTAAAAAATTTGCTTCGCAACTCTGCGTTTTTAAGGGGGTTCATTTAAGACTTGGTCAAACTTTTACCTTAAAATAATATTGCTGTTGGGTGGTTGGTTGACGTTAGTGCCAAAATCAGTTGAATTGCACTTTTTACGTCCTCAGATGCACCAAATTGAAATCAACACTTTTTTCCGTGTAATTTCTTCATATAAAATTAATAATACATGGCGTCGTCATTTAAGCTCGATTTACTTTTTTCATCTTCTAACAATGAATGAAAAAGAACAAGCGAAATAAATCGGAACAAGATTGTTAAGTCATTTATCTATATAGGACACCAAGTTCCGATCATACACGATAGCAAGCAGTAACACCAACTATCAACAAAACACACAGTTTTTTCTTTTTCATCTAACAAAGAATAAAGAACATAAGACCAGTAGATTTATTGCATGATCCATATTATGAGTATACAAATATTAGCTTTCAGTTCATATCACTGTTTCACAAAATAATGAAAAAAAAAACAATGAAAAATGAAGGAAAAGGAAGAAAATATGGGTTAAATCTTCTTATGTATGACATCTTGACACACACAATGCAAACGATATGATCTCTTGTTCAATTTATTGTTCATTTGAGAATTTATGGATTAAATGCTGAGTTGTTGGAGTGTTGTCACAGTTGTATGGCTTAAAAAGCATGAAATGGCATTAAAATTGAAATGAAATTCATTTCAAACATCACATTGATTTCATATAAGTAAGATTTCATCCATGTAAGTTGAATTTCAATCATAAAATCATCCATTTTGTATCGATTTTGAAGGAGGATCCACCATATTTGAGTCAAAACATGTCAAAGAAAAAAAATCTAATTGGAATCTAACTTTCACATTTGAATTATACAACACTCACATAAAAAAATTAGGTCAAACTGGTGCCAATCATATTCCCTTTTTTTACTGTTATATTTTTTTTTCTGTTATTCCAAAAAAAAAATAAAATAAAATATTACTTTCATTATTTCGTTTAGATGCCACTCAATTGTATTGATTGATTTGCTTATTTTATTTCAAATATTATTTTTTTGGTATGCTCTTATAAAAAAATGGAAACTTAAGTAAATTTATATATTCAAATATGTGTGGTAACACGATACACAAATTCAATTTCCATATATAATCAATTGACATGACACCATTAAAATATTTAGGTCACAGCATAATATATAAAATAACTTAGCATAGAAAAAGCAGCATAGTTTTGTTCCATATAAATTGGATTAAAAGCGTAAAGTAGTGTGGAGAAAAACATCCAAAAAGTAGGACAATGCGACAAACAAAAAAAAACAGTTCAAATATTTGGGCGTTTTCAAGTAAAAAGTTTCATTGTTTGTAGTAAAATTTTTGTGTTTGTTTTATCTTAAAAGGAAAACTATGCTTTTGTGTGTGTGTGTGTGTATTGATTTATTTTGGAACATAAAATCCTTGTTCTATTTTTCATAGTCATACAAACGATGACCTATTTTCTGTTTTGATTTATGACTGTATGTATGTTTCCCGCTTTGTTTTATTTGAATGGGTTGTTTTTCCTTTTCCACCTCAAACAATTTTAAAAGGAATGATGAAAAATTAGGTCAAACGTGTGCGATGAGCATTTTTTATTTCAATCGTGCCATGAAAACTGCATTGAAAAAGGTGTGTCCTTTTCTAGGAAAAAGATAATTTATATAGAAAATTCTCATTAGTGATTATCTCAATTCAAATGTGCATAAATAATGTGAGTCTAGAGTATGAAAAAAATGTTAATTTAATTAAAATGAGCCACAAAAATCAATTAATTACTTTAATTTTTGTCTAAAATTTTAATTGTATTCAATGAATTTGATGACATGGAATATAATTTCAATTAAACCATGAAATTTTCAAGGAACAAATGTTTTTATTCGACTCGTTATTTAGACTTTTCAGGATTAGGCCCTCACTTGTTCGTGTCTATGAAAGGAATTCAAATTTTCCACCACTGCAAATTGAGATCAAATTCATGAAACAACGCATTTTCTGAACTAAACAGATATTTTCTTTCATAATTGAGACACTTCTGGTTACATTTCAGAATTCAAAAATCTCTGGACTCCTCAATTCAAATGTAAATTAAACTTTGATTCAATTAAAAGCATTGTGATATGACTGAGATCCTCTTTTTTGAATGACATGAATTTTTCTTACATTCAATAAACTCATATTTTGTAACCGTCAATTAAATTCAAATTTCAATAAGTGGCTGCGTATTTTAAAATGTAACGGTCATTTTATTTTAAATGTATCACAACCACAATTTTAAGTTAATGCAATGCCATCTTCTTAGTTTATTTACCGCTTTATTTGTTTATTTTCTGTTTATATTTTTTTGTATGATTTAATTTCTAAATAAATAAGTTAAAAAAATACAGTATTAAATTAAAATAATAATAAAAATTAATGAAGTTAAATAACAAAGACGAAGGAAGTCAGGAACAGGCATTTTCAAAACGATTCAGGGGATCACTGAGGAAAATAAAATCTGGAGGAATCAAACTTAAAATGGCCAAAATGAAGGATGATGAGTTTTGGACAGGTAAAATTTTTTTAATTTTTCTTCATTCAGAATTTCATTAAATTACTTTCTCTTAATTTAATAGATGAACGCAAACAGTATCTTTTGAGAACCGTTCAATCAAACCCTGAAGTCCTACAAATCCAGAATAAGACTGAATTGGAACATCACTTTGCCTCGTTAGCCGAAAAACTTGGAACAACTCCCACTGAATGTTCTCGATATTATACATTGATGCACAGTAAATATCAGCGACAGAAGAAAAAGCTCTCTGAAGGAAAGAAACTAAAAAATAATTGGCCTTATTTTGATGACTTTCAATTAATTGAATCTGATTTCAATCGTGCCACGGAAGCAAAACCTGATCCCAAGTGTGAACTCAAACCACAACTCCAAAATGTATTTCTAGCAAAGAAACCAAATAATATCCAAATCAATCCATACCAAGAACAGGGATCTGTTGTCAAAATGGAAGGGGCTTACGATAATGTTGCATTCAATTCGGGTAGCAGCGAAGATGAGGAAGATTTTCCCACACAATCACATTCAATTCCATCTATGACAGTTAATCCAAGGAAACGTCCACTTTCTCCAATTCATGACAATAGGAGTTCAGTTTTCAAGAAAGCCGGTGATTATATGATCGCTGAATTGGAAAATATGGAGCCAGAAAAAGCACAATTGTTGCTTAATAAGACATTGAAATTCTTTGTTGAACATCGATATGACTGAATTTTACCAATAAGTATTAATATTGAATAAAAACTGTTTTTTTTTACCTTACAATTAACTCTCGTTCAAATTCTTTTCTCATTACACGAATCTCTTTAAATGAAACACATGTTCAAGAAAAATCCGTTAAAACAAACCGACAGAGCATGCGCCAATCAACGATCTTCCCACACATAACGATCACAATCCCAAAATCATGAGAATCTCGCACAAAATCTCATGAAAAGTCACAATATGAGTGTGGGAAATGATCAAAATTTCCATCTTTCATGATTTTTCTGCATGTGAGACAACCGAATTCTGTATCAAAATGTGTATATTTTTAAAAATCTTAGTCAGTGTGAGTTGAGGCGTGAATCGACGATGATCTACCTTCCGAAAATAGTCTGCGTTTAATCATATTAATAATTTAACTGAAACGTCATCAATTTAAAATTAAATTAAAATTCATATACAGAGACGTGAAATATTTAAGGGACTTAACCAAAGTGAATTGTGATAAAATTGATCGAAATAAGGACTGAAGTAAATTTTCAATAAAAAAATTGTGAAAAAAGTTCCTTGTGCATTTAAAATTAACTTAAATAGAAAAAAAAGAAAAATAGATCAAGGTCCCTGAAACTTATAAATACATATAAAAGAAAAAAAAGAAATTTTAAGAGATGGAATCATCTACAAAGTAAGAAAAATTTTATTTTCCTAATAAATTTCATTGAAAATATATCAATAAAAATTTTGATGACTTACATAAGCGAATTATTTTCCAAATCCATGATTAAACTGATTTTGTGACTTTTAAATGATGAAAATAGTATGAAAATTTATTTAAACGCGATCAGGAATAAAAATTATAATGTAAAAAGTGAGCTTTAAAAATAGAAATTTTCGTAAAAACTAAAAAATTACACACACACACATGAATTTTCTTTCTGTGTGCATTTTATATTGTTGCTGTTTTACTTGAAATTTTGTTTAAAAAGAATAAAAAAACTATGATTTTTCGTCATTATTCTTAATTTATATTTATATACCTACCAATTTTTTTTTCGTATTTATTATATTTTTAATACAAAACTAACATGTGTGTAAAAATACGTTCAACGGCAAAAATTTTGTATAAAAATAAAGTGTGAGCTCAATTTATATTTTTTTTAAGTCAATTTCAATTTCAGTGCCATGTCTCTTGATTTCAAGCAGTCTAAAATGTCTTTTTTTATATATTGATGTAGTCTCTTGAACTCAATTTTTACGTTTTTTTGTGTGTAAATTATGAGGAAATGTGCTTCATTGCATGTGGATCCATAAATTATGAGTTTAAAATGAAGTCAAAGTGATGTCTGACAATGAAAATTTCTAATCCATTATTTATTTGATGTGTGTTTCACTTTTACATTTGTATGACATGTCATGATATTAGATGTATATTGAAAATAATGATCATAAGAGGAAAGGTCAGGTTGGAGTGACAATCAAAAAGAAGGTGAAATTGAATGAAATGGAGCCAAATTGCATGAAATGAGACAGATATTGATGGTTATTGTGAAATTTTATTATTTGACGTCTTCAGATAGGCATTTTTGCAATGAAAAATTCAAATTAATGAGAAAGTTACAAGAATTTAACTGAAATTTGATTTCAGTCACCTGCTTAGGTGCGAGGTTTGAACTATATTGATGATTCAAACGCTGCCACGGTCTGAGTCAAAGGCTCATGACATGGATTCTGAGGCACGTGGAAAACCTGTGGTCTGAAAATTGACATTCCACATTATTTTTTCATCATAGGGCTCATTACTTTGTACCAGTATCTTAAAATTTAACATTTCCATTGGTTCATGTCCTTACTAAGACACTTTTCTGAATCAGACAACTTCCAATGAAATTTCATATTCGATAAAACAAATTTTTATTAATCATAATTTCAAATTCCATATTAAATAACTACTAAGTAATATCCACAACAAAATGCTTAAAGGTGCGTAACTAACGATGAAAAATCATGTTAAAAACAGGTTCCCATCCGGAATTGACAATAAACAAACTTACATTTTAACTTAGGATCTCCAACCATGAAAGAGAAATGATCATATTTTTTATTATTATTTTCATCTAAATGGCATATTGAGAAAGTACGTTAAACCTTGACAGAGAAAGAGACACACACAACTAATGAAAAATGTTAATAAATTCATGTTTAAATGCAATATAAGTGGTTTGATCACTTTAAATGCCTTTTAAAGATTTAATGATATGCATTTATTTCATGAGTGTCAAGTTTTTTTATTATTATTTAATTTTTATGAATTATTTAATAGTTAAACAGTGAAAACACGTCGCTCGAAGAAATTTTTCCGTTTAATTGAATATTTTTTTTTATTATTTTTATTATTTATTTCACTGAATTGAAATTGAATTGAAATTGAATTCAAACATTAAATCATCGTGATGATGCGATTAAAATGAAAATTTTGTATATTTTAAGTGAGAAAATTAAATTCGAAAGTCATAAAGAAAATTTTTTGTTTTTTTTAGTCCAAGTGTAAGTACGAAATTCAATTGAAATGAAACGTGTTGAGTTCAAAAATATAAAATCTGATTCATTTGTTTATACAATTTTTCCAACATTATTTTAATGTGCGAAAATGAGCGATTTTTGTTTATTTATTTAACTTGTAAATGGAAAAGTGTTAGCACACAATACTAAAATACGTGTGAAATGAAAATTATTATTAATTTAACCGTTATTTTTGTGTATGTGTGTTTTATGAGTGAGTGCGAAGGAAATTAATTGAAAACGGAAAATTTTAATCCGGTTTTATTCCAAATTTTCCTTTTTTTATGCTTATTTTAATATATGTTTAGAATTTCAAGGAAAAAAAATGAGATATTGACCTTTTACTGTTCAAACTAAAATAAAATAAAGAATGAAAAATCAAATAAAAGTTATGAAAATAAAAGTAGTAAAATATGAAACATTGATGGCATCACGTAGGCCTACGCTGTCAGACAAAACATTTAATCGAAGTAGGTGAAAATGATGAGTATAATGTGAAGATTGCACCGGCTCAATTTCATGATTGATCAGAATCAGTGTTGCCAAATCCTTTAATTACGTAAAATTGAGAAAATTTCAGAATTTCATCTTAATTTTTGACCTTTATTTGATAAATTTCAATATTCGGACTCATATATGATAATTTTTTTGCGACGATATGCCTCAAATTACTCATTATTTTCAAAATTTTATCGATATTTTCTTTTAAAATGAAGGACATTCGTTTGTTTTGTTTTATTTACTCTTTTTTAATGAACGTCAACACGCATCAATCCAACATAGACACACAATTACCTTGAATTTCTTTCATATTTTTAACGCATTCCTGTCGATTTGGAAAAAAATGCGAGTTTTGTGCGCGGTTAGCCGTCTGTGTCAAAGTCACCAATCATTAAAATATGTCGTCAATCACCAAATCTCGCTAATCATAAAAAATGTTGCCAATCGCCAAAAAAAATTTGGATGGCCAAGTCTTCCAAAATGGAGGATTTTATCAACAGAAATGCGCTCGTGTAAATCGTTCACGATCACGTTTTCATTTTTTTTTCATGTATTTATTGCAAAAAATTATCAATATTTTTATCGATGAAAATTATTCTTGTCTCTATTGAAATGTACCAATTACAGCCAGAATTTAGTTTTGAATTGAGAAAATTTAATTTTTGTATTGAACTGAATTTAAATTTTCCTTCGCATCTGGGTTTTCAATCTTCAATTTCATAGTAAAAATATAAAAATTAAAACCGAAGATCATTCAACTCAAATTTAAAAAAAAAGAAAAAATCATCAAAAGACCACAAGAAAAGATGAAAAGCTTTCATTGTACTAAAATAATAATAATAAAAAAAAAATCATAAATAATTAATCGTCATCATGAAGTAATAAAAATAAAATTATATCTTATCTCGCCATTCAAATTATTACGTTACGCTAATATTTTTCACTTTTAATATTATTTTAATAAATAAATAAATGTTTTAAATGAAATGAAGACTAAAATTGTATAAACAGACATTTCTTTTGTACATGCAAATAAATAAATTTAAGACCGGTCGGTTCTGTCTCACTTGTCAGTTTTGTTATTTTGTGGTGCACGAATATAAAAAACCACTTTCCTTCCTTCCTATTATATTCGTGTTCATATGGTCGCAAAAATAAAATATGATTTTAAAACATGATTTTTTTTGCACATACTGAGAGATCTCTTGAAACGTAATTTTTCATGATTATTTTTATCATCATCATAACAGCTCATAGCTCTTGTCATTGAACTCAGTGAACTGTAGTAGTTGCCATATGGCCTTTTTTTGCTATTAGAATAGCGATGATGGATTGTTTTTTTAAAGATAATTTCACTTTTATGATGATTAATGAAAATTTTTCATTTTATGGCCTCTCAATTTCCGGTTTCGATGCATATAAGATTAGAAATTTTCGAAAAATACTTAAATAAGATCGTTATCAATGCATTTTCTGTGTTTTTTGCGAGCCAAAACCCAAATTCATGACAATATGACTCGAAAATCCCATCTTTTGTCTCAATGCAATTAAAAATCTCCCACTCAAACGAAAATCTTTAAAAAAACACAATTTTCCAATCATTGAATTTTCTCACACTGAAAATTTTGTACCACAACACGTGTAGTGACGATCAACCAAATGAAACGTTATTGGTTGTATACACGCGCGCTTTGCAAGACACGAAACAAGTATTTTGTGTGTTTGTATGTGCTGCATGTTATTTCATAAAACCCGCAAAAAACTGATCTTCACAATATTTTTCAGTTTCATTTCATCTGTCAAACTAATCGGACGCAAATAATATTAAAAATAAAATACAAGATGCGATCTCGTACATTTCATTTTATTACCATCAAGCAAAATTAATATTATTATTTTTTATTATTAAAATAAAATTCGGACCGAAACCTAATTGATCAGTATTTGAATTTAAAGAAAATTGTGTGATACAAGTCGAATTTTAATTTGAATTATTAAATATTTAAAAAAATAAGAAAAATCATGACAACTTCACTCGGAAGCTGCATTGGCTTGAAATCCCCTGCAGTATCAAAATTTCGCGAGCCATATGGACTTTGTTGTACAAATAATATTCCTTCAGTACAAAATGCCACAATTAACACAAATAATTCCCAGATTAACGGTATTACACCAATAAATACACAAATTTATGGTCCAACTGGATATTTTAATACTAGCAATCATCAAAATAACAACAATTATATCAATAATTTAAAAAATAATAACGAGTAAGTGTCTCATTACAGTAATGTGGCATCAAATACTTGAGTTACAGTTTGTGTATAGTAAAAGGCCTTGACAGTGACATTATTTGAAGTTGTTTGTGTTACATTTCAAACTGAATAGAGCCATAAATTGAGATTCTGAACCAAAATTCAAATTTTAACTTCAAAATTATGTAAGAATCGAAATTTAATGATGTGCAATTTGCAGTCATATTCCCTTTCATTCCAGTTTATTTTTTTGTACATTATGTTCAATGCAATATTTTAATCATACCTTATATGGAAAGTAGTTTTGTATTGAATAATATTGTTACATTGTGTTTAAAGAGATTTTATTTTATTTTTATGTGTGTTATGAACAAGTGGAAAAGTACTCTGTGTTATGGTGGTTCGAATATGGTGATTTGTGTCTTACTGGCACTGGTTCATTGGGAATTTTTCAATAATGCTATTAAGGAAATCAGACATGAAAATGCTGCTTAGTGGCGACGTTCAAATTCAGATTTCAAGAGCTGCCATACAAAGTCTGGACTTCACTTTGGTCATTAGAAGGATTTAAAATGGGTTATCATGACTTTTTTTAGTGCATTTCGTAAGAAAAATTGCACAATTACAGACGGTTTGTCTACCGTCACTCCGTAACTGTCCATCATAAGCTTTGAGATTGGGCTCTAGAGACTCCAAAGCCTGAAATCGGAAAAAATACTTTAAGATCCATAACTCGGGAATGGTCCACGGGAGCGATCCACCCATCGGGTATATTTATTAGATAGAGGAGGTCATAAGGATGAATTTTAACTCATTACCTTTAAGATTGGGCTCAGAGATTTGGCTCTAGAGCCTGAAAACAGTCAAAAGCTCAAAATCCCAAATTTATAAACTTTATTTTGTTCAATGAAACGAGTTCCATGGAAATGCACTTTTCTAATCCGCCAAGTGATTAAATTTCCATTTTTTTTGATTTTTTAATGAAATCTTTAATATAATTGAAGACCTAAATCTAGTTAATGTCCAACCTTTTTTGAATTGAAAGTGTACAAAAACGGTCTCCATGAATGTTAATTTTATCAGAAGTCAAATTTCCCACAGTTTTTTCATTCAAAAATGAAAAAATTTTCTCAGATTCAAATTCAAATTAAAAAAATCATCCATCGAAGGTCAACTGATAGATAATAATATTAAATTGTCACATTAATTAATTGACCAAACAAAGTTGTTTACAAAATTAAATAATTTATTCGTATTAGTTGCCAAAAAAACGCCTTATAATTATTAGTTTAATGTCTGAACTCAATATAAACATTTTCAATGAACCGCCTTCTTGATGTTTTTCGTTCAGTTTCAAGCAAAAAATATAAATTTAATTGATGATCCAATAAGTTTTATTTCAGAATTGAATTACTTTAACAGACAAAAATAGATTTCAAATCATCTGTCGATCTAATTTTTTTTTTTAATTTTAATTTTATTTATTTATTTAAATCTTATTTTTTTTTCTTTTTTTATGTCTTTAAATTCGTCACCAGCTTTCAGGGTTACTCTCCTCGTGAAATGTGTGATTACGTGTGTCAGTGTGTCAAAATGTTCATTTTCTTTTGACTATAATTTAAAATGACAGGTATTGATTTTGATTTATAGCGGAAATTAAAAGTGTTCTAACTTGTAATCGACTTGTGTTTAATTGAATTTTAAAAGTCAAACCCAGAACTGTTGGGATAAAAGTAAGAATTTACTGGACATTGAAACTGCTTTTGATTCCTCTTGAATTGAAATCATGTCAATTTAAAGTTGAAAAAGTGTCCCGCTTAATTTAAAATAGAATAACCCATTTTATTTTATTGTTTTTATTTTTAATTCTAATTTTAATTTCTATTCAACAAATTTTTTTGATGTGCGTTAGTTGTTGTATTTTACAAACACGTGCTTATAAAAGCAACAGCTGGTGGCTAAGTTTTAATTTCTTAATGTTAATGCTAATGTTAGCAGACCGAGCAATTTATTATTATTATTGTGTTTTATCATTTAAAAATAAAATGTCTTTTTGTTTAATTGTTATGGGACAACAACGAGTAATTTGTATTAAAATGACGGTATTTGCGTATGAAAAATGTTTAAATCTATGACACGTTTCATTTTTTTTTTTGAAGTTTTTGTTTAAGGGATTTTTGTTAATATAAAATTTTTAATAATATTGTGAGAATTTTAAAATTTCGATAAAATAAACGGATTTAGTGTGTATTTTTTTTGTCTTGAAGATCTCTGAAGTGAATCTTCTTGTTATTTTTGAGATTTTATTTTCCTGAGTAAGTCGAATTCTAACGTAAAATATAAGTTTTCAAACAAAACTGTGCTCTGTAGGTCAAATTCAACCAATTTGAGTTAAATCCATTGCTGAATCTCAAAGTGTGAAAAAAATCTCATTTGTGACTTGTATTATAAGTCAAATTTCCTTTATACTTCCTTCTTCTTTTGATAGGTGTATCCTATAATAAAATTACACACATTAAAAACAACACAATTTTCCGTGTTTTTCTTCTGATTTAATTTAAATTATAATAAAATTAAAAATGGAGAACGTGACCGTGAACGAAAAACACGAGCGCATTTCTATTGATAGAATTCACCATTTTAGAAAAGTCGGCCATTTTGAAAAATTCTGACATTTAGGCCATTTCCGATATTTCGAAGCTTTTTTTCGCGATCCGTACCTTATTCACTATCCGCGGTGTTGGAAAAGTCAGCCATTTTATATAAATTCCATCATTTTAGATAATTTGGTCATTTTGAAATTGACACAGACGGACAAGCCGTGCTCAAAACGCGCATTTTTTTCCTTAATCGACAGAAATGCGCTAAAAACTGAATTGAAATTGAGGAAATTTTCAAAATTCTGTGTCTTAATCATAAATTTTCCGAATTGAATTGAATAAATAATCAAAGGAAACCTGGGAAATGTGCCAATTTTTTTCCTTTCTACTTTTCAACTAAATTTTAAGTTTACATTATCAGTCTATTTAATTTCTGTTTAAAAATTTAACTTTATCTCGTGTTAGCACGCGTCAATGATCTTTTTTTTTTCATTTTATTTGAATTTCAAATTCTCACAGATGCCAGCAATTACTTGTGATAATAAATTCGTGTCTTCTTCCTCCTTTTTTTTTGATGTTTAAACGTTTTCTTTTAAAATTTAATTTTTTTAAATCATTTCAACAAGTCTGTTTTTTTATTCTGATCATATCTTAATTGAAATGATCGTTGAAATTTAAATTTAATTGAATTCGGTGCCAAAATGTTGTTGTTGTTGCATAAAATCTGTATAAAAAAACTGTATTTGAATAAATATAGATCTCAGAATGATGTAAATTAACTTTTAATTTCTTTTTTTTATTATAATTTTGCATCAATTTGCTCCATTAAAAAAAAAAAATTAATGATCGTGCATTGAACCTCCTTAACTGTGTTTGAGTCTGTAAAGCTGTAAAGAGAGCAATCTGAATTAATGATAGTGATAAATGATGTTAAGTGTAGTGCTTAATTGTTTGTTTAATATTAAAATTGTGTTTAATTTTCATGTAAAATAGTCATGTTTAAAAATAATTTTTGTAATAATTGAGTTGTAAAGCGAATTTATATGATAGGATGAGGGTTCAATTGATTACTCATCTTATTATCATAAATTTTCCTGCTAGACTAGAATGCAAATAAAAAATCAGATCACTGTGTTACACCATCATCCTATCATTAGCTTTAAATGTATGTTAAACTAAACTACTTAAATGTTCTGTGACAGATTACATCTAAAATACAGAAAACGAGGTCAATAGCGTAAATCCAACATATATATGAAAATGTTTATAGACACAATGTTCTATATGTGATGCTATTTTTACTCATCATTTTCTTGTTTTTTTGTACGATTGAAAGAAAAATTGGAAACAACATTCAATCACATCATCATCAACATCACATCTGTATTATTATTATTATTAGATAATTGTGTATGTTAATGTTGTGACACGAGTTTTAAACAAGTCGTTGATGTCGGCAAATTGATGGTTGTTGTTTTTTTCTGCTATTTTCATTTGAATATGATTTGAACGTGTTCTTGATAGATTTTTCTTTGAAATTTGATGTGTTTATTTAATGTCGATATTTCCTGGTTTTGATTTTTGTTTTTTTTTTCATTTCATTTTAGTTTTGCTCCGCCTCCACCTCCTCCTCCAATCAAAGGTCCTTTGCCAACACGAAGATTAGAGTCACAGATACCAGCTGAGGCTCCAGCTTGTGTCCAAAATGCAATGATGACTAAAGATAAAAAGCCATTTACTTACACACCAGGTGGCATTGACTTGTCTCAGATCAAGTCTCCTCGAATGGCTAAACGAGTACAAAAGAATGCCTTATCAGAAGGTGTTACAGGACCACCAAAAGTCTCTCCGTTGGCCCAACAAAATCAGACACAACAGAAAATGCCAGCACAACATATGGCTAAAGATGTAACTGGAATGCCATTTCAGGTATTTCCCACAGGACCACCAGCTCCTCCTCCACCACCAACTAGACAGCCACCACCACAACAACAACATCAAGAAAATGGAACGCAAAATGGGAATAGACAAAAGTCCCCAAAGCCACAACAACATTTTGAACCTCCTCCAATGGGATTCAGACCAGAAATTAAGATTCCACAGAATCCGATGGCAAATTTGAAACCAACTCCAAGACCACAACAAAACGATGACTTTTGGATTGAAGAATATAAGAGTGATAAGGCAGCTGAACCAGTTCTAGGAGCAGCTCCTGTTACAGCTCCAGTTGCTCCAAAAACTCCGACAACGCCTCAAAGTCCACAAACTAAACCGGAGTTAGATGAAAATAAACAGGATCCATCGAAACACATGTCATTACATGAAAAGAAGGTAAATTTTCATATTCTATTGATTTCGACGAAAATTCAAATTATGATATTCAATTCCAGGGTCAATTAGGACAACTTTATATTCCGACACCCACTGAAATGGATAAACAACAGTTAATGAATCAACAATCACCACCATGGATGTCTTCAAATAAAGCACAAGCCAATAAAGATCCCGCTCCTGAATGGGTGAACTCACCTCAAGCAAATTCACAGCAAAATAATAATCAAAACGAGCGTCGAATCCCAATTCAATTTGAACGCACACCCACAAAAACGCCTGGTTTGACACCGATGACACCAAATTTGTGTCCAACTCCATTTTATGGGGCAGGAAAAAGTCCTGTTAGTGCTGCAGCTGTTGTTAATGCATTTGAACCGACTTTCATTTCACCACAAGGTTTGAAATCCTCATAAAATTAAAAAAAAAAATCAAATTCAAATTCGTATTCAAATTTAATATTTTCTTTTATAGTTTACTCACCTTCGGTTCAATACAATCCAAATCAATTTGTTAATCAAGGATATCAAAATGCTGATTATTATCAGCAGCAGCAACAACAACAACAACAACCACGCCAAGTCCAAACTCCCCAAAGTGCTGGACCAACAGGTGGTGTTACCCGCATTATCCCGATTAAGCTGGAGGGAGCTCAGAGTCCAGTCACTCCAAATTACAGAGGTCCAGTTTCACAATCACCGATTGTGGTTCAAAGGTTGGAAATGATTCTTGAAATTTAAATTAATTTTCAAATTAATTTTTTTTGCATTTTAAAATAATTGGCTTTGAATAACATTTTGCTTACATTTAACGCTTAATTAGAGGAAATATTAAATTTTTCGTATATGATGTGCCTTTGGAAGCTCAAATTGAGTTTATTAAACACCGATTAAGGTAGATGTAAATGTAATTTTGTGGAATTTTAATCACCTTTCATTTACATCGTTAAATTTAATATCATTGTCATTTGTGTTATTTGACTCCCAATACCTTGATGTTAAAAGTTTATTTTTAATAAAAATATTTTAAATTTTTAGTGACCCTCGACAACATCAAAACTGGACAAATAATCCTGGAGGTGCTCCGACACAATCTCGCTCCTTCAAAGTCCTGCAAAAAATAACTGATGCATATTCGGCTGCTGATCCAGCAGATATGAGTGATACTGTGCCAATGCAATATCAACAAGCACATTACTCGAAACCAATGTCACCAGGAGCTGATGGACAATCGGATAACGTTGATACTAGTATGAGACGAATGAAATTGAATGATGAGGATCAAGCGTTTATGAATCGCGTGAGAAATCAAGGTGAGAATTGGAAATTAAATTAAAATTTAAATTTAGTTGTTATAAAAAATTAATAATCATATTGACTTGGATCACATTAGTGGATGATGAACGGTATCTTCATAGTGTTGAAGACCCAAGATATCGTGGCTCTGCCATACCATCAAAAGCATTTAAACTCCTCCAGAATATGACTAGTAATGATAATTATGATGATCAAATTGGTAGGCGATCAACACTTTATAATATTTTTTTTTTGAATTTGAAAACACATTGGCTTTAATTGTAAAATTGTTTCTTATCCTCATTATATGAAAATGATACAAAAATATCAGTAATTGAGCAATAATTGAGACAAAATGCAAATTTCACTGTGTTAACGTTAAGTTTTTTTTTTATAATATACACTCGCTTTTTATATTCATACTTTTGGATTGAGACTCACATGACTTGTAAACACTTCTCCTCGCATTTTACACTGAAAATTTATCCTGTTAAAAAAAATATCAAAATTATATCAAAAAAACACATTGAGTGATTGTATCTGTATTTTTTTACCTTGAAAAAGCAGTTTTTTATTGTAATTTCTTTATACACAGGTCCCGCAAATAATCGTCCTCGACAAGGAAGGCCAGCTCAGAATAGAAATGAACCTGACGAAGGTAATTTTATTTAATTTTTTTAATATTTTCCTTAAATTGAGTTTCATTTTTCAGATGAAGCTGCATCGAAACCGTATGTTCCACCAAGTGAACAACAAGTTTTTGAACCGAAAAAATATACAGGAGCTAATATCCCAAGTCGATCATTTAGACTCCTTCAAGCCATGACTCAACCTGAAAATGTTGGTGAGTTTCGATGATTGAGAAAAATAATTTCTGTAAATAATATTTAAACATTCTAGGGATTTAAATAAAAAGAAAAAAAATATTAAAAAAAAACTTGTGTTGAAAGAAAAACTGTTTAAAAAAAATGATACACATCTGTAATATAAAATCCCTTTTCAAATCATAATAATGAGAATGCTTCCTTTTTGTTTTCAAAATTTTCATGCTTCACCAATGCATGGGAATTAATAAGCATTTTCGGACATTTTTTTTTTTAAATAATCATTAATTTTATTTTTTTTTACAAATAAAATGAAAATCCTTCTAACTCCATTTATATATTTATATCCATATGTATTTTTTATAGCGGAATATGCTGAATATTTACAACAGCTTGTTCGATCGGAGTCGACTGACACCAATTCATCTAATCTTAATAATAATACACTTAATAATAATAATTTTACGCATTTTCCATTTCCACCAATTCCTTCTAACACAAATTTTCCCATACCACCAAATTTCAGTCCATTTCCAATTGGGACACCATTCAATTTTGGTGGCTTTATACCGCCACCTGCTATGCCACCACCACCGCTACCACCCAACTTTGATCCTGAAATGTTAATGCAATTTCCTCAAATTCCATTTCCACCATTTCTACCCACGCCTAATGTTACAGGTTTAAATCAACATCCAAATACAGAAAATGTTCAAAGCAATTCATTAAAAGAAGTTCCAAAGCCAAAATTAACGGAAGATTTAATGAATGACTTGGAACGACTAAAGGATGTTGAGCTAATCGATCTCTTAGATGACACAACAAAAAGTATTCTTGATTCACTTAAATCGCTTCAACTTCAGTATGGAATTCATCTCGATGGACTTGACGAGGATGAATGCAATAAGCGTGCCGCTGATTTGCTTAAATCCGATAATAAGGCAACTCTTTACAGTTCATTAACGAATCTACTGAAACGTGATTGCTCAAGTGGATCGATTTTGAGTATGCATTCACTCAGTGAACGACATCCCGAAGAATCGTGTGAGTTAACTGAGGAAAAAGTTAATTTGATACGATCATTATCGAATTTATTGAAAGCCGAAAAATGTATCACCGAAACAATACAAAGTCAATCAAGATCTCGCCTGAATAGTTTTACAACATCAGAAAAGAGTGTGAGAGTGAGGACAACTAGTGAAGGGGAGAAATCGGGATTTGATGAGAAAAAAATTGGTGATAACCTGGCAACTCCACGTGCATCACTGACTTCCATTCAATCAATTGAGATATCATCCGACTCAGAAAATAACGAAGCGAAATCGAAAACTGAGTTAAATGAACAAGAAAGTTCACAGAATACAAAAGAAGTCCTACCTGAAGGTAAAGTTTGTGAAAATGAAACAAATAAAAATGAAGAAGAAGAAAAGAATTCTGAAAGTCAAAATAATCAAGAAGAAGAGGAAGAAGAAATTGACTTTTGGGCATCAATAAAAAGTGATGATGATATTTTACCACCAAAACGTCCCTTGTGGAGTACTCGAAAGTCAAGTTTCATGCAAGAATCGACATTGGAAGAAGTTGAAACTGAAACAATTGAAGAGACTTCTCAAGAAACATCTGAAGTTGATAATAAGAATGACCTTGAGATGGATAATGAAAATGAATCTCAAATCAATGAATCTAAAATCAATGAAGAATCAACTGTCCATGAAAGTGATGAAAATAATATTCAAAATGAGAAAGAAGTTGAAATTCACGAATCAGAAAACGAATCAAAAGAAGGCGAAAATCCTCATGATATAAATCCAGAACAAAACAACGATTCTTCACACACTCTTTACAATGAAAATCTCAATTCTGAAAATCACGATCAAGAAATCCTTCAAAACCAATGTAATTCACCATTTCCAACAGAATCTACAATGAGTTTAGATATTGAACAAGAAATACGAGACTTACATGAATATGAAGCACAACATAATCTGGAATTGCCTCTTGATGATATTGCACCTCCAGAAGATTTTCAAGATCAAAATACGCCAACTGCTGAAAATCAACCAGATTCAATTTCAGTGACTTCAAATCAATCACAATCTTCAAATATGAATCCCGAACAATATGCAATGATGTTGCAAGCAATGTATCACAACTACTATACAAATCCAGCAAATTCGGCGTTGTTGGCAAATCCTGTGTATTATCAACAGTATTTAGCATATCAACAATATTTGCAGAATATGTACTATCAGCAGCAACAACAACAACATCATCAAAATCAGGCCATGAGTTCAAACTATCCAGAAAATGATCAAGAAGGCGATTTTGAAGAAGAGGATTATTGTGATCAGAGTGAAGCAAGTGAATGGTATGATGTGAGTCAACAAGATCAGCATCCTGGATTTGTAAATCATCAGGAAAGTCATTATGATAACTTCCAAGAATCATCAAATGAAGTGAATCAATCTCATGATTCAGGGCATCAAATATCAGAAAATCATTTTGATTATGCAACAAATTCAAATCAAAATTGCCATGATGATGGTAATGAAGAAGAGCATCAAGCAGATGAGCAAGAGAATAAAAATGATATTCAACCTGAAAATGAGTTTGAAACGAAAAATTTACAAGAAGATCACTGTGCATACAACGCATCACCCGTAGAAGTACCGGAAATAAAGGTTAATGCCCTCGATTCTGAAACAATCGCTCAACTTCAACAAAACATCGATCTAGTTGTTGAAGATCACACAGAATTGCTTGAGGATGAAGCAATCGTTGAAGGAAAGATGCTCATAATCCCATCAGAGATAGTAACAGGTGATACTTCACTTTCGCAAGATGATGAATTATCCACATCATGTACTGTAGTGACAGCAACTACTATTGAAAAACGACCATATGAATACAATAAAACGCAGAGCAACTCTGAAAATTCATCGAAGTCAGAGCAAATTGTTGTGTATGAAATTGATGATCAAAGTCCAACAGTATCAATTGATCGTCAGGAAGGAAATACGTCAGAATGTGAATCAATGGGAGAAGAGGAACAAGAAATTGAATCCTTACATAATTCGGAAATGATTGAAGAAGACCCATCTGAGGAGTGCTCTGATGTTGAAGAAGGTGAATGTGATGAAATTTCACCATTAACATATTTTAAGAACAATGTAAATGAACATTTACCACACCAGTTGAGTGTCATTTTTGAAGCTTCTGAATACAGCGAACGTGCCAGTGTAAGATCATCATCAGTTGATTCAGAATCAGAAATTTCACATGAAATAACGGAAACACAAAGAAATGGGAAAATGTGTGAAGATAATGAAGATTCAGAGAGTGAAGATGTTAAGGTTAGTATTTCTCTTCCATTGAAGAAACCAGAAGTAAAGGAAGAACCCACGATTACTGATGACGTTGTCAGTGTTGTTGTAAATCTAACACCAAAGGGACCATCATTAGAAAGAACCTTTTCAGGAAGTCGACATAATTCAATTATTGATGATAATGATTCGGATGTCTCGGTTAGTGTTTCGTTACCATTGAAACGCAACAAGTTTTCAAGTCAATCATTGAATGTTGCATGTGAAGATATAAATGAAGAAAATGAACATGAAAATGTCGATGTAAATGAAAGCTTTGACGCATACGAAAGTTTTGATATGGATGAAGAGCATCCACCTCCGATTGTACATGAGCCGGTTAAGAAAGTTCTAGAAAAACAAAAATCTATTGAAGTTGAAGTTCAACATCAAGAAATGCAACCATTGCATCCTATGACTTACACAACAGATGATAATACAGATACGGATTCAAACATGGGCGACAATGAGTATGAAACAAGTGCTCAATCATCAAGCACAATGATAAATGAACAGTCTCTTAGAGCTCTCTCAAACTTAAATAATTTCATGAACTTTAATCAAACATTTAGTCGCGCTTCGAGTGTCCCACCATGCCTTTCATCAACAACAACCGATTCAAATAAAACTGATGAAGCAATTCAAAGACGATTCCAAACATTGAGAGAACAATGGGGACAACTTGTCAAAGCAAATAATGAAGATAATGACAAAAGTAATGAAAAAGCTGGATCTTCCTGGAAAATTACATTTTTCGATGATAATCAAGATTGGTTTAATAGGAGAGTCGAATCAGAAGATAGAGAAGTGACTCCTTCAAGACCACAATCTTGCTTACCAATTCAATGTAACAAATTTGATAATGATTTCATGCAACCAGAGGAACAACATAAAACTTCAATGAATTGGAGTCCTAAGAAGAAAACGCCTGAAGTTCGTAAAAATTCACCAGAGCATAAAGAAAATGATGAAAATCAAAATTGGTGGCCTAGAAAACCTGTAACAAGAAAGGATGAAACTCAAAATATTGTAAATTCACATCCAGAAACCGAAAGTAATTCAGAATCTGGTGCAAATGAAAATTGGTGGCCTAAAAAGAAGATAACTAATAAAAAAAGGTCACCAGAACCTGAAAAAGAAAATATTAATTCAGAATCAGATAATGCTGATACAAGTCAAAATTGGTGGCCAAAACGTCGTGTCTCTCCGAAAAAGAAATCACCAGAAATACAAAACACGACACCAAAAGAAACAAGTAATAATATTGAATCTGATGAAAGTTCGGGTAATTGGTGGCCAAAGAGAAAAGTCAACACAATCCTTCCAGAAGATAAATCTCCTAAAAATATCAATCAAAGCCCCCATAAGACAGTTAATTCTGAAAAAACACCATTAAAATATCGAATGGTGCAAGTACAAGCGTTGGATTCAGATGAAAGTGAAAGTATGGGAGATAGTGCAAGTGATGACGATGAAGAAGATGAATTTAGGGAATCAGGAACAAGTCATAATTCATTATCCGAATCAAATAGTTCTAGTTCATGGAAAAAATCAAGTTCAAAAACACTCAAATCAAATCCAGTTCAGAGTTCGAGTTCAAATACAACAAATAATTATCATAGTGCAAGTGAGACAACGAGTGATTATGAAATGCGGGCCAGAAGTTGTCCCAGACAAAGTGTTCTTGTAAGTGATCGATCTTCAAGTGTTGTTAGAGAACCAATGCCATATGTAACATCAAGACCACCTCGTCCTGGCAGTGTTACAAGAGAACTGGAAACTAAATCAGAAAATATAAGGTTTATAAGAGCATCAAGTGTAACTAGAGAAAGTAGTTTAAGTCGACAAAACTCTCAATTATTCAATACCAAAGACGTGAGAAGTCCAAAATTTGGGAAAGAAGGTAATAAATTTAATTACGATCAATTTAACACTGAAAATGGAATGGAAAAAAGTTGGGAAGAATATATTCCACCTAGAAATGATCGAAGTCCATTGAATGAATGGATTAGTGCTCAAACTTTGGCATTTCCAGGAATTTCAAATGAAAAACAATTACAAACACCTCCTCCAACACCTCCAAAACCACGACAATATCGATCAATGAGTGTTGCACGTGAAATTCCGTCACCAAAAAATGTACCCATTCGTCCTTCAAGTTGTACAAGAGAAATGGAAACACTGAGACCTGAAAAGAAAACTTCATCATTATATCGACAACTTAGTATCAATGTTGAAAGTGATGCTTTTCGAAGTGCTAGAAGTTCTCCATGTAGTTTTAGTACACATCCTGAACGTCCTGCCAGTTGCACATTAGAATTAGATTTGAATAAGAATACAGTATTATTTCCATTTGGACAACCTGAAATTGTAATAAATAATATAAGTGATGATTTAAGACAAAGGAGAGAATCAACGGATACCATAACAGATAATACTTTAGTTGATGAACCTGTTGAACCTCCAGTTGTGATGCGAAGACGTGTAAAACGAAATCCAAGACCAGTTAGTTGTGCTGGTGAACTGGAAAAACAATCGTATCGCAATTCACTTGAAGGATCTCGAATGGAAGCGTTATCGGAATGTCAAGTTTTGCCAACACTTATTGAAATTCATCACACACAACCAGCTCGACCATCCAGTTGTACACGTGAATTGGAAAGTTCATGGAGTAACACAAAATCAAGAAATAAACAAATCACTACCCAACGACCTAGAACCAGAGCTCATAGTGTAACAAGAGAAATCACATTATGCACCTCACCTTCTCCAAGTGTTCATAGCACACATTCTGATGGAAATGCTACAAATGAAAGGCGTCGGATGTCTGTAAGAGAACGAGTCAATGCAATAGAAGAATTCAATTTGTATAGTCAAGTAAATAGTCAAAATGCATGTCCTGGTGCTCAAGGACGAGATCCTAGTGTGAAATCATCGATTGATGAATCTGAAGCCGACGATGATTCAGGTGTACAAAGTAGTAAATATGTATCAGAAGTTGAAACTGATAACGAAGGATTTTCAGAGCTTCGTAAAATGACACCATATCAAAGAGCTAATACCCAGACAAAACTTTATCAGTATTTGCAAGAGTGTGTTAGTGAAGAACAAGAAGATGAATTGAAATTGCATGAGACTGAAGAAGTTGTACCTGTAGTTGAAAAAACTCCCGTACAAGAAACAAAGCCAACAAAAAAGAAAATCATTCACAATGTTTCAGCAACTCGACGTCAAAATCCAGAAAAAATCAAAGAAGCTGAGACTCCACAACAACGAAGACAAAGACTATCACTGCCATTAGTACATCAACATTCATCAGGTATTGAGAGTGTTGATTCATCTGTTGCATCGCCCTCATCTCCAGTACGAGAAAAACTCGTTAATGAACTTGTTCAAAGTCTTTTGATGAAAAAAGATGGAAAACAATTTCGAAATATTCCATTAGAAAAGTTACATGCAGCTGCACTGAAAATTCTCGAGGAAGAGCAAGACCAAAGTCATGCACCAGCATCAACAGTCTACTCAACTCCTGCCCTTACACCATCAGAATTTCAACTAGATTCGCCTTGTTCTTATGAAGAATATCACGCGAGTTGGCAACCAGCTGATCAAAAACCATGTGAAGATAACTATGATTATTCCGTATTTCCATCAAAAACCTTCAAGAAATTGCATGATCAAGTGTGTGGTGGTGGTGGTCGTGCAACTAGTCCTTCTCCGAATGTCTCAATTGGAAACAGGAGAGGAAGTTTACCAAGAAGTCCTTTAACTAGATCCACTCACAATAACGATCCTTATTCCCACTCTCATTCACCTTCACCATTTAATTAAAAAAAAATTTAAATTAAAATTAGGGATTACAACACAGAATTCAAATAATTGCAAAAAAAAACACCCACTGTACAAAAAATTTCGAACATAAACTGTAAAATTTTTAAGAAAATAAAATTGGATATCAATCAAAATTTAACAAAAATGGGAAAAATAATCAAAAAGTGATCAAAAGGGCTGTCATTCAGTGATGAGTTGTAATCCGTTAAAGAGTTTTATCGAATAATATTTATAAATTATAAGGTACTCTTCAATTTAAACTGAATGATAATTAAAATTGAAAATTTTACGATTGGAATTTGTGTTTGAAGAAAACTGCTTCTGTATCGCTAGAATTAGGCTTTTTATCAGTAATTATCAGCACTTTTCATCGCTTATCAATTCTCATTTCATTAAAAAAAAACAACCATCAAAACGAAAAATTCACATAATTCTCTCAATAAAGTGAGCTAATGATAGCTTTCATTACCTCTCTTATTGAAGGGAAGCTGACCTTGACCTTGAATCGAAATCAGACCGACTTGTCATGACGCTCATTAGATCTCATTCGTTCATTTTTAACTGTGTCTCTCTTTTCCTTTAAGCAAAATATGCTAAATGCTTAAAATTATGATCGTATAAAATTCATATCGTTCAAAAAACTTAAAATTAACAATGTTATTTGATTTTAGATAACAAAAAATGAGCAAATTCCACCTTTTTTGATAAATTGACATAGGTTTACTTTAAAATTTCTCTTCAACACAAGAATTTTTTTTACATATTTTTACTGAACTTTCTTTTTATTATTTTTTAAATCTCATTCAATTAAAATTTACCATAAAAAGGTGAAATTTCCTCAAAATACTCAATGAAAGCTGTTTGATTTTTGCTCTTTAATGTTATTTTTGTCCAATTTTTTTGTAAAAAAATTTTAATTTTACGAGTTTAAAAAGAACTTATTTTAATAATTATTTTTATTTTTTATTCCATTTTAACAGGTCCAGGAACAACTGATATGTAAAAAATATGGTTGATTGATTTGTACAACTCATCACTGTTGGTTTTAAATTAATAAAAAAATGAAATTAATTTAACTTTTTTTCTTTCTTGAAATAACACAATCAATTTATGAACTAACTTAAAACACTTATATTATAAAAATAAAAAAAAACGATATGAAATGAAAATTATTTATAATGTTAAATAAAAAATGATACGAAAATTAATGAAAATGTCTTAGATAAATTAAATTATAAATTGAATTTAAATGTAAAATTAAAATAAATTCTTTCTAAAATTTTTGATTAAATTATCAAATGAATATGAAATTGTTAGATTTAAAAATGAAACAAAAGATATATTTCTTGTTATTATTTAAATGAAATTTTGTTATAATTCTTATTATCCATGTGTGTTCCAATAATATTTTATTGTAATTTAATGAAAAATAAATAATAAATCAGCACATTAATTTAAATTAAAAGAAATAAAGTTGTATTAAATATTTAAAAAAAAAGTTAATAAAAAAATCATATTAATGAATTGGTATTTTTCGTGTTTTTTTTTGGTTATTGTCCGTGTCTGCAAATATTTTGCGAATGGTTCCCATTCAGTTTAATTTTATGTATTACAAGTACAGGTCATGAGGAGTTTGTACATCACTCATTGAGATTAAGAAACCGGATAAAAAATTCTTCCTATTGAATGGAAGTCGGTATTAAAATTAATAGTTTCAAATGCCCCTGAGTTTCAAATTCTTCTAAAGAAAGCATATAGGCACCTTTGAACCATAATAGCTTGTTTATCCAACTGAAATTTTCATTAGTTTAATAAAACATTCATTATATTTCTGGCCAAAAGATGGCTCCCGAGTGTTAAATTTTTGAAATTTATTTTTTAATTTTTACGTTGTTCGATATCTTGATAATATGAAAAAAATGGGAATGGTTTTACAAAATTGCATTTCAAATGGAGATAAAACTTCAAAAAAACATTGAAAAATCAACCAGAAAAATGATTTTTGAAATTTGAAGAAACGACCTACCTTCACTGATTTTTTGCACATTTTCATGCTCCAACTTCCTAGTACCAAAATTCCAAAATTTTTCAAAGAAATCTAAAATCGGTTGATTGCATCTCATCAGGCAGACCTCAAACCATCTCGAACCACTTCGACCCAACCTAGAATATTCTTAGATTAGCCAAAAATATGAATTTTGAAATTTGGAGAAAGGCCATACCTTGACTGATTTTTTGCATATTTTCATGCTTCAACTTACTTGTACCAAAATTTCAAAATTTTTGAAAGAAATCTAAAATCGGTTGATTGCATCTCATCAGGCAGACCTCAAACCGTCTCGAACCACTTCGACCCAACCTAGAATATTCTTAGATCAGCCAAAAATATGAATTTTGAAATTTGGAGAAAGGCCATACCTTGACTGATTTTTTGCACATTTTCATGCTCCAACTTCCTAGTACCAAAATTCCAAAATTTTTCAAAGAAATCAAAAATCTGTTGATTGCATTTCATCAGGCAGACCTCAAACCGTCTCGAACCACTTCGACCCAACCTAGAATATTCTTAGATTAGCCAAAAATATGAATTTTGAAATTTGGAGAAAGGCCCTACCTTCACTGATTTTTTGCACATTTTAATGCTTCAACTTCCTAGTACCAAAATTCCAAAATTTTTCAAAGAAATCAAAAATCTGTTGATTGCATCTTATCAGGTAGACTTCAAACTGCCTCGAACCACTTCGACCCCACCTAGAATATTTTTATATCAACCAAAAATATGAATTTTGAAATTTGGAGAAAGGCCTTACCTTCACTGATTTTTTACATATTTCCATGCTTCAACTTCCGAGTGCTAAAATTCAAAAATTTTTCAAAGATATCCAAAATCGGTTGATTGCATCTCATCAGGTAGACCCCAAACCGTCTCGAACCACTTCGACCCAACCTAGAATATTCTTATATCAGCCAAAAATATGAATTTTGAAATTTGGAGAAAGGCCTTACCTTCACTGATTTTTTGCACATTTTCATGCTCCAACTTCCTAGTACCAAAATTCCAAAATTTTTCAAAGAAATCAAAAATCTGTTGATTGCATCTCATCAGGTAGACTTCAAATTGCCTCGAACCACTTCGACCCCACCTAGAATATTTTTACATCAACCAGAAATATGAATTTTGAAATTTGGAGAAAGGCCCTACCTTCACTGATTTTTTGCACATTTTCATGCTCCAACTTCCTAGTACCAAAATTCCAAAATTTTTCAAAGAAATCAAAATTCTGTTGATTGCATCTCATCAGGTAGACTTCAAATTGCCTCGAACCACTTCGACCCCACCTAGAATATTTTTACATCAACCAGAAATATGAATTTTGAAATTTGGAGAAAGGCCATACCTTGACTGATTTTTTGCACATTTTCATGCTTCAACTTCCTAGTCCAAAAAAAAAATTATGTGAAATGTAATCAAATTTGATAATTCAAATGGTCCGTCAAATGAATTTTGCGCGTGTACGATTTACCATAGATATCACAAATAAAAGGACGAGGTTTCGAAGAAACATTCTTGTTTGATGAGATTTCTGTATGAATTGCAAAAACGATTTCAAATTATTTCATTTAATCAAAGGTTCCTATGATTGTGATTTCAAGATCTGGCCTTCTTTTTTATGATTTTTTTTTGGAATCCAATTAAAGTAACTTATGAAAATTCTTTCACTGAATGAATTGCAAAAACGATTTCAAATTATTTCATTTAATCAAAGGTTCCTATGATTGTGATTAAAGTTCAATATTATAATCTGGTTACGTGGTTTAACAAAAAAAATATGTGAAATGTAAACTTACCTGAAGTTAGCAAGGACCTTAAAACTGACTCTTAATCGATGGGGGAGGGTCAGAATTGTGGGTCTGACCCCCTCTCCGACCTTCTGGGGGGTCAGCAAGGACTTTTATAGAACAAAAAAAATTTTTTTTTTCAGCAAGAACCTCAAAAAGGACTTTATAAATTTAACCCTGTCTCTAAAGTTCTGCTATGTAAGCAAGGAGTTATCAAAATATCCTGAAAATAACATCTGCAGAAAGGTACAAACTAACATTCTGCATCATTAGATTTTCATTTTTCATCCATTTTGATACCGATATGCTTGTCCCATTGACCAAAAATGACGTTTTCTTGATTTTTCGTGTTTTTTACGTATGAATAACGGCACTATTGTATGTGCTATCAAAAAATCCTGAAAATAACAACTGCAGAAAGGTTCAAGCTAACTTTTATTATCGATATGATATTTCTTGATCAAAAGTTACAGCAATGCAAAGTCACGTTGAGCCTCACCAAAAATCGCTATAAAGAGCTTCATCGTATCAAAGTTTTTCCAACCAAAACGATATCAAATTTAATCCGATTTTAATGATCTTATAATCAAAAAAAAAGTGTGAATTTGAGTGATTTAACGGTTCAAAAATTATCGATATGATATTTCTTGATCAAAAGTTACAGCAATGCAAAGTCACGTTAAGCCTCACCAAAAATCGATATAAAGAGCTTCATCGTATCAAAGTTTTTCCAACCAAAACGATATCAAATTTAATCCGATTTTAATGATCTTATAATCAAAAAAAAAGTGTGAATTTGAGTGATTTAACGGTTCAAAAATTATCGATATGATATTTCTTGATCAAAAGTTACAGCAATGCAAAGTCACGTTGAGCCTCACCAAAAATCGATATAAAGAGCTTCATCGTATCAAAGTTTTTCCAACCAAAACGATATCAAATTTAATCCGATTTTAATGATCTTATAATCAAAAAAAAAGTGTGAATTTGAGTGATTTAACGGTTCAACAATTATCGATATGATATTTCTTGATCAAAAGTTACAGCAATGCAAAGTCACGTTAAGCCTCACCAAAAATCGATATAAAGAGCTTCATCGTATCAAAGTTTTTCCAACCAAAACGATATCAAATTTAATCCGATTTTAATGATCTTAAAATCAAAAAAAAAGTGTGAATTTGAGTGATTTAACGGTTCAAAAATTATCGATATAATATTTCTTAATCAAAAGTTACAGCAATGCAAAGTCACGTTAAGCCTCACCAAAAATCGCTATAAAGAGCTTCATCGTATCAAAGTTTTTCCAACCAAAACGATATCAAATTTAATCCGATTTTAATGATCTTATAATCAAAAAAAAGGTGTGAATTTGAGTGATTTAACGGTTCAAAAATTATCGATATGATATTTCTTGATCAAAAGTTACAACAATGCAAAGTCACGTTAAGCCTCATCAAAAATCGCTATAAAGAGCTTCATCGTATCAAAGTTTTTCCAACCAAAACGATATCAAATTTAATCCGATTTTAATGATCTTATAATCAAAAAAAAAGTGTGAATTTGAGTGATTTAACGGTTCAAAAATTATCGATATGATATTTCTTGATCAAAAGTTACAGCAATGCAAAGTCACGTTGAGCCTCACCAAAAATCGCTATTAAGAGCTTCATCGTATCAAAGTTTTTCCAACCAAAACGATATCAAATTTTATCCGATTTTAATGATCTTATAATCAAAAAAAAGGTGTGAATTTCAGTGATTTAACGGTTCAAAAATTATGGATATGATATTTCTTGATCAAAAGTTACAGCAATGCAAAGTCACGTTAAGCCTCATCAAAAATCGCTATAACGAGCCTCATCGTATTAAAGTTTTTCCAACCAAAACGATATCAAATTTAATCCGATTTTAATGATCTTATAATCAAAAAAAAGGTGTGAATTTGAGTGATTTAACGGTTCAAAAATTATCGATATGATATTTCTTGATCAAAAGTTACAGCAATGCAAAGTCACGTTAAGCCTCACCAAAAATCGCTATAACGAGCTTCATCGTATCAAAGTTTTTCCAATCAAAACAATATCAAATTCGATCCGATTTTAATGATCTTATAATCGATAAAAAGCTGTGAATTTCAGTGATTTAACAGTGCAAAAATTATCGATATGATATTTCTTGATCAAAAGTTACAGCAATGCAAAGTCATGTTAAGCCTCACCAAAAATCGCTATAACGAGCTTCATCGTATCAAAGTTTTTTCAATCAAAACGATATCAAATTTAATCCGATTTTAATGATCTTATAATCGATAAAAAGCTGTGAATTTGAGTGATTTAACAGTGCAAAAATTATCGATATGATATTTCTTGATCAAAAGTTACAGCAATGCAAAGTCACGTTAAGCCTCACCAAAAATCGCTATAACGAGCTTCATCGTATCAAAGTTTTTTCAATCAAAACGATATCAAATTTAATCCGATTTTAATGATCTTATAATCGATAAAAAGCTGTGAATTTGAGTGATTTAACAGTGCAAGAATTATCGATATGATATTTCTTGATCAAAAGTTACAGCAATGCAACGTCACGTTAAGCCTCACCAAAAATCGCTATAACGAGCTTCATCGTATCAAAGTTTTTTCAATCAAAACGATATCAAATTTAATCCGATTTTAATGATCTTATAATCGATAAAAAGCTGTGAATTTGAGTGATTTAACAGTGCAAAAATTATCGATATGATATTTCTTGATCAAAAGTTACAGCAATGCAAAGTCACGTTAAGCCTCACCAAAAATCGCTATAACGAGCTTCATCGTATCAAAGTTTTTCCAATCAAAACAATATCAAATTCGATCCGATTTTAATGATCTTATAATCGATAAAAAGCTGTGAATTTCAGTGATTTAACAGTGCAAAAATTATCGATATGATATTTCTTGATCAAAAGTTACAGCAATGCAAAGTCACGTTAAGCCTCATCAAAAATCGCTATAACGAGCCTCATCGTATAAAAGTTTTTCCAACCAAAACGATATCAAATTTAATCCGATTTTAATGATCTTATAATCAAAAAAAAGGTGTGATTTTGAGTGATTTAACGGTTCAAAAATTATCGATATGATATTTCTTGATCAAAAGTTACAGCAATGCAAAGTTACGTTGAGCCTCACCAAAAATCGCTATTAAGAGCTTCATCGTATCAAAGTTTTTCCAACCAAAACGATATCAAATTTAATCCGATTTTAATGATCTTATAATCAAAAAAAAGGTGTGAATTTCAGTAATTTAACGGTTCAAAAAATATCGATATGATATTTCTTGATCAAAAGTTACAGCAATGCATAGTCACGTTAAGCCTCACCAAAAATCGCTATAACGAGCTTCATCGTATCAAAGTTTTTCCAATCAAAACAATATCAAATTCGATCCGATTTTAATGATCTTATAATCGATAAAAAGCTGTGAATTTCAGTGATTTAACAGTGCAAAAATTATCGATATGATATTTCTTGATCAAAAGTTACAGCAATGCAAAGACACGTTAAGCCTCATCAAAAATCGCTATAAAGAGCTTCATCGTATCAAAGTTTTTCCAATCAAAACAATATCAAATTCGATCCGATTTTAATGATCTTATAATCGATAAAAAGCTATGAATTTCAGTGATTTAACAGTGCAAAAATTATCGATATGATATTTCTTGATCAAAAGTTACAGCAATGCAAAGTCACGTTGAGCCTCACCAAAAATCGCTATAACGAGCCTCATCGTATAAAAGTTTTTCCAACCAAAACGATATCAAATTTAATCCGATTTTAATGATCTTATAATCAAAAAAAAGGTGTGATTTTGAGTGATTTAACGGTTCAAAAATTATCGATATGATATTTCTTGATCAAAAGTTACAGCAATGCAAAGTTACGTTGAGCCTCACCAAAAATCGCTATAAAGAGCTTCATCGTATCAAAGTTTTTCCAACCAAAACGATATCAAATTTAATCCGATTTCTATGATCTGATGATCGGAAAAAAGGTGTGAATTTCAGTGATTTAACGGTGCAAAAATTATCGATATGATATTTCTTGATCAAAAGTTACAGCAATGCAAAGTCACGTTGAGCCTCACCAAAAATCGCTATAACGAGCTTCAACGTATAAAAGTTTTTCCAACCAAAACGATATCAAATTTAATCCGATTTCTATGATCTGATGATCGGAAAAAAGGTGTGAATTTGAGTAATTTAACGGTTCAAAAATTATCGATGTGATATTTCTTGACCAAAAGTTACAGCAATGCAAAGTCACGTTGAGCCTCACCAAAAATCGCTATAAAGAGCTTCATCAGAATACTTTTAACAAAAAATTTTATTAAAAAATTATCAATAAATTTCATAAGTATGAAAAAAAAGGTTGCAAGAGGCCAAAGGAGTTTAATACTTACCACCCCTTGAATATCAATTTTTAACCATTTCAATGTAGTACTAGATCTGTAGTAAACTCGTAAAAAAAAGAAAACAGAAAATCAAAAAATAAACAGAGAGTATCATAACAAGTGTATATCGTAGTCGCAACGAAAACAAAAATAAAATCATGAATGAAGTTATAAATTTACTACATTCCTCGTAGACTTCATTGAATGAAACTCTCATTGTCTTCGCTCATTCTCTCATTTTAATCTCCCAACTGATATATCCATTTTGAGACAAGATTAAATGAAAATTGTGAGAATTTGATATGAAACTACATTTATTACAATTTTATATACAATACAAGAGCCAGCTGATGATGAAGGTACTGTTAGTTATTATAATAACACATTTTTCTTTTAATAGTACACACAAAAATTATACTCTGACTTCAATTTGTGTATGACTGTGTGCATACGATAGCAAAACATAACATTTAACATAACATATATCGGTTAGTTTCTTCTTGTATTTTTATACATACTTTTTTTTGTTCAGTTATGTTTACAACTGAAAGCGAACAAAATCAGCAGCAGCACTTTCAGTCACCTGTGAACATTTGTGCGTACAGCATCGGTTTTCTCTTCGCGGTCTCTTATATTATATGTACGGTATTTTAATAACAATTCATAATAAATAAAAAAAATAACATTTTTAAATTAAACTTATAATTTTAATATAAAAAAAAAATCATAATAATTTCATATTATTTTAATGATTTTATTTAAAATTTATAGTTAAAAAAAATTAACTGTTTAAAAGAGGGTAACAAACAAAAAAATAATCATAATAATAATAAATTTTAATGTTATAATTAAACATTATATGTATAAAAAAAATAATAATAATAATAATCAATAGGGATTCAAAATAATAATAAAATATAATAAAGGTCGATGCAGTTAAAATTTATATGATGATAATTATTCGCGACCATCAATGTAACAAAAATAACAACAAAAAAATTATAAATGATGATTATAAACAAATAATTATGGCCCATTGCGGTTTCAATATAAAAGTTATAAAAACATTATATCTGTAACAAAATATCACAAGAATTAAGTGTAAAATATATAAAAAAAATAATAGAATAACATCAAAATAAACTTGATTAAATATAATCATAAACTACTTGAAATTTTAGAGGTTTTCCAAAACATAATAATAAAAATAAACAATAAACACGATTCATGATAATGTTGTTGTATGTGAGTGTGTGTGTAAAATAAATTATAACATAATTTAAATGTGAATTAAATGAAATAAAACAAAATATCTCTTTAACAACATTAAAGTGATTTCAATTGAATAATTTGATAAATATTTATTTAGTGTTTTTTTTTTGTAAATTCTATTTATTTTTATTTTTTTTGTAATTTTATGAGAACTTTCAACTCAAAACACTTGTTTTTTTTTTAAGTTCTTGTTTCATTCGATTATAAAATTTTAAGTTCCAATGAAAATTTTTGTAGTAAGATAAATTTAACTGTTAATGCTTAATTTTTAATTTTTCAATTTGAAATTACATTGAAAAAAGTAGTTTAAATTTAAAAAAAAATATTTTTGCTTAATTTTTAGGTATTTAATGTTACACTCATTTGATACAAAATTATTCAAAAAAAATACTTTCGAAGCAAAAGTGTGCAATATTTTTTAGCCGTTATAGTAAAATTAAATATTTACAATAAATTTTTTCTTCTCTTTCTTAAAAGTAGAGTACAAATTTTTTACTTGTTCTTAAATATTCATATGAGTTTAGTGGTAAAAAAATTAATTAAAATTAATTAAGAAGAAGTTGTTGAAAAATGTTATTTTTTTTTAAATTGTCATTCTTTGTTCATTTTCATTATAATATAGCGTTAACCCCCTCTCAGTGTAACCCCGATTCAGCTTCTGGCTGGTTTCGGGCACTTAAGTGATATGCTAAGTTAAAAACAAAGTGATGTTAGACTAATAAAAGATTATGGGAGCTAGATTATGTGAGTTTAGAGCTCAAATTGGATTCAATCTGGTTCAATTCAGGTTCTGTGAGTTTTGAGCACTCACAAAGGTCAGGCAGTTCAATCAGGATTTTTCAGTATTAGTTAGAAGTCATTTAGAAGTTATTTACAAGCTATCAAAAAGATATTCAGCAGTTATCAAGGAATCATTCATGAGTTATTTAAGACGTAGGATTTCAAGTCCGTTTTGAAGAGCACTACATTTGTTTCTTTCTTCAGTTGATCAGGTAGCTTGTTAAAATTCGATAATCCAGTGGCCAATAAGCTATTAAAAAGTAAGTTAGATCTATGTTTGAGCATTAGCAGATTTTTTTTAAATTTTTGATAAAACGAATTTTACTTGATGCGTTATAATCGCAGTTTTTATTTGGCCTGTTGTGCAAAAAAACCAAACAAGAAGCATTCAATGCTCAAAAAGGCATAGAATGTTTTAAAAATAGGTAGAATATGCGATTCCTAAAAAAAGACACCCAAAATTAAAAAAAAAAGTTTGAATTTACTGAACTCTTTTCTAAATTTCATGTATTCTCAGACAACAGAGCATGCCTTTTATTGAGTTCCTGAAGAAAATTGGATTAAAATCACCAAACTAAAAGACCATTCAATGATTATCATCATAAAAACTGATTATCGACCGCTTAACATAATTTTATTATTATTGACTTTCTTCTTAAATCCTTCTAAATCTTCAATACTCATGTAATTAAAGTGATAAACTAATAATTTACTATCAAAATAAATAAATATCTTAATTAATCTGTAATATTTTAAATTTTCAGTGTAAAATAGTAACATTATCCAAAAATATGAACAAAAATATGGTTAAAAATGTATTTTGAAAATCATTAATCATCAAAATAAAGAGGAAAAAAAAGAAAAAGTGTAACGAATTTATCATAAAAAGCGATGAAATTTAAATAATTGTGACTAATTCACTTAAAAAAATCGTTTAATAATAATGTATCAGTATTTATAAACTCAAATTAAATTTAAATTACAGAAGATTAACATTGAAAATAAATTTAAAAAAAAAATTAAAAGAAAGGAATAAGTGTGTTAAAAAACAAAAAACTGGATTAAAATTTTTTATTAATTTTATAAACAAAATCGATGTAATTTCATCTGAAATCTGAAATTCAATGTGAGGTGAGTTTATTTTCATTTAAAATGTATGTAAAATTAATTCAAAGATAATTTCATGGTATTTTAACAGTAATTACCTTTTTAATTACATGAAAAATTAAATTTATGTTAATATAAAAGTGGCTTAGAATTTACCTCAAATTATGACCTTTTTTATTTTGTTGTGTCCCAAAGAGAGTCACAATTTAACATAAATAATGATGCAAAAATGTCAACCATTTTTCATATCCAACACTTTGCTCTGACATTTTTTCTTCCGGTTACTTTTCCTTTTTATTCTCGTTTAACTAAGTAAAAAAAAATCCTTTCTCATTTTTTGAGGAAATAAGTTAAAAGGAAGAAGGAAAAACATTAAAAAGGACGGATAAATTACGTGGTTAAGCTAAAATTGTAGAAATAAGTAAGTCAAGTCTTTAAAATGAAATTGAGAAAAAAAAATTAAATAATTAAGAATAATTATGTAACTTTTCTTTGTTTGTGTGGGTGGTTATTTGATCTAAATAATTACAATAAAAAAATTACAATAAAAAAAAGTATCATGAATATTAAAATTAAATGAAATCTTTTGAATTTGAAATTACATTAAAATTTTCAAGAGAACTTTAAATGGATATCAAAAGAACTTTTGTAAGTGAAATTTAAAAGCATACCACAATTGTATGAACATTTCTATGTTTGTGTGCCTGAAAAAAGTTCTATGAGCAAATAAAATGAATTAAATTGCATGAAAAATTGTTTTAATTAACTTCATTTAAGGAAGATTTTCCCTCATCTTTCAATGAAAATGTGAATTTTTTTTGTGTAATTTTCCTTCATTTTATTTTTTTCAGTGCATATCTTGAAAATGTCGGTATTGTGGGCGGTTGAGCTGTCCGTCCGTCCGTCTGTGTCAATTACGCCAATCATAAAAAAATGTCGCCAATCATGAAAAATATCGTTTATCATTAAAAATATCGTTTATCATTGAAACATGTCGCTATCATTGAAAAATGTCGCAAATCATTTAAAAAATGCCACCAATCATGAAAAATATCGTCAGTCATTGGAAAATGTCCCAAGTCATTGAAAAATGTTGACTGACCAAAATGGCTACCTAACCCCATTAATCAAAATGGCAGATAAAATCCAAAAACGATATAAAATCCAAAAAACCGATATAAACGATATTTTTGAAGATTTTGTTTGACTCAACGTTAAATTTTGATAAAATTGGCGAATTCTTAACATTGAAATGCGCTCGTGTATATTGCTGACGATAACGTTTTAATTTTTTTTATTTTTATTACGCACCGTTGTCTTGCATTTTTATTCGTTTTCTCAGTATTATTTTTTTTGTTGCCTGTTCACAAATAAAAATGAAGTAATTATGTTTGGATGGTAACTTGAGCATTTTTTTTATACGAATCATTTTAAGTGAAAAGAAAAAAAAAGAATATCAGGATGCTACAAAAAAATGCTTAATGGATACTGAAAGAAAAAAAAACTAGAATTAAAGTGGTCAATCATTGGGAAAATCGATAATTTTTTTTCCACGTGATTATCGATTACTCATAACATAATTACTCAAAGCATCTGATACAAAAAAATCGAAAAAATCATCATTATACAAAAAATTAAAACAATTTTGATTCATGTCACGGTCTCACATCATTGAAAAGTTAATTTAATTTTTTTTATTATATAATACAAGATTAAATTTTTCATTTAATTTTATAAACAAATAAAAACATAATTCGCTTGATCAGTAAAGCAATCCCCCTTTTGAAAAAGTATCTCAAATTGTGTATAATTCAAAATTATGTCACACACACACTTATTTGCACTTGAAAAAAACAATCAACTGTAATAATAAATGATAATAAATAATGCTATTTTAACGACTTAATATATAAAGTCCATTCAATAATAAAAAAAGTAACGGCATGCAAACCTGAAAAGTAAGTGCCTAACCTATTATATTGTGTGTGTTAGCAATTGCTAACTTATAGATAGAGAAAAATCGCGAACATGCGTTTTATTTATTTATTTAATATATATATTTAAATTCAACAAGAGCTTCACTTATTTCAGGCTAACTGAACGGAAGAAACTAGTTTTTTTTATTGAACTACACACTCATGATTCATTTGTTATGTTGTTTGGCATGTAATCGAATCTCAGTGTAACTGTTACATCAATTTGCAGTGTGTATGGCTGAATGGCATGCCGTTGAACTAAATTTTCAATAACAGAGTGAAGAAGAAAGGAATGTCGATGAATGTGATCAATGAATGCAGTAAAAATGCACTTTAACTATTGTTGCTAATTAATTACGTGAGCTGCAAGGAAAAGAAGTGCTCTCACTTGCTGTTCATTAATTATATGTTTTTTTTATATTGAAAAAATATATTTTATTACAAAGGAAAAATTTATTGATTAAAATTAATTTATATTGACTTTGATGATGATGATGATGTGAAAATTATATCAGTGCAATATTATTGAAATTTGGATGAAGGTGCTCATTTCTCGTAAATTTTAAAACAAATTTAGGTATTTTGGGTGCTCATACGCCTCTTGTGCTCTGTGTCACACAATTCACATTCTTATCCATAACGATTAAATTTCAATAATCAAAAAAAAATTGTGGTATTTTCGCAAAATGCGGAAATTTTCGAAATTTAGGTAACTTCCGCGTTTTTGTTAAAATCCCAAATTTTTACAGATTCCACTAGTTGAAAAAAAATATTTTAATACATTTGAAAAAAATAAAATTTAATGAATGAGTTATCAAGCTCTGCAGGGTGATTTCCGGGTCATTTTCAACTAACAGTGTGCCTTTAAATCCATTTTAAAGGCATTTTACAAGGAAAAATTTCATAATTTACTGTTAAAACCATGACACGCTTGATACCACTCATAAAATAGCAAAATAAATTATTCTGGATAACATCATCATGACAAACTATTTAAATCATATTTGAAGCATTAAATAAATCAAGAGTTTGTAGGTTGATAAGAAAATGCATAGGACAAAACTGGATTTTTTCTGTACAAGAACCGTAATTTGATATTATTTTAAAATATTTAATATAACAAGATGATAATTAATAAATATTTAATATTGAAAAAAAACGGTTTGAATTTGAACTGAATTTCATCGTATTAACACTGATTTATGGATTTTCAAAGATGAATTTTTCAATTCTTATTACATTACTATGGAAAACTTACCTTTTTGTTAATCTTCTTAGAATAGTGATGGACTGGATCGTGAATGGGTGTTGATTAATGATTTTTTACCTTTTTGCCTTGCTTAAACGAAAATTGATACCGGTTCACTTTGATTTATTTTCTAATCACACTAATTATCTCTCGTTTTTTTCATTACACTTAATTTGTCAAATGAGTTCAATAAATGTAATTTATATTGATATTGAGGAATTTTAAGGTGATAAACAGGGAATAAAAGGATAAGGAAAAGGGTTTAAGATTTTTTTTTAAATTTAGTTTATTAATGATGCTCATCAAATTCCATTATTCGAAAACTTTTCATGTTCATTAGTCAATCTGTCTATCAATTTTAATTTTAAATAAACAACTTTTTGCAGTGCTAGATTTCGTCAATTAACATATGACACCAGTTAAGTAGGCTGATTGATTGCTTTGAACTGATCAACGCCTCGACCTTGATTTTTTCTTAAATTTTTGTGATCACAACAAGAAGTGAGAATATGAAAGGGAGAAATGAGAGAAGAGAAAAAGAGAGCGAGAAGGGGAAGAGAGTGAAGAAAAACAAAGCCATAGAAAAAATTAAAATTAACCAAATCAAATAGACAAGCAAACACCAAAAATTTTGAAGCACACTTTCAATAGCAAATTGAGTGCTATAATTAATTAATTGTGCCGGCAGATACCGGTACACTAATTTCATTTTGAAATGTGTGTATATAAAATGAAATGAAATTAAACCCATTCAAATACAACTTGAAACAAAGTACAGCTGCAATAATAATGATATAAAAATGATAATTACTATGATTTCTATAAAAGCAGAAGTGTGTTACATTTTTCATTATCATGGTTTTTTTTTTATTTTAAATATTTCAAGATCAATGTGCTTCACATACTTAACATGCTTCACAGTTTCGTGCTTTTAATTCCTCTTAAAAAAAAGTATCTATACGTTTTTTTTTTCATTTTAATTTTAATTTTGTAGGTGCGCTTTTTAATTTAACCTCTTTATCTTTCTTTTTATTTAAAAAAATAATAATAATAATTTTTTTCACTTTTGTTGAGAATTGTAACAGTTTTTTTTTGTTTTTGTAAAAATCATTAAATTAAGTTAAAATAACATCAAAATAATGCGTGTAAAGAATATCGACATATTTTATGATTGTTTTATTCACATGAAAAGAAAATTAGCGATAAAATTGTGTAAGTTGCATGTTGATTTAGAGCAAAACTGTGTAATTTTTTATGATGTTCAAATTTGTTAGTTATACCGTTTTTTTTTCAATTCAAGTCGATGTAAAACCTCGGTATACTTTCACTCATATATGTAACATTTAAATTCATCATGATTTTTTGTTAACATTAAAACAATTTAATCGGATTTTACTTAACTCGTCGAAAAAATTAATCATCGATGTTTCATGTCATTACGAAAATGCAAGAAAAAAATAGGGAAAAAGTAATTGTGAAGGAAATTTCAAAAGTGCATTTTCGGGTTTTGTATTGGAATTTAAAATTAAAGGGTTCAACTTTAAGCATCATATCAACGTGACGATAGCCGAAGCCTCTCTCATACTTACTCTTGTCAAACGTTTTGGCAGCAAATTCAACGATCTTTTTTTGATCAAGAGCCTATATACATCTCTTGTCAGATTCATTCTTGAATATGGGAAACTAGTCTGGATGCCCGCCTTCAAAATTGACATTGATCGAATTGAGTCAATTCAAAAACAATTTCTATTGTTCTGCCTTAGAAACCTTGGCTGGAAGGAGAGGTTCCATTTACCTCCTTATAGGCTTCGACTCAACCTGATCAACATGCTGACTTTACGAGATCGTCAAGAAATCGCTTGTTCCACTTTCGTTCATGACATCAGATAAGAACATCAAATCCGAATTTATAACATCAAAATTCGAAAAAATGGATCATCATCGTGACCTCTAAGTGAAACGAGTCTTCAGGCAGACTTGCTCTTCATCAATATACTATGCCAACAGCACTATCAACCGTTGTACTGAGTTATTCAATGTTCAATTAATAAACGGCTACAAATTTATATTATAAATTACAGGGACTAAAAAGTCCCTGGACAGGATGAAGATTAAAAGCAAAGACAGATGTCAAAATGATCCCCATAAACTAAATTTTCATTGAAAAAACACCACAAGGAAGCAAGTATTGAATAATAATAATAACAATAATCATCGTAATTGAATTAGAGAGCGTGTGTATTTCATGTTTAACTGACAAATTTTGAAATTGATCGTGAATTTCCTTCTTTGGTTTTTAATTTTTTTTTTATTTTAAATGAAATTCATAGAAAAAATTGATCACACACAAATAATTCGATGACAAAATTAATGATATGATCACCATGTGAGACCCAGACACATGAGAGTAGAAGTTGATTGTTACGTAAATTTTACTTTCAATCAAAAATTAAAGTTTATTACTAAAACAATCAAAATAATCATCATCATCATCACAATTATTGAAAGATTTTAAAAAAAATATAAAAATATTAAAATGGTTTAATGGAAAAATGAAGCGTAATGAAGAGTGGCATAGGTCAATTTGTTCATTTTACCTCTTTCAAGTCAAAGGTCATTCGAATAAAAATTATGTCATTTGATGTCGATGAATTACATCAAAATTAACTTGTAATGTGAAATTAAGTTCAAATAACATGCTAAGTGAAAATTTTTGTAATGAAATCTCTTTTTAAAATCAATTAGAACTAAAATGCAATTCCATTTCATTTCCCACAGTTTTTCTTTTCAATTTACTCAACTTTTTATTTTAACAAGGAATTATCTGGATTTAATTGCATCATTTTTATCCTTTTATAAGTGTATCAAGATCAAATTGATACCAGAAAAGGCACTTAGCAACACATTGTTGAATCAGAAAAGAAAATAGCTTTAATGTCATTTATTTCAATACATTTCATTTGAGAACAAAATACAACAATAACTAGGAAAAAAAAGTAAAGAAAATTAAATTATAATAAAAAAAGTTTCCTTTGATACTCATTTTTGTGCTTTAACTGTTTCGTACTTGAGAGTAAAACAGTGGACATTGATAGTGTAATTTTTTTATTTCAATTTTTTCCGAAGAATAAGGAGAAATTGAGGAAAAAATGTGAGAAATTAATTTTATTTCACTTTTGTCGAGGAAAAAGTTTTAGTTAAACTTTTCACTAACTAGCTTTAAAAGTACGAGTAACGACCATTGTTAGTCCCGATTGGTATAAAAATTGTAATAAGTTTACATTAACTGGCTTGTTGCTCAATGTATCGCAATACATTTAAATCCGATTTTCAACTAGAACTTTTTTACAAGGAAAAAAAAATTCTTCGAGGAACTTTGTAAAGCGAACTTGTTAATTTTATTTATAGACGTTTTTTCATGTTCTCGTTACTGAAGATTTCACTTTGCATTTTATTTTTAATGAAAAAAAATAAGTTTTTGCTTCATGGAGACATGGAACTTCAGTTGTAAATACTGAAGCATGGGTACAGCTGTGAGGAGTTCAATGTCTTTTTTTTATGAATCCAGGGTTGCCAATCATTCATAATTTTTTAAACATCATTTTCTTAAATTAACCTTGTCTAGAATTAGGGGGTTGTCAGATAACTTGTCAAGAAAAAAATCATTTTACATTTTGGCGCATTTGGCATCTGGCGAATTTTGCTTTTGGCGCATTTGGCAAAATTGATGCATTTACGTTTTACGAATTTGGCGCATTTGGCATTTGACGCATTTGGCAAATTTAGCATTTGACGTAATTGGCGCATTTGGCGGCTTTGGCATTTGAAATATGAATTTGACACCACCTGACTACCCCCTGTCTCTAATTGATGCCTCAGTTCTAAGTTTTTCCTTCTTGATTTTAATTATGTCGACCCCTCAACTCACTGCTTAACCTTAAAAATTGGCAACACGGCATTTTTTACCATAAAATTTAAATAAATTCGAAACCAATTTTTTTCAATGAAAATAACTTTAAAACTAGTGTGTTAATGTAATAATAATAAAATAAAGGAAGCCACACAATTCAAGATAAATTAGAATTTCATAAATAAATAAAAAACCAACACACACTCAGCTGTATCATTGTTCCAACCCTTAAACAAAAAGTAAACATGGATTTTCCATTCAAGCATAATCATAATTTATACCAACAACGAATAAGCACATTAAGTGAATAGAGTTCCATGTACAAAAAAAAAATTATAGAAGAAATATTTTCAGATTTTCATGAAGTGATGACGACACATTTTACAATTTTTACCCAATTTAGCAGTTTCACCTATTAATATAGCTTATGCAAAGTCATTTGTTAAGGAAAATAATGTTCTGTCGTTTATTTTATTTTTTATTATTTTGTTTAAAAAAATACTGTAAAGTCAAGTAAAGTAAATAAAGAGTAAATATTGTCATAGACCATGATTTTTCGTAATATTATTATTTATTATTATTATTACACAGCGGAACAAATCATCACTTTCATCTAATTTTCAGATAATTTAACAAAAAATGACTCAACACTAGAGTAGGTAAAAAAATTAGTTTTTTGAGGTTCATCAAACTTTTTTTTTCTAAAAATTTAATTTAATTCAAGGCACGTTAAAGATTTTTTTCTTCCTTTAAAGGAATATTTTTTTTTTTCATTATATCTATGAATTTGATTTGGGATGAATATTAAAAAAAAAAAGATGAAAAAATGGATGATATCTCTTTAAATAAAAAATGACTTTTTCGCTTTCCTTTCCTTTTTCATTCCATGTTTTCATAGCCCAAGTTTTGCTGATTTCATTGAAAAATCACTACAAATTTCAAACAAAATTTATATTTGTACCTCTTTATAATTCACTTTTTTTTCTACGCTTCCTCAATAAGAAGAGTGAGGAGCGGTTGCCAGTTCACAAATCACACAAAATGGAATTTATTACCTTCATCATTCACTTCCTCACACGCATCATATCAAGAGAACTCTCATACACCTTGTGTCATGCACAGACATGCATTATCAAAAGATAATTTTCATGTTCTACCCTTTTATTTCTTTATAATTTTTTTTTTTTTTGAAATTCGAGATTGATTTGCATTAACTTTTCATGTGAGAGGTCAATGTGATGATTTGTGAACCTAAAATTTGGGTCAAAAGTGTGATTTGGTTACTATTTCACTGAAAATAACTCCAAAATAAAAAAAAAATATATCAAATGAATCTAAAATGAAGTTAATTTAATAAAATATGACAATAAAAGACACTTATCGAATTTCAACGTGTCGTATACACACATGTAAAAAAAAAATATAGAAATATTTTTGTTTATTCTTTGATTTATTAAGATTCCTAACAATTTGTCTTTCATATCAATGTTTACAGTGTTTCATGAAAGGCTTTGAATATATTTTGAAGGGAGAAAAGAAGGAAAGAAATCATTCTTTGAAGCTTTTTTTCATTCAAAATTTGACGTCATTTTATATTGAAAGTTATTCTGCTTCTTTGTAATATGTGTGTCAAGTGAGATTTTCTTTGTTTTATCTGAATGAAAAATCAAATTGAAAGGAAATTTCTTAAAAACTTTTCTTATTGATTGGAGATCAACATCACAATTGTAGTTGAACTAAGAAAGAATATTGATTACATACTCGAGGGTAGTAAATTAATTTAAGACATGCATAGTAAGGAAATTGAAAAGAAAATGTATGAATAAATTATTGAATTTTAAATTTTTTGATTAATAAAATTATAATGCATCTTTTTTTGTGAAAATATTATTTGCCATTTACTATTTTTTTGACATTTCATGTCTTGACATCTCAGTTTTTGACAGATGTCACCACCAGAGGTCGGTATTTTTTTCGATCAAATGTCACAGGTGTGAAATTTGACATTTAAAATACAGTATCTGTCAAAATTTTCAAAACCAGGCTTGACAGTTCATTTTCTGTAAATACACACACGGAAACGTCAAAAATGTTGTTCAGCAGTAAAGTAAAAATTTTGACACTTAAATTTCTGACAGTTCAAATGACAACTTATATAATCAAGTTAATTTTTCTTTGGTTTTTGACGAAGTGAGCATTCATTTACTGAGATTTAAGCTTACTGAAGAATAATTTCTCAATTAACAATGACAGTCTGATCAATCAATCAAACGGTGACAGCTGTCAAATTGACAGATTAAAAGCGTCAATAATATAAAAGTCGTCTTAAACTTCTGATTTTCATGTACTAATGAAATCAACTCTTTAAAATAGTTTCATGTTAAAACTATTTCTATATGAAAATAAATCTTTTCATGTATTTTCTATAAAATTGATGCATTTTTTCTCAAACGCTTCAGGCATATTTGACATAAAAAGTTACTTATGTTTGAAAATTTTGATCAAAAGTAATTTTGTTTGTTTTTTAGGTTTTGTACAAACTCATACCACATTCTACACATAAAAGATATGAAATAAAGTCAATATTAGCTATTTTCGTGATTACAGTAAAGGAATGAGAAGGAAATTGATTGAAAATATTGTAGAATTTTCTGAAATTTAGCAAAATATGAATTCACTTAAATATATTTATCACAAAATCAACGCTGACCATCATAACATTCTCAATAAATTCCGTTATTCGAATTGACACTTACCTTAAAATTAGTACAGAAATACACAAATAAACCGCAATTTAACACAATTCTATATTTGTGTCATACAAATTCAGTTATTTTATAGACAAACACAGTCATCTTCGTTTTCTTTCATTCTACATACAATTTGTTTGTCTACATTTATGGTTTCAAGGCATACATATATGTAAAAATAAAAAATATATTTGATGTAACATTTAAATACAGTTTAATCGTATTCAAATTTGATACATATCTACTTGGTTATGTGTTATGTGATTGTAATTCAATAGACGAAGAAAGAAGAGAAATAAAAACCGTTTAATGGTTTTTAAATAAAATACAAAAAGAAGAAGACAAATGTGATGGTGATAAAATGTAACAATTTTTAAAAGCACTCAATAAAAAAGAATTTAAATAGTGAAATTGGTGCATTTCTCTGCAAACTCTTTGTTAATAATCATTGAAAAGTGTTTGTTCAGAAATAAAACTAGAAAAATTGCAAACACTCACACACACAGATTGTTGCGGTTTTTATAACATTGTAACAACCCGATCCACCACCATCATAACGATTAAATGCCGGTACGTGAGCAAGTGGATAAAAAAATATGTGTCTTTATAATAAAATTCATTTTACTCAAGAGATTTAAAATATCAACTAAAACGATATCATGAGAGGCAAAAAAAAAAGTTTTGTTACAAATAAAAAATGTGTTTACCCATGCTTTTATATCATGACGATGAGGTTCTTGTCATTGACATTGTTATTGGTAATAACTTAAACTTTTTTTTTCACTGTAATAGTTCAGAATTGAATACGAAGCAAATTTCAATTTTTTTTTGGTGTACTTTTAAAATGTATATAAGAAATTGGTGGAGTGGGAATTACATGATAAATTTGAGTGAAAATGTAATTTGTTACATGGAAAAAGTTGAGCGATTGATTGTGTACTTTATCAAAATGGAAAAACTTAAAAATAAATGAAAAAAGACACCATTTTTACATGGAACGAGAGATATTGAAATTTAAGTGTCATATAAAAGGACTTGTAAAAATTTTTATGAGTCTCATGGGAATTGATGTAATTAAATTTCAATTATAATAATTTAACCCTCTTGCTTCGAAGGGGACATTTTTTTCTCCACTTTGAATATTAAAAGAAAGTTTTTCAATATATTAGTCTTTAATGCACGCGAAACATGACCAAGCTCGTGAAAAGTTAAAATTTCACAACATTTTTAAACAAAGAACTTTCATGATATCAAAATAAGCACAAAAACAATGGAAAAATTACATAAGTGCCTCATATCTAAAATTTTATTTACTGTTTAAACAGTATTTTGAAAGACATATTATCTTGTTTACTTTTCAAAATCAGTCTAAAACTTTTTCCTCATTTTTTTTGTTTAAATGCAATTGCAACAGCATCAGGTCCCATTCAATTATTTCTTACAATATTTTATCAAAAATACAAACAAACAATCATTTAGAGACATGAAATCCAAATCCAAATGAAAAAACAACACACTTTTATTAAAATAACAAGAAATATTTTCTCTCTTCTGGTCTAAAATAACAAAACAAATAGACAGGACTTGACACAAAACAGACAAGAATGGCATTTATTGAATGAAATTAAATCGATATCTGATAAAAATTTCTTCAATTGTTTGGATTTTTATTTGAAAATCTTTCATTTCAATTCAATTTCATGATTACAGGAGGCAAATTTTTGTGTCAATAAAAACAAGTGAAAAATATTGCAATATTGGCATAGAATTTTCTTTGATTTGGAGATTGGACACACAATTGAGAGTTTATTACCGTAACAGAAGTCGATTATTATTATTATTATTATTTTTTTATTTACTGATACTTGAGAATTGGATCAAATTGAATTTTTTTACGTGTTTTTACGTTTTACGTGAAATATTGAATTGAAATTAAATTTTAAAAGAATATTACATCAAGAAAAAAAACAATCAAATATAATTTTTTCTCCTAGCATTCAAGATTGCAAGTCAAATTGCGTTTAAAGTTGAATTGAGCTCTTAACTTAAATTAGTTTTGTCTTGCATTCAATTCAAAAAGTTTCTTAAAGTTTTACCACACAATTTTCTCATTATCTTTTCAATAACTTTTAAAATTCATTTGGACAAGTTTATTAAATTTAATTTAACAAAAAAAAAATAAACTATGGAGAGAGAAAAATAAAAGTAAATCAATCTTTTAAACTATTCATATTTAATTTGTTTATTTCAATTTCAATTTATGCAACAAAATTAAAATTGATTATAGTAATATTTAAAATAAAGTAATAATAATAAAAAAAATAGCGTGAAATATGAAATGGAAACAATGTAAATATAATTTATTTGTATTTGTAATTATTTTGATGGATTTTTAAAAAGTATTTATAATTAAATATTCAAAAGATGTAAAGTAAATACGATAAAAGTATGAAAATAACATTAAAATTATTATGAACATTGCTATACTATGTTAAAAATAGTTTGTATTTAAATGTAAATTGAAGTTTCGAAGCATGTTCATAAAAGAAAGTGAAAAATTGATGGAAAACTGATTAATTTTGGTTAAAAAATTTGTTTTGAAAAATTGTTGGGGTCACCACAGCAATCAAGATACCAGTCAGACCCACTGTAGAGACTCATTAACATCACCAAAAGACATACGCTTGTCATTCAAAGCAGTTGTCACCAATCGTACCTTTAATTTAAATAAAGAAGACATAAAAAGAGACACTTCAATAAAAAAAGGTCTCATGAGCAGACTGAGGATTGTCAATCTAAAGATTATAAAGAATTTATATTATTATTTTCAATCTTCTGCTTCTCTAGTCGACGCATCTATCTTTAATGTTAACCACTCGATCATCATTATTGTTTATAATTTAGCGTATAATGTCATCTGTAGCCCCGTTGAATTTGTTCATTGAAAATTCTTCAAGTAGGTGACACGTGTCAAGAAGGATCATCCCATAATTTCCATTTATTCATCAAATACTTGCATCTTCAGATGTGTTGTTGTGAATCGATTCAGGTTGCATAGGATCTTTCGGAGTAGTTCTTGTTCGGGGTTTGCGCTGTCGTCGAAGGGAAATAATGGAGAAACGTTGTTAAAGGCACTTCATTTTTCTGTTCATTCTGAATCTGCAGTAAAGCCATTTTCTATGAGCTGATGTTCAAGTGAAATAGGTGGTTTTCTAGATTTCAGTCTATTAGGTACTGTTACCTGTACATCGCTATGTAGAGGCGTCCTCGACGAAATGAATAATTTGTTAAATTCTCTCACAAATGCTTGTTTTCTTTGCAAGTTGACAGTGACAATTTCTGAAAGTGCAGGTAACCAGTCTGTTGGAGTGGAACGTACTGTACCAGAAATGAAGGGCATCGTTGAATTGAGTTCTGTATCTATCAATTTGACATGAGAGCTATTTAGCCAAACTAGAGAGCAGTATTCAACTGTTATGTATACAAGGGCAAGGTTGGCATTTTCCTGCTGCTTCCTATGATGTGCAAGATAGCTATTTGATAATGTTCTTTATCTAACTCAATTAAGACCTGAGTTTTTGGAGGTTGAACTTGTTAGTCCAAAAAAACCAATCTCTTTACCTACTTCTACTCGAACATCATAATGCATGGCAAGTCCAATTCAAATAGTTCATTTGAGGGATGAAATTTAATTCAATTTATACAAAAATATTGAAAATAGTACATAAAAACAACCATAACTTGATCGTTATGGTTTGTAATCAACACGTTATTTATTTATTTGTCTGTTTATTCATTTAAAATTTACTTGTTACATGTTAACTTGCTCTTATAAATTTTAAGTAAGGAAAAAATATATAATTAATTTTAATAAAAACATAATTATAGTAAAATTTACATTTAATTTCATACAGATACTCACACAAAAAAGAAATTAATTATGAGTAACTTTCGTTGTTATTAAAAATTTATTATTTTTCGAATTAAAAAGCCATATAAAATTTAATTGGAAAAATTGTCATTCATTTAATTTACTTTAACAGGAGTTTTATTTAATTTTTTTAAATATATGTTGGTTTCGTAGTTAAATTAGGGATTAAAACAACATAAAAAAGTGAAGGAATAATAAAATAATAATATCATTATTAAATGAATTGTCATTGTGAGATATAATGAACTTACACACACACAAACACACACACATAGAGTGTGTTTTCCAAAAAAAAAATTTCATTGTTTTACTGTGAAATGAATTTTCATGTGAAGTAAGAGTGAAGCATATGGTCCCGCATAAAATTTTATGATACACAAAAAAAATTAGCATATAAACTGGACTTAGTCAATTATTTGACGAGGAAGCATGAAGTGAATGACTGAATATGAAAGTGCCTCTATTTAGATTTTTATGTGCTTTTTATATGTAGGTCATAGAACATTATGAGGGAGACACAGATAAAAAGTTAATAATATAAAAGTAATTATATATGGATTGTGCTTTTAGATGTCTCGTACACATACACACAAACATCATGCTCCTCTTTTTTAATGACGAGTCTTTTTATGTAGCAAATTTACTGTGTTCTATCTCTGTGTATGTGTGTGTCGTCCTAAGTCTGTCACAATATTAACATGAAAATGACTGACTGACACTTGGACAAATTTTTATGCTTCATTCATTTACTTTGGCTTTTGTCCTTTTTACTATCTAAATTGGCCATATCGCTTTTATGCTCCATATCTTTTTTTTTATTAATGAAAAGTGTGATCGAATGTGTTTGACAGTCAAGTGAAATGTACAATTTTGGGAAGATATGCTTCGTTTCACGCCATTTTAACTATCTCTCACACAATAAGATAAAAATTGAATTGAGCTTTATGACTCATAACGACCACAAATTTCATGGAATCTTAAAAAATTGTCCTATGATATGATTTTTTATTTTTTTTAATGATATATCGAATTTTTTTTTTTAAATGAAATTTAATGTCATTTTTACTTTAGTGTGTTATCATCGTTATAAATCTATTTTAAGGGAGATGAACTGTCAAAGTAAAATGTTGCGTTAAAATGGAACAGTTTTTAATTTCATTTTTGAACGAGTGACATCAAAACACAGCTGTTGTGCAAATTTTACAAATTAATTGACAATGTTTAAAAGGAAATTAATCAAAAAATATTATTTTTCCCTTTGACTTATCAAAATGAGTTCCCTGACCCTATTTTTCTATGATACAATTTCAATTTTGACCACATTTAAGTACACACAAAATCAATGCAATTACAAATCAAATAACATTCCTAGAATTTTCACACCAAATGTAATTACAATTGTGGTTTGATTGAATGGGAATTCAACTCATCCAATTTCATGTGGAAGATAACCGATGAGATGCAAAAACAAATCAAATTCTATTCAAATCGTTTACATACTAATATGATGATAATGCTTCTTTTTCCTCCTGCTTGAATTTGCTTTTGAATTCAGACTGAATACAACAAAAAAAAATTGTATGTTTGTGTGTCTGATGTTGAAGTTTCAAGTTAAAAAGAAAATACAATTGTGTTAAATTTTAATTACCCCAGTGATTTATAAAATGGTATAAAATATCTTTTTCTCTGTAAACTTTTTGAAATGAGATGTAACTGAGAAGATGATGATGATGATATAAATTCTATAAATGGACAGACACGTAAAATTTATATTGATGAAATAAGGGAATGAGGAATGTTCCTTATCACATGAAAATGAATCACCTTATAAAGTAGATTAGGTTGAAATAAAAAAAAAATAAATTTAACACTAATTTTTGTGTATCAGTCATTGTCACTTTTGTATATTATCTCGTTTTCTCTGGCAATTTGTTCATTCATATTTTTTTTTAACTTTAATGGAATGAGGTGTGAAAATGAAAAGAAAAAGGTGGGAAATGATATAAGTGGTGTGAAAAGGAAAATTATGTGATTCGAATAAAAAATTTATGGAATGTCTTAAAAATGAAGTTTGTTGTGAATGTTTAGATAATTGGATACATTTTTTATATGAAATAGTGGTGACATGTAAACTTTTTATCTACCGGTTCGTGAGCCTTGAAAATTCGCCGTAACATTGATGCGAATGAATCTCTTTTGGATGGACTCTGAATTGACTTATCTAATCTCTAAGTTAAAAACACCCCGCGAAAAAATTCGATAACACGACTGGCATTTTTAAAAAAAACGTACTAAAAAATATTAAAAAAATTGACCCCATAAATCACCCGCATGTGGGGTGACTGCCAAGCACTACAGGTCGATTTGCTGGGCGTTTCCAACTTAGAGTGCATTACGGTTTTTAAAGACCGGTTAGAATTTTGTCAAACATCTCTGTTTCTATTTAACATAAGATTTATGGAGACGCCTGGTAAATAGTAAAAAATCCTTATTTTTCCATTAAAATACCTTCTCTATCTTCGTTTTATTTACAATTTGAAATGAAAAAAAATAAATAAATAAATATCAAAAAAAGAAACAAACAAAAAAATTGGAATGATAAAATGCAATCAATGCTCAATCCAAACAACAAATTTTAAATCGACCGAATCGAATTAGAAATTGAGACGGAAAATGAATGTTATTTCATAGGATTTAATTTGTCTTTTGGGAAGCATAAAAAAATTAAATCTATTCAGCATATAAAATTCAGCATCAAAAGTCAATTCAAGAGAATCAAATTGATCGTCATTCCTTGAAGCGATACGATGAGAATAAAGAAAGAAGAACAAAAATTGTTCAAATAAATACAAACTTTTTTTTGTTTTGTATTTTGTTTACTTTATAACAGTTTAACTATGACTTTTTTTTTGCTTACATTACTAGAACCATAAGATAAATATAATAAATACCACCCTTGTTTAAAGAAAAAAAAATAAATAAATTCAGAGCACAACAAAGATTAACAACAAAACAAAAACAACGCAGAAAAAAAAAGAGATGAGATCAAAGAATTTTATTGCAATCCTTCTAACGGACGTGATAATGAAAATAATGTGATTTTTATGTATAAATTCTTCCTCTTACATTTTACATTTTCTCGCTCGTACACGTCAACGTCCATAAAAGATGTGTTTATTTTATATTACAACAACAAAAAAAGGAAGGCACATGAAATGAGATGAAACTTAAAATAAATTCTAGAAAAAAATGAATAAAATACAACAAAAATGTGGCAAAATAAAGAAGAGACATAAACAAATTGTATTAACATTAGTGCAAAACTATACTTTGAGTGTCTGTGTGAAAACAGTTTATAATATTAAGTCTCTTTTTCCTTCATTTTCTTTTCAATTTTTTATACAAAGTACCAGAAAATAGACTTTTAACACATATGCATATGTTAAATGATGGCGATGTTATAATAAAGAGCGCACTTTGTTTTTATGTCGCCTTTGCTCTGTTTTATATTTTATTTTAACAATATTTTTTTTTCTATTTCATGAATTGTATAGTTCTTGGAAAAGCACGTCGTTCGTATAACATGAATAAGTAATGAATATTGAATGAATGTCCCTCTTTTTTCCCTTATAAATGCATATAACACTCTAAATAAATAGATACTGTTTTTTTTGTCATTATTTCGATGTGATGTAAGAAAAATGATGATAACAAAGAGGAAAATACACAAAGGGATCTCGGACCAAAATTGCAACACAACTACATTTGCTTTTTAATATTGTTTTAGCACAAAAATGTAATTTACAAGCAAATATGAGCACAATGAAGTGCAAATACAAAAAAAAAATAAGGACACAAAAATTGTATCATGGGTTTTTTTATTTGTCAGGGTGCATTTGCATAATGAAATTGAAGGAATAATAATTTTGAAAGATAAAAATGTAGGAACAACAGGGAGAAAATGAAAGCATTTTATGTTCAGACAGTCAAATGTAACAAAATTAGAATATTTTTTTATGGAATAATATTAAGCAGATGGAAGATAATTTTGTGAAGGAAAAAAGACATTGAGATAAGGAATTAGAATAAATTTTACTAACAAATTCTATGAATGTAACGAAATGGGGGTAAAAATAATATTTTGTATGTCAAAATGTCAACCAATTCAAATTAAATCAATGACAAATAAATTGAACAGGAAAATCCATGTTTCAAGTTAATAATCAGGACAAATTAAGTTTTAAGCTCCCGAAAATATGCAATAAATTTTACGAAATAACAAATAGATGCATTTCAAACCCTAATCACATTCACAAATTGAATTCCGATTATTAAATTCTGAAACTATATACAAATTAGTCGCATTTTTACCTATTTCAGGTATCCTTACACTTCATTCGATTAATCTGAAAAGTATATTGCATAATTTTGGGTGTCAAAAAAAATTCTATATTAAATATTCTAAAAATTTGTTTCAAACATGTCAAAATTACTTTACCATATTTTTTTTCATTGAATTTTCAATTTTTCTTTACCTCGTAAATAAAGATAACGCACAAAAAACTTCTTTCACATCTGCTGCTTGTTCTGATAATAAAATTATAATAAGAAAGAAAAGAAAATATTTGATCAATTTCAAATTTACATATAACACATTTGTTACATATTTACAAACAATTTTCTTAAACTAAACTTGGAAAGCACTAAATCATGTATTCCATGTCACGTTTCTGTCTTATAATAAATAAATAGAAAAAAAGGAGAAAAAGTGTTTCGACAATCACCCTACAAACCAATCGACAATTTAAGATGATATGATAGTGTTTTATGGTAATTTGATAGTTTTCTTATAAAATATGGGATGGAAATGCAATTTTATGTTAAAAAGATACGTTTTTAAATGGTAAACAGTGATTTGTAGAAAAAATTTATCGTAAATTGGATTTTATTTATGAAAAAATCTTTTTTTTATTTTAAATTTGGTATTCAATTTTACATTTATTCTTAGTATTAAATTAAATTTGATATTTTAAGGTGTCTTTTATCACATTCGAGCATGATCAGTTATCATTTGATCATTTGTTTTTCTGAATGATGAATCTTATAATGTTGTCTGAGGCAGTTTTTCCATGCAAATCGTTCCTCACAAATACTGCATGCATGATTACGTTCTTTGAGATGAATAGCTGAAATGTGCTCTTTCAAACCTTTTGCTGATTCCGATTTAAGGTCACACAAGTCGCAAGCAAATTTCTTTTTGTCATTATGAACAATTTGCATATGTCTTTGCATGTATTTGGCTTTCGTTACTGCTCCACATATTGTGCATTTGGCTGTTTCCTTCAAATGAATATGTTGAAGATGTTTTTTTAGAGAACTCAAAATCTTAAATGATGTATTACAAATTTCACACTTGTGTTTTGGCTCATTATGCGTGTATTTGTGTTGTTTGAAGGCATCTTTGTTGTAATAAACTTTATCACAAACTTTACATTGCATTTTCTTATGATTTTTTTCAATGTGATCTTCCATTGTTGTCTTCAGGAAATACCTGGGACAATATCGACATTTGGCATAGGCACCGTTTTTCTTTATACTGTCAATAAGATGGACATTATTCATATGAGGTTCGACTTCGGGCTTCCAATTGAATGTTTTCTTACATAAATCGCAAGTGTAAACTTTTCGTTTCTTTAAATGTACTCCAGTGATGTGATTTTTTAAATTTCCTGGAGTAGTGAATGTCTTATCACACGAATCACATGAATATTTTCGTTCTTTTAAGTGAACTGATCTAATATGTGGCCCTAAACCTTGCAAAGGAAATTCTTTTTCACAATACTCACACTTTTTACGTTCACGTAAATGAACAGATGAGATGTGATTTTTCAATACGTTCAATGCGTGAAAAGAAGTTCCACAAGTTTCACAAGGATACTTTTTTTCCATATGAGTTTCAATGTGATACAATAAATTTCTCTTACTAAAGCAAATTTTTTGACAAATATCACATCGAAAACGTTGTGGTGATTTTATGACTGGAGTCGGATTTTCATGCTTAGTTTTGATGTGTTTTTCCAACCAAATTTTCCAGATAAACCGTTTTTTGCATATTTCACAACTAAAACTTGCATTTTCTTTACTATCCTTTGATTTTGACATTGATGCACTTAAATTTTTAGCTTAGTTTAAAAATATTATTTTGATCCTTTTCGGTTTAAGATCCTTAACTGAATGTTCATCTAAATGTAAGTCATTGATCATTTATTACAAAAAAAAAAAAAAAAAAAAATAAAACAGGTACAAATTTCATTGACAGATTACGAAAAAGAGTTTTTATGAAATTTTTCGCTTTGAAATCGGCGTTTTACTGTCCTTGCCATTTGGTTTTCTAAACCTGTTATGTAACGATCAGTAGTTTTAAAAAAAAACTTACCTGACTTATCTTAAAATATTTTTGTTAACTGAACTTAACTTTTTACCCTCATTATATTTGAATTGAAGACAAAACAATTCATTTTAGAATTTTATTTTTTAACTTTTTGAAATAAATTTAATTTTTTTTTTATTTTCGCAATATTTGATCAGTTTGAGACCCATTTTAAGTTCAAGACAAATAAATAACATTAAAGAAAAATCATTTTAAACGACTTTTTTATACGAAATTCTTACTCCGACTGTACAAGTGGATAAATCACATTTAACACATCAATGAAGCTTTGAGTAAATTGGATTTAAAACTTGTAGTTTAGCCCATTGATCGCCACTGGTCAATTTTTCAACCAGTGACTTTTTAGTTAGATTTTTCTTCGTACAAGATTACTGTACGTATTTCCGTGATATTATACGAAACTTTCAACCGGCTCTCCCGTAAAATTTTTGTATGAAACTCGAAATTTTCATTGAAGAAAAAAGTATTTATTTTCAAACGACGAACAAATTCTAGAAGAAAGTTTTGCTGTCAACTCAATATTTCTAGTACAGGGGGTTAATGGAAAAAATGTCGGTAAAAAATGCAATTTCATCCTATTTTTTTTGTCTTAAATGATGTTCATGAGATTTATCACATTAACCATCCACTTTCACCTTAGACTGAGAAAGGTCAAATTATCATCGGTTTAATAATATATTTATTTTTTCCACACATCATCCTTAAACGAAGAGCAAAGCGCAAGATAAGTATGTGTCATATTACCGTGATGACTAGAACAAATGTAGAAGCATTCAAATAAACATAAAAAATGTCTTTTATTAGATTCTTCTTGAATTTATTTATTTTTTTTGCATTGTAATCTATGCTTGACATTTTTGTTTGTTTCTACATTTTTTTCATTACACAGGTGTATTTAAATTATGAGAAACATAAAAAATATCATGAGTTTCTATTGTATTTTTGGGTGAAGTTGACATTTTTTCAACGGAGAATCTCATGTAATTGAAATAATAAGTAACATATTAAATTCTTATGGAAATGCGTGACAGCATGTATCTTCAGTCATTTTTCATTAATTTATTTATTTATAAATTTTGCTTCTCTTTTTTTTATTTGTATATTAAATTTTCTTGAATGTAACGATAAGCCAATAAAATTTAAATTTATTAAGTATCAGGTCAAATTTGTCTCATTTCTCTTGTTATTCAATGTAAATCGAATACAATATTCAAAAGAAATTTATATGTTACTCACTTCAAATACTAAAATTTATCTATTTTTTGGGTTGTATTCACATTTTAAATCTACACAAAATACCACTTGAGACACTTTAATATTCTATTCCCACAAAATGTATATAAATACTTAAGACCAATAAATTTGTTTCATTTCAAATGACTTTTTCACCTCATGGCTCGTAATTTTCTATGTTAAGTCCATACGATTACAAATGAGTTTTTTTTGTGTATGGAAAAAATTGGGACAGTTAAGGATTGAATCATGGTTAACAGTAAAAAAAATGTAGAAGGTGATCGTAATCGCTATACTCGAGCGCATTTTTGCGTATAAAATTCGTTAGAAATCTTCAAATTTGAGTTTATTTTATTAAAAAGTCGACCATTTTGGTCAGACAAAAATTTTTAATGATTGGCGAAATTTCATCAATGATTGGTGTCATTTTTTTAATGATTGGCGAAATTTTTTCAATGATTGGCGTCATTTTTTTAGTGATTGACGACATTGACACAGACGGACAGCATAACCGCGCACAATACCAGAATTTTCAAAAAATAAGCTTAAAAATGTAATGTTAGGACATAACTTCGATTGTGAAAAGATTTCGATCACGTAAAAAATTACGATAACCGTTAAAATGAACTAATTTTGCAAAAAAAATAACACCATCATATTAAATTGATCTTGACAGTTTTTCTTAAGTAATTAATTTTTTTAATTTTCATTTCAGATTCAAAATTTGAACAAATGTAATTTAAGCACCCTTTCAATACTAAACGACTTCGAACTTTAAGGTAAGTTATGAAAAAAATCATTACAATTGTTTTATTTCATAATTTTCAGTCTCACACTTATTGCAATTATGATTCATTTTGTTAAGAAATCGTCTAATGATGCAGACAAAACTATTTTTTCCACATACTCAAACCACAACCTCATAGGAAGTGTATGAGCAAATTTTCTCACATATATTCGGAAATTTTTTACCTCAACCAATTCCAATTCAAACAAAAAATCAGTGTTTGCATGATTGAATTGTAATGAAATGTGAGCCCACTGAAAAAAAAAATTGCCAGGAAATTGTCTTAAAAAATTACTTTTGACAAAATCTTTTGCATTTAAACTACAAAATTAAAATAAATTTTTGAATTTCCTTTCATACTCATCTTTTAATTTTCTTAAATAACTTTTAAGTAAATGAAAAAAATGTAAATAATTCAATACTAAAACTTTTTAATCATCATCATCATAACGTTGATTTCATTTTTCACACGACCAATTCCTAAAATACATTTTCAATTTCCAATCAAATCTGTGTTTATGTGTGATTTTTAATACGTATTGACAGAAATTTCATTTCACAGTTTACATTTTATAATAATACCAGACATATAATAGGAATAGGTAACATTTTTTGGTGGGTGATGATGGGATTTGATGTACGTTTCAATTTAATCAGATTTAATTTTTGAAAGGTGTGTGTACAAGGAAAGAAAAAATCTGTCAAATCAATTTAACGATTTCATTTCAATGATTTTCTGTCTGTTTGTTTTTCTAATTAAAACTTTGATACTTTATTTAAATGAAATCGTTGAATTTGCTTTGATTTGATCAAATTTAACGGTCTTACTTGATTCAAATAAATTTTATTACCTATTTATTGTAAAAAAAAACTCAGGAAACTGTATTTTGTTCCACATTAAAATAATACTCGTTTTCATTTTATTTTATGATTCTAAGCTCAAAAACTGGATTAAATTTTATATCAATATGTAACGGGAACATAAAATCAGGATAGATTTACATACTCATGTAAAAAGTGTTCTTGTCTTACAAATCTAATATCTAAAATGTGTTGTAGAAAGTTAGAATGGAAAATCATATTAAATTTAATGTGATTGTTTAACATCGAAGAACATGTTTTTAGATAATTTCATTTGGAATGTTCAATGTAATACGTAATTTTGAAGGTAATTTCATCAATGTTCATTCGTTTGATCTTCAATTACATGGATTATGAGTTAAATCAGGAGTGATTTATTTAATTTAAAGTTGTAATTGATTTTTTTTTCAAATGGCATTTTGGTCTATGAAATGATTTATTGAGATCAGAAGGATTTTTATGGGAATGTTGAGATGAAAATGACAGTTAATCATCACTTCAGGCTTTAACTAACTTCAAGGTTCAGATCCTCAAGGGGAAGTTCTTTCTCCACTTCTTTGGTTACTGGTGATTGACTCCCTTCTAACAGAACTGACAGATGCTTGGTTCACTACCGTCGGCTATGCTGAAGATATCACGTTCTTCGTTGTTGGTCGTTTCATTCCAACTCTGTATGAAAGAATACAGATAGGGTTGAACGTCGTTAAAAACTGGTGCAACAGACATGGCCTAAGTGTTCACCCTGAAAAAACGCGCTAGGTACTATTCACTAAGAAGTGTAAGTTGGAAAACATTAATAGCTTAGGCATAAGTAAAACTGGCTTCTTTTCGTTGGTTAATTCACGAAGCAACATTCTAGAGCACTCCAGGTTACTGATACCAAGAATTATGCCGAAAAGAACAAGAGAGTTAATGAACATGTCAATACAAGGTATTTGAGTGATTATAGCATTTTTATCTGAACATGCAAGAGTAAACAGTCATTTATCAACAGCGAATGAGCTTCTCCCGAGCGTCGAAGTGGAGTTGCAAGTATGAGTCTTGACATATCTAGGGCATGATTGATTCACTCTTTCATGCGAAGGTAAATTGAATGATGAGTTTTGGGTCCGTCACTAAGTGACAACTCACAAAGAGTCCTACAATATGTGACTTAGGTGGGTAAACCCTTCTGACAATCTATCTATCTATCAATGGTTTTACACCGCTATAGCGCGACCTTCGGCTGTTTTTTTTTTGTCATGTCTGGTGGTTAAAAGCTAGTACTGGCGTAATCAGAAAAGCACTGGACAAGCTACATAGTGTTATATTAGGCACTTGGCAGGAATTTTAATCTTACTGTATCCACAATAGGACCCATAGGGAACGAAGTGGAGGCTTTTTCATATCTATCTATCTATCAGGTGCAATTTAGGGCAATTCGATGTCTTACCTTACCTTGATTTATTGAAGTCCATCTTTAGTTTTTGACCCATGTCAGGATCCTTCACCATAAAAAAAAAATTGTATATCTCTTAAATCTTAAAAAAAAAATCATTAAATGAACATCAATAAATTTTCGATAGATTAATTCTTTAACATGATAATAAAAATAAATAAAATGAAGGTACACGTCATTCCAATACAGTGCACTTCATATTTTTCATTTTTAAATAAACTCTGTGAAATAACAAAAAACTCATGTGTGTATGTTTATTATGAAAAATAAACAGAATAATCAATTGAAAAATCATAAATCATTTATTTATTCGTTTATGAAAATCATGAAAACATTAAATAAATTTATTTATCGTTTTTTTTTACTTCAATTTCATGCAATGTAACAAAAAAAAATATTAACATTAATTTAATGATCTCTCAAAATGCAAAGTCATTGATTAAAAGTTAGGTGTCACAAAATTAACATTCTATCAAGACAAAGTCAAATGATGACAACATTGAATTAAATTAAATCAGAATCACACAATGGATTCTGATTAAGTTAAAGAATAAAATTTAGCAGAAAAAAAAACATTTTAATAAGTCATGACTTTTAAATTTTCTGACTCAATTTAACTTGGACAATGATGCAATTTAAGTGTATTATAACAAAAATTGACCAAAGACAAAATTATAGTGCTTTGATCGTAAAATATTGCAACCTGTATCAATTTTTGTTGCAATTCACACACACACACACAGAAATGTCAGATGATTGCAGAACAAAAATAAAATATGCACTTTTTGGTCACATTTAAACACGAATATTTTTCTGGTGTTTTGTGGTATGATGGCATGTGATATGGGAAATTGTGGAGAGAATTCAATCATGAAATTATTAAACACTAAGAGAATTTTAGAAATACACTGTCTTAAAACGCATTTACATGTTAAATCACGTCCAAAACATAATTAAAAAGCAGAAAGTTACGTTGCTATACGATTTTAAAAAGCAAATCATTTCAAAACGTATCACACCATAAATGGATAGTCGTTAAATTTAAACATATAAAGCATTATAAAATTATATTCAGAAGGGAACCAAGAGTAGTCCAATTTTTTGTCTGTTATATGAATAAAATAGAAAATTTTCGGTTTCATGTGAATTATTTCGTTGTAACACACACATATAAATATTTAAATGTTATTTTGACAAAAATATCTCTCAACTCAATCGTGACTTGTTTTAAATACGCGTTTAAGTGACTGGGCATACAGAAGTCGGGTCTTATCTCATATAAATTTATATATTTTTTTTTTTTAATTTAAAATTTTTGTGATCTCTTGAAACAAATTTAATAAATTTATTCACGGTATTTTGTGAACTGGTTCATTGACTTGATGATTCATGTAAAATGATTTTTTTACCTGAAAATCTAATTTGGATGATACTCAATGCAAAATTTCCCTAATTTTCTAATGAATATTAAAAACTTTTATTAATTCATCAAAAAAATAATGAATTGTGTCTCATTTCAGTCTCAATTTAATGAGATAATACATCACTTTTGACTTACATTCTTCTTCATCTTCATCTTACAACATGAATTGACTTTTATTAATAGAAAAAAAACTTGATCCACTTCATAATACCATATTTATCTCTAAATAAAATGATAGATTTGATGTCATCCGCCTTGTTTTTTTCCCTACATTAAAATTACAAACCAAAGAGAAAAAAAACTGCCAAAAATGTATTAAAAAACATCAAATCGATTCCATTGAGACAAAGCGAAAATGTAATAAAAATAAATAAACCGCCAAATTTGAAGTTAAAGCTATTAATAAAGTCATCTCCCTACAGACATTTTGATTTTTTTTGTTTTGCTTTTGATTGATTTATTTTTTGGATTACTTTGATTAAGTTGTTATAATATGAAAAAAAATAAGATGAATATCATGATGATGCTGATTTGATTTACATGCAAGATATATATGAGAAAGTAAGAGCGAAAAAATGTGGATTATGATGAAAAGCTTTTCAAGTTGAATCTTGAATGTCATTTAAATTGTTTTTTTTTTAATGTTGTTATTGTTTTTGTATGAAATAAAATAAAATCATAATCATTCAATGAAATTTTTAATACAATAATTTTGAATGGTGAAGAAAACAGATAAAGTGATTGCTTAATCATGCGTTGAAAATGGTTTTTGTTTGTTTTTACTTATCTGAATACTCATACCACTTAATTGAATAAAAATTTTGCTTTTGATTGATGAAACTGTGCAAAAAAAATATGAATTATTTAAAATAAATCAAAATTGGGTCAAAGGTTACTTTAATATGAGTAAATAACTGAGGGCACTCTAAACGGATGAATTAGAGTCAATTCTGAAGTCAAAATTACATGAATCGATGACATTGAGACAGAAATTCAATCATGTCCAGAGGATAAGGATAGAAAAGTTTCACAAAACGTTCGTTGATGAGTACGCGGATCGATAGAGAATCAAAAATTACAGCGTCTTGTATCACCTTTCTTCGATTGTACCCTACAGTGGGCGCTAAGAACTGATTTTGTGATTTACATGAAGAAAAAAATTGAAAAACAGCAAAACAAAATTGGAAAGTCAGAGTAAAAGTCGTTAATTACACTTGGAGGGTCCGAAAAATCCCTCATCGAGGCTGACAAGGTGATTAATGAATAATTTTTAGCTGTCCCGCTTTTTTGCGTTCAAATCCAATTTTTTATTTTACTAGCCCCGATTTCTTATCAAAAGTACCTGGTATGCCTAGAATAAGGAAATAGTCTCGTCCCTATTCAAATAATACCAAAAACAAGAAATATGACACAAAAATTACAAATTTTATAACAAAGTTAACCAAAAAGCTAATCTAAATTACACAAAATCAAATTATTTTCTCATCTATTACTTGGCAACATCGTCCTCCTACGTCAAAGACACCAATAATTGACAAAATCCTCTTTCAATAACATTCCACTCTGACATTTTCAGTAATAATATTAAAAAAAAACTATTATAATAGTTATCTAACAAATAGAAATTTTTGCATTAAAATGTTCCTTCCGATTGCATTATCGTGTCATTTTCAACCTAAAACTGCATAAAAATAAACGTCTCTCTGCTATGATATTATTTGATTTTCCTATTAAAAGTGACATGATGATGTCATTTTGCTATTCGGATGTTATTTTTTTTCTTTTAACCACCAAACAAATTAAATTTTCTTTTTTTTGTGTGTAGTTAAATTGATTGAACAACTCTATTAGTTTGGATTAAAATCTCTCGTTATAATGTTATTTTATATTAAATTGAGATAGTGATTCAATAAAATAAATAAGGTCATCTTTTTGCAATATGATTCGCGTGCCATGTCAAAAATATTTAGCTTATATTTCAATTTTTAATAGTTGTTTTTGGTGCTTTGCATAGTTTTAAATGTTGCTATTAATAGAAGCGGATGAAAATTCGATGATCACGAAAAATATTGTTGATATTTTATAATTAAAATTTATTATTTAATTTTGTTATTTGAACATATTATTTGAACGACATCAGCTGAAAGGCAGATTCATTGAAATTTATATTTAAAGCTGCACTACTAAAAATTATGATTTTTTTACTCGATTATTGCTGAAATTCATTGATTACGATCCAAAAAAGGTCTAAAGGTATTTTTTCATATCATATCATCTACGTACAAAATTCATTGAGACATTTTAAGGGTCTTCAGTTAATGAATTGATGCAATTAAGTCACTTCAAGGTCATGAAAAATCATAAAAGGTAACATTAATTACAAATCTCAAATATTGACAAAAAAATGCGATTCATCACCTTGAAAAAAAAACGTTTCATTACACTCATTTTACTTCAACTACAACAAAGACTGGAATTCCATGTTAATCCCTATTGAAAAAAATAACAATTAAACGTATATTCAAAGAAAAAAAAATTACACATATTCAAATTATTATGACAAGCATTGAAAATTCAAAAAATTCAACTTAAAATAATAAGAAAAAAAATTAACTTGAATGAGAGCTCATTAATAGCAAAGTTGTTACTACTGAATATCATTTTAGGATAACCGTCATCTAAGTCAATCATCATTTTTAAGTTAATGTGAACAAATAGGTACAAATATGTGCATTGTAATTATAATTTTTTTTCTATGAAATAAATTTTTTTGAAAATGATATTGAATAAATTTTTTTGTTTCCTTGGAAAAGGTCATGACTCAATTTTTGATAGCTCATTTTGAGAGAATCGATGTAATATTTGTCAAATTTATCTTTAGCTCAAAATTATCCTATTTCATTGTAGGACAATATTTTGAAAAAATGCACAGGATCATTTCACATTTCTCACTGGCGACGAGAAAATTTCACGTGAATTTTTTATGGGGCGCGAATTTTCTAAATGAAAATGAAAAAAAAACCGTTAAATAAGTTCAAAAATGTGTATTATGCCATTTTTAGACTCTTAATTATTGAAATATTAACTTGGTTTGTTCAGCAAAGTTGCAGCTTGCAATTTTCTCTACAACTTTGCTACAGGTCACTTTTACCTGAAACTTACGAAAGTATGATTTTTTTTACTCCAAAACCCAAAAGTTAGCTCAAAATTGTGTATTTTGCCATTTTTAGCCTCCTGAAAAAATTCTACGAACCATTCAATTTTTTTTATGGTCTTCTGTTTTTTAATCAGTCCTGATGACCTTGCTCAACTTAACCTAAAATACTTTTCATACCATGCACAGTACCGTACAAACAAAAGATAAGCTTTTAATTTTTTTTTTCATTTCATTAAATGCACTCAAATTACACTTAAATTGCATTGAAATTCTTACACTCATAAAAGTATTTTTTTTTGTGCTACACATTCCATGACTCACGTTTTTTCTTATTAAGACAAGAATTACAAGCAAAACAAAATGCTTAAGGCACACGAACGACATATTGCTTTACATGGAAAGAACTGAAGTAGACATAAGATGTGTTTTGTTTTTGTATAAGCTTCAAATGAATTGAAATGAAACGGTATTATGATTGCTAATATTATTAAATATTTATGTTAAATAGGTAGACAATCTTGAATAATGATAATGACTTTAAAGAAAAAATGAAATAAAATTATTATGAAAAAAGAAAGAATGAAAGCAATAAAAAACGTTTAAATATTCAAATGACAATAAACAATTGAATAGGCGTCAACTTCTTTTTTTTGCTTCTACTTATTCATGTTAAATTGTCGTCTTGGTTGCTTGTTTGTTTGTTTGTTTTATTTTATTTTATTCTGTTAATAATATTTTTATTGTTTATTTATTCTTAAAGTGTGTCTTCTTGTAACAATCCTAATGAAGAATTCGTATTAAAAAAAATATTCACGTACATGAAATTTATATTAAAAAAAAATGGTTTGTTGTGTCATCAAATTTACTTGAAAGGTAAATTTCATGCCCTGTTTTGATGAAATTTCAAGATTTGAGCTTCAACTTGCTCATAAGGGCTTTGAATGGAAAAGAAACTGACTACGACGCTTTTTGCTTTTAACTGTAAAAACTACGCTTCAGTGTTAAAATTACGCTTTTATTTCTCAGAAGGTTTATTTTGGATTGAAAGCTTACTTTCCAGAAAAAAAAAAGTAAAAGCATGACACAAAATCCTCCTTTTCATTGTACTTTCAACATAACTTTGAAAATCTTGCTACAATTAGTACATAAAAAACAAGATTAAAAGTGTTGTTTCCCATTTAAAAGTAAAAAAAGACACATAATTTATTCATATCACCTAGATTTTTATTTACACTCATCTAAAAATATACACTAATTATTTCATACAATGCATTTATTATTCATTTTATCATTAATTTATGTGTGTGTTATGTTATTGTTGTGCATTATTATATTTTTTTAATATTTTTTGTGTGTAAGATGCAAAGTTTCTCATAATGTACAAACTTCTGCTACTGCAACATCAGGTCTAATAAAAGTGCTTTATTTCAATAATATTTTATTTTAATAATTTTTTAACTTTACTTGTTTTCATACACACACACACACACACACACACGTGTACATGAGATTAGTGCCAATCGTACACAGTTCCATTGTACGAAGGGCTATTTGCTTGTTGTACAAATGCACCAGTTTTTTTTGTTATTTTATTTAAAATATATGATTATGTTGTAAACCACCTTGGATTTGCAAACTTTGTATTAAGGTAGATTTTAAATGAATTTAACATTAAAATAAAAACTACTGAACTAAACCGAATAACTTCTGTACGTCATCATCAAGTCGTGTTCTGCTGCATGTAAAAATATGTTTATTGCTTCTAATGTAGAAATAAATACATTGAATTTGTTTATGTTTTATTTGTACATTTAACAAAACAGCAAGAAAAAAAAAGGTAATAAGAATAATATAAATTGTACCGTGAGAAAATTAAGTATCTATGGTTTTTATATTAGCTTTACTTTGAATAATCAAGTTTTTATTTAGTTATTCATTTGAGAATGTGTCTGATTTTGATCTTCGACTGGATGTCAAAATATGAAGTAAGAAAATGGAGCAATATTTGGCTTATAAGGAAAATTTGCGTCTTGAATCGTGAATGGTTGATTACACATAAACTTTATTGTATTGTCATGAAGCATCTGAAATGTATGAAAATTCAAAACATTTTCCAATTACTTAGTCAAAGCCTGTTGAAGGACCTGCCACAAGTGCTCCCTATCTTGGGTCTTCTGATACAGGTTTTGCACTATTAACGTCCTCAGATCCGAATGGACGTTGTCGATCCACCTTGCTTTAGGTCGCCCAACACCTCGACGGCCGTCTGGATCATTTCAGGGTTGCTGGAGCTCGGTTAGGGTTCATTCGTACTAAATGCCCGTCCCATCTTAATCTGTTTACCATTACGATTGATACAATGTTTGGTTCACCACATTCACGTTCCAGTTCAAAGTTGTATGTGTAGAATTATTTTTCATTGACCCTCATTTATGCATAAAAAATTTATCGTATCGATTTAAATCAAAAAAGCTCTCGAGATATATCGATTTTCTTGCAATTGCAATGATTTTTACGAAAAAGTTGTGAAAAATGAAGACTTGAAAAAGCCTAAAGTAAAGGTAAAATTTAAACGAAAATTTGTATAATGAGTCGGTTTATAAATTTGTTGCAGCTCCTTTTTAATTCGTTGAAAATTTCATCACAATATTTTATGTCAACTACTCTGAAAATATTCTTTTCTTCGTTTTTGGGTCAAAATGTTACAAACTCGCCAAATTCGTTGTCTTCATTCTTACAGCTGATCAAATTAAGTCCATTATCTCAGTCAAAAAAGTGAATTTCCTCTTATTCAACCATTTTTTTTTATAACAACGCTTTAATGCAATTGAAACCCACTTCAAGTCAACTTACTTTAATTAAAATTTCAATTAAAATTATACCAAACTTCAATTAATTTCAATTCAATTATTCCTATTTAAAGTCGAATTGTAAACACATTTCAATTTTTTTTCAATTTTCAACTCAATTTCAACTTTTAGATTGATTTTCAAATTTAATTTCATGAAACATAAAAAGGTAAATTATCACTTTAGTTTTTTGTTTTGATAGGGCTTTAACGTCAATTTCCTTTTATCTTATTTCAATTTTCTGTTGATTTTTGATTTAATTTTTATTTTTAAACTTTAGCCGTAAAATTACCTTTGTCGGTTTGACCTGATTTTATTTTAATAACAAGATAACAGTTCTTTGTTTTCTTAATTTGAATATTTATTTTTATTATTTTTAGTTTCAAAGACGAAAAATCAATTTAAATTTTTCGACTAAAGGTAAAAGTAAACAAAAAATAGAAGAAAAAAAACCATAATAATAGAAATAACAATAAATCTAGATCATTTTCAATTTCATGTTAAAAATTTGGACTTGAAAAAAATTAAATTTGAATTGAAACATTAAGAAAGAAAATAATCGATTTCTTTTATTGTTCTCTTTCTTTTATTGTTAAAACTGTATCAAATATCAGCACAGATATTCTAATTTTGTGAAGATTGTCCAAAAAAAATTGAATTACATTTTTTCTTTCACATTCATTGTGAATTTTGTCTCAGTTATTTCGATAATTCACATGCCAATAAAATGAAAAGAAGAAAAAAAATTAAAGAAATATAATAAGATAATTCAATAATAAAATAAAAATGAAATAAAAGAACAAAGCACACTTATTGATTTTATTTCACACTCGAAACACAGAATGAAATTGCACTTGATACAATTTTTATTGTTATTATTATTATTTTTAAAATAATAATAATGAAAGAAGAAAAAAAAACTTAAACAAGAGCAAAATTAAACACAAACTACCGTTGTTGTGCTATTTTTCGATTATGTACCTGTTTGTGTTTCAATATGCAAGAGATACAAGAAGAAAAACATGGTCAATAGATATTCCAACTGGAATTTAATGTTTAAGACATGTGTGTGTGTCTATTTGATAGCTAATAATTTTCTGTTTCAAGTTTAAATGAGTTGTGCAATGATTTCTAATTATGTTCAAGAAATTATTTAACGAGAGTATAAACAAGAACATGTGAAGTTTGAGGCAATGTTTTAAAATAAATCAAATTGAGTGTTAAGAAATGTTGTTTTTATTGCTCTAATTTGATAATTTAATGTTTGTATGAAGAGAGGATTAAATGATTACAGTGTTGCCAAGTCTTAAAAACAAAATTGAAGGAAAGATATAAAAATTACAAAATTCTTACCACTGAACGATTGACACAGACGATAGTGGCAAGAAATCGATCATTTTGGCAAATTTTGTAAAACTTTGGCTATTTTGAAAAAATTAACCATTTTGAAAAATTTAAACATTCCAGAGTTATGCATAAAGAGTATTATCACTGTTTTCAGGTTGAGAGTGTGGTTCTTAACGGTTTTTTGATCATTTTCAGGCTCTATAGCCCGTGGCTGATGAAGAGTGACGGCGAATCAAACCTGATTCGCGGTTTTTTTCCTGATTCGTGGTTTTTTGATGCGCTGAAAAACATTTAAATAATAAAAAGTTGACCTTGCAAACGTCTCGTAACCGTCCCGCAAATCACCCCCGGAGTTATCGTCAAGTTCTAGGGGGTGATTTACAAGGCATTTTCAACTTAGAGTGCATGAAAATTAAAGGATTTTGGCCACCCTGCATGACTTCTTATCCAGACTCACATATCTCATTAAATTTAGTTCCATCACATTTAGGATACTTTTAACGCCTTATTTAAATAAAAAATGTCTTCGTCGAAGTCAATTAGTCACATAAATTGATATTTCCCTCTCACTTAAAATTGGAAGTAAAAAAATAAGCAAATGAAAAAAATCACAAATAAACATCAAATTACCTTGTAAATCCATGTACTTACAGTGTAATCATGTGTGTCAAATCGATAAATACTTTAAAAAAAAGTTCAAATATTCAATATTTTGCAATGCTTACATAATTAAACTAAGTAATTTAGAAGGAAAAAAAAACTACAAAAAAATATATTCAAAGTTATATGGACATTATCATACATTCATTCAATGCATTCACTAAGCACTTGTTGTAATATTTTTATTTTGATTTTTTTTTGTGTTAAATTCAATACAGTATTTGAAATTTAAATTTTTAAATTTTTTTCTTTCAAAATCAATATTTTATCTAAATACCAATATTTTTTGTTGAAATTCAATTGAAATGTGATGAAACATTATCATCAAGTGTCGTGTATGATTTCTTTGATGACTTTCGACTGTAAGACATCTTAGCTAAATAATTTTAAGTACTTGAGTTGAAACTCAAATTTTAAGATTTTTTTTTGTTCAGTTATTTAATTTAATTTTTAATAAATAAAAAGAATGTCACTAAATCATTGACCCCACAAAATCAGTGAAAAACCTGACCTGGATACTCACAATTTTGCATCATACTAGGAAAAAACAAAAATTCATAAAAATTAAATCTAGAAATAACTCAGGTGTTCAATAACTTTAATTCAAAATTAATATTATTTTTTTTATGATTATGTATTTTTTCCCCGCTTGAAAGTGTTTAGTTACGCTATTTGTAAATTTTGTAATTTTATATTGATATTACATTACACATTACAGAAATGTGAGTAACAATCGGTCGATGATTGAACATTGATCGTTTAATTGAATCGGCATGACGTCGATGATTATTAGGTGTTTAATGTAATTTCATAGTGCAAGTAAAATAAAAAAAAAATGAAAGTGATGATGATTTTTTTTCATCAAAATTTATTAGTGTGGTCTATGAAACATGAAATGTAAACGCTAAATTATGGCTATGAGAGTACGGTGCTTATTTAATCAAGTTAATAGTTAACGAAAATTGATTGCATGTAATTATCGCTTTAATGGGAGTGGTCACTCACCTTCAATTACAAAAAAAAATTGGGAAGAGAAATTTTTTCATTTTTTTCTTCTAACGTTTCATGATGATGAGAAAATTCAAATGAAACCTTGAAAATTCCTCGTTTTCTTATCAATGAAGCATCAAATTAAATTTCCTTATCCAAAATCTGCTCTACAAAAAATTATCTGATCAAAAAATTAAACCTGTTTAAGCCAATCAATTGAGATTTATCAATGAACCCAAAAGCAAAACCAAAAAAATTCATTCAAATTTACCTCACTTTTATAGTAAAACAAGGGAAATGCCTGACCTTGTAAAGATTAAATCAAAAAAAAAACCGTAAAAGCAACGCGATTACTATCAATTTCAGTTTCATCAATATTCCATTCGTTTATTTACAAAATTTCAAAGTTAAAATGACTATTAATAAATATTCAAAATAAAATCATGAATGAATGAGGCACGACAACCAAATTGACATAATCGGTAGCAATAACAATCGTATCTTAATATTAATTTTATGTAAATTTCAAAATTTTTAGTTCTCTTTTTTTTTATATGAATAATAATATTTTAATGTTAATTTTAACATTTAATGTAGACTGTTTGTTCAATAAAATTCAAAAATTTTTATTAATAAAGTTTAAATTTGAAATAAATTTTGAGAATAAAAACGGAAATAATTGCATCATCTCTCATGATAATGTGTTTCAATGCAAAAAAAAAAATTATTTTTATACATGAAATTTGATGAAAATTTGGAATTTAAGTTTTAAATTGAAAAGAAATGAATTAAACATGATAAGTTTTTTTTGTGTGTGAATATGATTTGAATGAATAGAAAAAGGATGTTTTTTTTTTCTTGTTCAGTACACGTCTGACATCATCAATTTTTTATGAGTTCTCACAATGTACCCACATTTCATGCATTGAATACAATTCAGTTCAGTTCAGGTCTCATTTTGAAATTGAATATAAAAGTTAAAGTACATGAATAACTCATATTGTGTGTTTGCTTGGTTTTAAATGTATTTAATGGGAAAATGCGATATTGGGCTAGTTTGGGAGTCCGTGTACGATACAAGGAGGAAAATTTACAAAGTGTTTTTGTGGGATTTTTTTTGAACCCAGTACTTTTGTTTTAAGCATACAAATATATTTCTAGAATATTTCTGTCATGATTCTGACAGTCCTTGTTATCAAAGGTTATCAAAGGACGTCACTCGTGACACACCCTCTCTTTCTTGATTTGGCTATTATATTACGACATTCAAGAGTTATTCATCATGAGCCTGTATTCGGGAGATAACGCAATAGAACTGAACTGGAATGACAGTTCAAGTGTTGCATGGGAACAGGCAACGGATAACTTTAATAGTAGCATGTGTGTGACTCCCGATGGAGAAAAGACTTGTCCCAGTATCTCCGTTGCAGACGCCTTCAGTATCGCACATGGCATAGAGAGAGAGGCGCGGTTGATAAATAGCATGGCTCCACTCGCCCATGTATTCTTTCTAGAAAGCCTTACATTGGGGTTTTTCCGTAGTCATTGGCAAGACTTTGAATAAAAAATAAATATTTTTTGACATTTTTGAATAATAAATAAAGAATACAACAACTTCAAATGCGCTTAGGTTCACATTCACGAATACCGTCATCAATTTTTTTTGTTGTATTTTCATTTTAGCATAAAACTGCTCATTTCCTGCTATTCAGAGAAAAGGTTCAATGTGCATAAAAATAAAGTCTCTTCTAACCAAGGAATTATAATAACATATTAAATGAAGTTAAAATGAAAAGAAAACATTATTAGACAGGATCACATTTTATCATAAAAAATGTTTTCAATGAAAATATCAAGGAACGTCGACAAAATAGAACTTTTTTGATAAATAATTTAACTAGAAATTTCATCTTGACTCCCTCTAACAATTATACCATGATTCAACATGATATAAATATTTAACAAACATAAATTATTTAAAAAAGAGCATTTCCACACACACACACACACACACATATCAATGGTTTGCATTAGATTACTTTTCAATAGCGCTTCACCTCTTTATTATATATGAATAATTCTCATGATGAATGAATGACCTCATACAAAATTCAAATGAAAATAAGGAAACTGTAATATTAAATTCAAGTAAAAATCGGATTTTGCCCTCCAATTTTCACATTTTAAGGTGAATTTTACCCCAATTCTCTAAAATTGAAGTCCGTCTCTGTAAATCATGGTTCAAAGGGGCACAACTTGCATTCAGATGAATTGAGTTGAATTCAAATAAAAATCTAATCTAATTTGTTTGAATAGTCAAATTGAAAAGAGCAGATGATTTCATTTACTGCATAAAAAAAATCACTTATATAATAAAAAAAAAGTATTTAATCATAAAAAAAATGAAAATTCTTTCATTGAGTTTAAAAAATGAAATGAAATGAATATACATTAAAAGATAAGGCAGGCTTGGAATAAACCGCCCTTTTATGATTTAACGATGTGTGTGAACCTGCTCAATTGGTAAAAAAATGAAAAAAAACTAGGAAAAGATAAGTTATAAAATATTAGAAGCCTATGAAGAATGAGGAAAAACACTGAAATATGGAAAAAGTCAAAAGCAAACTTATTAATACTTAATTCAAATTCATATCATTCTCATTTGTGATTGTTCACAGGATATTTTTCTTCTTATTTTCTTTTTTCCTTTTATTTTTGCATGGAACGAGAAGAAAAGACTAAGACATTTAACAACGATATAAATATTCATTATCTTTTTTATTATATAATCACCCGTTATCGTGTCAGTTCATCAGTGTGTCCTCTTTGTATTTTTTTTTCTATTCTCTTGACATTATATTTTTCTTTCAAATTCTTTTTCTTCTAACCAAGTACACTAAGATGACACAATTATGCTACAGTCAAATCGGCTTGATGATAATTAAAGTGATCTCTTCTTCAATTTTTAAGTACTTTTACTTTTTTTTTTGGTTTTATCAACAAAATCTTTATTAAAAAAATCATGAATCAACTTCAGAGAAAATCAAGTAAAAAATTGAAACAATGAAGTGTCACTTGTTTCTTTCTCTGATTTTTTTAATATGGTGTTCAATCAATAACGTGTCTAATCAATTTTTTCATTGTTTTATCATGAAAGTGCTTTAATAATGAAAATGAAATGGAAAAAGCATTCAATGGATGCTTGACCCAATTACTTTTGCTTTTGTTATTTTTTTACTGGTTCATGATTTTTTTTTTAAATGTCCTTGTGTTGATATGAAAATTTACTATGGATGACGAATTCTATTTTAAGCCTTTAAAAAGTATGATTTTTTATTCCAAAATAGAGTTAAAAAAAAAATGTTTCAAAACAATTAAAATGCTCTGAATATTTAATTGGATAAATAATTAACTTTCCTACATTTTGTGCACTTGTAACTTCTTTGTCATGTTAGTTCTTGTTGTCGTCATATCATCAGCAAAACAAACATTAAATTTATTTTGTCCCCTGATGTTTTTAACGGTTTGTTTTTTTTTGCAGACCTTAATCAATTAAGGAAAATCTAGAAGAAATAAATTCATAAAAATTCAAAATTACGTATAAATGTCATAGACTAACGTACACGACGTACACGTAGGTCGTCTGTAACATGAGGATCTATTTTGTACATAATTTTAATTTAAAAAAATTATATTTTCCCTTTTCTGTATTTAATCTCGCATAAAATGTTAAGTTGTTTTAAGTTGAGTTAAAACAATAATAATAAAAATAACAGTGCAAAACTCAAACGTGAATTAAATTTAAACAAGAAATGCATATTTGAGATAAATTTATGAAAATAACACCCATGAGAAGTTTTTTTTCATTTCATTTAAAAGAACATTTATTTCCGTTTACATTTTGCCTTTTTTTAATGAATTTATAATTGTGTGGTAAGCAAAAACATGTCAAGATGCATGTTTTGGGACTAATTAGGGTGGTTTACCATTAAAAATCAGTTGGAAATTAAAAATTTAGGATAATACCTTAGATCTTTTGAGTGATTTTAACATTAAAAATCAAAAGATTCATGATATTTTTGAATTTAACTTATAATCACCCTAATAAACTTCTTTTACAAAGAATTTATTTAGGCATTTAAGAGTAAAAAACAACATTAAAAGATAGTGATGCACTTTAAATTCACGTCATAAAACACGTCGTTACAATAACACACAAGACAAATTCAAAATTAAACAGAAGAACATTAGTTGTGCATATTAAAAGAGCTAAATTATAACAAAGCATGTCGCACGTACTCGAAATACTCACATATGAACTTAAGAATTTTTGAAATTTGTTTAAGAATTCTCACCCAAATCTTCTGATAACACATGAAATCGAAAACATTCGGTTTGGTATCTTCCAAATATTTTACGGATATTTCATTGGGCTCGAGAAGGGAGGATTAAGTTGTAAAGTGATGAAAAAGCACTTAAATGATGACCATGATACATTGTAATTGCTGGTCTCAGCTCTGTTTTACTCAAAATTAACGGAAATATGATTTTTTTAACTCGAAAAACAGAAATAAGCTCAAAATTTTGTATTTTGCCATTTTAAGCCTCTCAATATATGAAATATTGACTTGGTCAATTCAGCAAAGTTGTAGCTTGAAAAATTCTCTACAACTTTTTTTCAGGTGACTTTTACCTTAATCTTACAAAAATATGATTATCTTCTTGGCAAGTGACCTGACTACCTCCTGTGTACGACTAATAAAAAATCATTGTTAATACCTTGTAAATCTTGACCTGGAGCTCAAATTAACTGAATTACAAATAATCTAATAAATTCCTCTAGAGGGCGCCACATTGACGACAAAAACTCATTTCATTGCATAAAAAACATTCTCGAAGTGACTTAATTTCATTTTCTTTCCAGAGTGTGCATCAAAGTAATAGTAAAAATGATAAAAACGCTTGTTATAACATTCTTGTCTCTTTACAAGAATTAAAAACATAAGAATAAGGATAACAATAACTCTTAACTAAGACAAAGATGCAAAGACTTTGGAATGAGTTTTGTAAGAAAACAACACAAAAAAAAGAACAACAAAAATAGAATTTATGAAACAAAACCATGTTTAACTTGAGTATTAGAGAAATAACACAAAACTTTTAACGTGCTTCTTACATACAAAATGAAATATTTCATTTATTTTTCCTTGTTATTTATACAAAAATAACTTACTCGTTCCAAACACACAAACTAAATTTAACTTTTGACTTAAAAGTAATCTCAGTGGTTTTGAAATGAAAATTTTTATCATCAAGTTTTATCATCATCATAAATTAAGGTTTTTTCATTAATCAATTCATCATTTTTACTAATAATTGTGTCAATGAAGCAAAATTCCTCTTGATTGATCAATTTTTATGTCAAAATGAACCATTCACTTTTAATAAAAACATCATCATAATGTTCAAATATTACAACAAAAAAAAATAATATTATTAATAAAACAAAATACTTGGCAAAAAAAAATTGACATGTAATATCAAATTTCATGATCACATTAATCACTTTGATACGGAGGAGGCGGGATTTGGAACTCACACTCCTAAAATATTTTTACTGAAAATCACATTATTAATAGGAGTAATTTGAGTGTGTTTACTTAAATGGTTGTGTTTGTGTGTGTTCTTGTCAAATTTAATTGCTAATGTCATTATGAAATTTTCTTTTTGGTTTTCCTATTTTTTCATCGTCATTTTTCATTTACACATTGAATTTGGTTGTGACAGGAAATTTAACGAAAATCTTAGAAGCTTGAAATTGAATTCAGTTTCAGTACAAAAATCATTCAATTTAATAGTAAAAATACTTACTTGACCTCAATTATCGTCTCAGTGTGTGTCTACCTCAACGTCTATATGACTGTCACAACTTCAATTTCAATTCAATTCAATTGAGCATTAACATACAAGCATATTTCTTTTCAAATTTTTTTGTATTATAACTTCAAATAAATTTTCATATCATTTTGGTATGCAATGCACCTTGTGTATGTAAAAAAAAAATATGCATGGTAGTTAAGCACATTAAGATAAATTAAATAGACAAATTCCTGAGTGTTTGGCTGGTTAATCATTCATATAAAAAGAGTATAATAAAATAAAAAAATGGGAAATTCTAACCACTAGGCGGTTTAGAAAAGTGCATTTCTATGGGACTCGTTTGATTGAATATCATTAATTTTGAAATAAACCGACATTTTGAAAATAACGGTCAATTTGAAAATAACGGTCATTTTGAAAATTTTGCGCCGTTTTGAAAAACTTTCGCTATTTTGAAAATTTAAAAAAAAATATTTGAAAAAATAGGACAATTTGGGCTTTTGACTATTTTCAGGCTCTGGAGCCTAATTCTTGAGCCCAACTTCTGAGCCCAATTCCTGAGCCTAATTTCAGAGCCATGTAGTTAAAGTTTATTTTAGTAAACTTCTCCACCCAACAAAACAAATTATAAATATTTTAAATATTTTAACCGTTTTTAACGGTTTTTCAGGCTTTGAAGGCTCTGGAGCCCAATCCATGAGCCCAATCTCAAAACTTATGAGTTTGTACAAATCCTTATGACCTCCTCTATCTCATAAAAAAAACCAGACCTCGCTCCGATGGACCATTCCGGAGTTATGGATAGCGATCAGTAGTCAGACTTACAGACCTACAGAGTGACGGCGGACAAACCGTCTGTAATAGTGCATTTTTTCTTACGAAATGCACTAAAAATATTAAGAGGTATTTTACTTGAAAATATTGAGACTGGTGTGCATAATTATAATTATTTGATATGAAATGTATGTTAAGATAATATCAATAATTTGCATGTGTTTTTTTTTTAATTTCAATACAGAAAAAAATAATAAGATGAAGTGTTTAATATAATGAGCATTTTATGGTCGTTATTTAAATGGTTGTTGAAGTATTTGATTAACCTTTGAAATTTATTTTTTCATTGATATAGTGAAGAAAAGAAAAATGGAATAGGAAGCAGGGTTTGATATAATATGACAGATAATTATCGTTAAAAAAAATTATTTACCTATTTTTTTATTTAAATTAATTGCTTGAAAAGAATTTGTGAAGGAAATATGAAATAAAAAAATGGTCAAGGTTAGAAAAAATCTGATTAAAACAAGTGTCTATTGTAAGCTAATTAAAATGTTTTGATTTATGTTGATTATGTTTCTTTTTTTTAATTTAAATCTAAAACTATGCTCTATGTTGCTTTTAATTTAAATTGAGGGATTTTGCCTTGAATTAGTTCAGGCATGAAAGAATTTGGCTTACAAAGACCCCTGTAAAAGTTTTCATTGGAAAAATCATTATAGAAAATGGTCGGGAAATCCAGAAAATATGCAGAACCCTACGGTTTCAGATGTTATAGTGCTCGTGCCTTATCTTGAATGTTTGTAGCTGTATTGATTGCGCTCTTAGCATGCCTCCGACGATCGATGATTGAACACGTTTCTGGGGATATGAAGTCCTGTGCTCGATTTTTTGCTATACAAGGCTTCTCATTACAGGTTGTTGTTACTGCTTCCTTAAACCGTTCCCACGACTGTTGGATGTTATATTCGTTTGTGTTCGCCAGCGAGGTGGAGAAAGCAGCTCTGTGTGCATTCGCAATTTCATATTTCTTCCTGGGGTTCGTCTTACGGTTCGACACTGAATTTACTGATAGAAGCAGATCTCTGATTATGAGATGGTGGTGGTCTCCAATATCTGTGCTCCGCTTATTGCGAACCTCCAAAAGGGTATTTCTCTTCTTGGCACTGACATAGATATGGCCAATTTGATTTTAATCCTAGCAAACCGTTATTTTTTTCATTGTTCGGTTTGTACCTTCAATTTGTAACTTATTCCTAATAAGTAAGTCAATAAGTTGCCCTTGTTTCTGTAATTTTCATAATTTCCAACAATCACTTCAATCATTTTTTGGTTTCTTATATACCGTCCTTTAACAGGATAACGGATTCTTGTGTGGCCTATCAACAACTGAGCCATTAATTGTTCATTCTTCAACTGATCTTTTTTAACTTTTCCAAAAACTTCCAAATACCGCTATGATGGACAACAAAAAATATCTTTCATTCCAATCAAATCTTTGTAAATTTATTTTCATATTCAATATTTATCTTCATTATTTATTAAAATATTTTTCTTTTCATTTGCTATTAAACGTTCAAACAAATTATTATGCAATTCAATCAGTTTATCAAAAATTAAGATAAAAAAAATAACTAAACAAAAAATAAGTAGTTGAAGGTTAGGTTAAATAAGCATCTTATTGAATTAAAAACTGTATAAAACGAATCAAGATGAAAGAAGCACACGAACAATTAATATTCAAATAAGAGGGTTTTATTTTTATTAGTAACGCAGGTTCATTTCATTTAAATGTACTTTTAAATTTAATTTCAATGTTTCCTAATTCAAATTATTTTCCATACATTCATCACAGTAAGTGGCCATCTAATCAATTATAAAGAAATCTTCAAGTAAATATTTCATTTTTATTACTATAAAGTCCAGGTCAGGTCAACTTACATTCATCATTTAATTCAAGTAAAGTACATTTTGTTACAAAAAATTGTTAAAATTGTAAAAAATTAACCGAATTTAAGTTTGCATTGCATCACAGTAACAGAAGTTAACTCATAATCATATACTTCAAATATGATATAAAAACACTTCATTTCAATGTTGATTCAATGTAAGGTGGAATATTTTTATTATTAATTGTCTTCTTGTCATTTTTTTATTATATTACATTGAAAGAAAAATTTGAAATGATACTTTAAAAAAAAATAGTGGTGTGAATTTTATTTTTTTGGTCATTTAAAAAGAAATAATTACTTTACTTATAATAATTATGATAATAGATGCATTCATCTCAACATCTCACGATCCTTGGCCACTCTACAATCATGAATATAAAAAAAAAATAATAATGATATCTAAACAATGCATTGAATGTAGTCCGTTAAAAAAGACAAATATAAAATAATAATATTTCAAGGTGTTTTCTTTGTGGTTTGTGATCTATTGTCCACGTGGGAAATGAAACTTATAATTAAAAAAAATAGTTTGAAATGTGTTTATATTCAAATGTGAGTCAGAGATAAGCCACAGTCACCTTCTTTTATGTAATAAAAAAAATAAAAATGCATTGTTTTAGTTGTAAGTGTGTTTCATAATAATTTTAATTTAAAGTCTAATATGATTTTAAAATGTGTTAAAATATGTGACTTTTTTATATGATTATGATTGAATTATGATTTAAAGTATTTTATGGGCTTGACTTTGTCATGAAAAGTTGACGTTTGGCTTGAAACTCACTTGAAAGGTTTATGATTCCAATTTTAAAATTAAATATATAATTGGATTGATTTAAGTTAGATTTTAAGGTAGCACGTAACTAGATTTGATATGTTCAAAAGTGTATGTAGTTTTTTTTGTGTACAATTTTAAATTAAATGCCTAAACAGGTTTGTGGCTAATTTTTAAAAGTAAACAAGAAAAAATTATTAGTGTTTAATTTATTTAGGTATGTTGTGAATTTTAATTGGGAATGTGTAATTTCAAGTTTTTTTTTGACTTGAGGTGATTGGCTTAAATTCCAAACAATTCAAAAACAATAAGATCAAATTTTAAAGCAACAAATTGTTATCACCCCTGAATTCCGCGTATAAGTCTGAGAGATGACTCACAAGGCGTTTGCAACTTACGAAAATTTAAAAAATTAGAACGACAAACAAGTAATTGTCAAGTCAATATCGAATTTTACGAGCTATGTTACTTGCGGGTTTTAAGTTGTAAGGTTAGAAGTTCAATTCCTGCTCCGGCCATTAAACTTTACAATCTCAAATGTCTCTTTTTTCCGGGTGCTCAACTTGAGTTGAAGGCTAGACAAAGGTAGCGACTGCTTGGGATGACAGGATAAAAGCTAAGTCTCTTGGATGATGATGTCGAGTATGCACAATGGACCCAACTGATCGCTTAATAGCCGCCCAAGAATCTGATCCAGACATCTAATCATCATGAACATTAACCTTGAAATCGTCTTCAGCAATTGATGATCTTCTAACATCGATCACAGGCAAAATCCAATTAATAAATATCTTGACACGAATAATCAACCTAATTTGTACCTAATACCATCAAAACATGGTCTTAAAATGTCATTCAAGATGAGTAAATTACACACTACTAATAAAATTTCATCAAAAAAAGAAATGAAACACATTCACTTTCCTCTAAAATGACACTAATGACCTTCATTAAAAGCAAATTAATGATAATATTTAAAAAATTAAAAAAAAAATCGACTTAATCCAATTTCTGTGATTCACACATGGTACATGTGAGAACACACACATATGAAACATCAAATGACTTTTTAAATTATTTCTTTCTTTTAAAATAAAACAATATAAAAAAAATTAAATAAAAATAAAAACAACTTCATATCATTAATGAGGTACTTTATGAAAAATGATGAGAATTAGAGCATTGCAACACACATTTCAATTTAAACCTAATTTGTTGAGATGAAAACAAAAAATAGAAAATAAAATTTTATTATTAATTTACTTGTTATTCTTTAATATTTGCTATCATTATTGTCTGAGGTTAGAAATCTGATTATATGAAAGCAGTGTGTTTCATTCATAATATTTTTGTTTTTTTCAAATGAAGTGAAATGAAACAAGTAGAATGAAAGAGGTGAATGCATAAATCAACAAAAACAATAGTTAAGTGCACTTTAATCGATAAAATTTAATGAAAATCTGTTTGCACTGTGTTAATTTGATTGGAAATTCAATTTATCGTGCCTTTTAAGGAGTTATGACTCGGTTCTGATTTATTTGTAGCGCATTTCTCGTAGATTTAAGAAAATGCGAGTATTGTGAGCACTGTCTGCTGAATTTTCCAACATCGTGGAAGTTTTTAAATCACAGAAAACTTGGAAATTTCCAGAACCGTACACGGCAACTCTACGGCCAGTGAACCGAAACACGAATTCGGCAAGTTTTGAATTTGCTGTGTAAGTTTTTAAAAATCGTGGCAATTTTTAAAAGAAAAATTTAAACTCGCGAAAACACGAAACACAAAAAATACAAAATTTTCGAAATTCTAAAAAAACTGCTGAAATTTAAAAAATTTGAGAATTTTCAAAGTTCGTGGAAATTTAAGAAAACAGTGGATTTTTACAAACTTGATAAATGGTAAATTCTAACATTTTTTGATCAAACATCTCAATCAAATTTAATCAAACCTTGTCTCATTTCTGTAATGTTTCTTTCCAAAAACAAGCGATAATTAAAAGAAAACAGGGACACTTGACCCAAAATCAACCCAATCTCTTTAATTTTGGCACAAAATTTGACTTAAGGGAATAATTTAACACCTTTTTCATATAAAAAATTTATGTTTATCACCTCACATCATTATACAGGTACAAAAAGCACACACTTGGATCTTGTAACGTGTAACTTTTGTTTCTATTTCAAGGTAATTTAAAGGTAACAAATGTTTTAAATGTTGCATAAATATTGATTCTATCTTTGATGTAATAAACATACATATAATAAAACTAAAATAAACATGAAAGAGAAGGAAAAAAATTATGATTGAGAGTGATTTGATGTAATTTTTTTTTATTTAACTGTAAAAAAATATTTTGTAATAATTTCATATCATAATTTTTTCATTCATACAAGTAAAAAAAGTGCCAATAGGCCAAATCAAAACAAATAAGACAAAAAATTGATCATAAACACTCTCTTTCAATCTGATTAATGTTTGCTTTGCATATACACTTGTCATGTAAATTCATCTTGTCTTGTCTTGTGATAAAAAAAAAGAAATATTTTTATTTTTAATTTGATATTGGAAACTCCTTATGAGCATTAAATTAAGTAAACGATGATAAATGTGTGTGAAATCACTTTTTTTATTTTTATTTGAATTTCATGCTGACTAACATGCTGCGAGCAAAAATTATTATTTAACGCTTTTGATATTAAACGTTATATAATTTGAATAAAATGACGTTTAAATGTACATTCAATTGAAGATCCCTTGAAATCTGAATCTAAATATTTCATATCCACCTTTTCCACTGTCATTAAATTAAATATGTATTTAGGTTCAATTTTATTAATAGAACACTTGACTCACATCGTTTATTGCATCATAACATCATCAAAACACCTTTAAATTTAACCTCCTCACATCATTTTTGCTTCATTACTTCATTATAATGATCATAAAAATAAATTAATGACAAATGTTTGTTAGAAAAAAAAACAATTAAATGCAAAATTTATTAACTGCCTCCTTCTTCGCTGTGTTTCTTTTATTTTAAACATTTTTATTTTAAAGATGTTAGAAATAAATTGAAAACAAAAACACTAACGAGCTTAACACACAAAAAAAAACTCACAAACCACACATGAAATTTAAAGGCAAAATAAAAACAAAAGTCTGCTAGTTACAAACAAAGCGAAAAAAAAACAATCAAACGTGGGAAATTCAATGTTGCGCTATAATTGGTACTTAATTTGCATTGTTCATAAATCGGTTTAATGTTTTGTCTTGAAAAAAAAAACAATAATAACAACAAAAAATGCATCACATTATAACTAATGTTAACGCACTTAACTATACGAGAGAAGAATTAACGCAGGTATTGTGTCACTTCTTTTTTTTATGTTACACCTGTGAATGGTGTTTTACCACACACATCACACACACACACACACACACACACACCTGTTTTGAATTGGAATCTGTAGTAGGAGAATTTTTTTTACTTCAATTTAAGATAATTTTTTTTGTTTAATAAAAAGCCATGAAACAATGAATGAATTAAAGAAAAAAAGTTAATAAAAAATAATAATAATAAAAGAAGGAATAAAAAATACAATAAACGTGCAAATGTGAGTGAATATGAATGAATGTAAAATTGTATTCACCTTACACCACTTTGTTATGTTCCTTTTTTGTTTATATTTAAATTGAGAGAATTTGCCATTTAAACGGTTAATTAGGTACGCTTTTGAGGTGAGTTTGGTCGCAAAGATATCGAGATGAAGAATCTATAACGGTTGTCAAACTACTTTCTTTATGAAGGTTAAACTCAATTTTATACCTGCTCTAATGTCGTTAAGTCCGGTGAATAATTATCTTTAATTTTTCTCAAAAAGCTTTCGAATGGAAAGCAGGAAAACTCGTCTGGTGTACCATTATTGTACTGACAATCATTAGGGAGATAACGACTCGCATGCATTACATATGTACAGTTTTCGTTTGGATAGATAGAAACCCATTGTTCGAAAAACATGTCAAGTAATTTCTGGGAAGTCTCAATATTTTGGGCAGTCGGTTGTTTGTTTATGAATAATAAACGTATGCCATGATGAAACAAACAATGATGATGAAATTCACGAACTGGTAACGTTCTCTTAGTAACTACTATTGAAATGTATAACAGCCAATCACGGTATTCTGCGGCCTAGCGAAAAAATATATGAAAGTTCATGAATATAAGCTAGAACAATAATCAAGCAAGTAGAAAGAAGAAATTTAAATTTTTCCTTAAAAATAAAATTGTTAAACCTTTAGGTGGACTTATTCATTTTTTCTTGGTTGCATAATTGATCGTAGTTTCCGGGTGAATTCAGTTGGTCAGTATGTTACTAAATCTGAAAGATTTCTCTCAAAATAGTCGAAAAGTTCAGGAAAGTTGCGATACCATATTTCTAAAATTCTTTTCATGTTCCCCAGGCAAACTACATGCATATAATCAATGAAAATGTCTTGCACTAGATATATTCCAATAATAGACCCAAGTATTGTAGCAGATTTATCCAGGTGAAAAGTTTCTGCTTTTACTGAAGAATAATTTGTTTTTCTTATATATTTCTCATGAGTCCGCAAGGTTGAATGGGTTTCACTATAAAAAAATAATGCCGTCACAATCGACATATATATGCCTTTGATACGACATTTGCCATAACAATTGTAACCAGATTTGTTTTTAGTATTTAAAATAAGGGATTGTGCCGAAGAATCCATTAAATAATTTCCACTTGAAATTTCAATCCCATCTGTGCGGCTTTGAATAACTTCATTCAATTCATTTATAAATGGGCTCGAAAATTGATTAATATTTTGTTGCTTCAATTGCTCTTCAAAAATACCCACAGGGAAAATATAATTGCTGGGACGTAGTCGATCTGAAATTAATTATATTATGGTTAAATTGAAATCTTATTCTAATAAGTGAAAATAATAGATTTTTTTGCAAAACCACGTGAATCGCCAAGCACTTCGGTATGAATTGCGGAGCGTTTTCAACTTAAAATGTAAATGCGCTTAAAATTCATCATAATAAATACATTTTTCTCACCATTAACTTAAAACACCGATTTGTTTCTAAAAAAAACTAACTGAAAGTGAAAAAAAAAATGTGTAATAAAAACAAAAACTTAATAAATTAAAAATTTAACAGAAAAACAAAAGTTAATTTATTTATGAGAGGCGTTTTTTTACACGACTATGACAAAAAAACACTCTGATATTGTCTTAAATCTGTTATGCAATCGTGTGTCTTGGTAATTACAAGAATTTACGAGTAATTTGGTAATCGACCTTTGAATAATTTATCAATGTTTTCTTTGAATTTCATTTTTTTTTGTAATTTAAAAACAAAAGTTTTCCCAGCATACTTTGCATTATTATCAAATTCATCGTTACAAGAGCGAATATTTTTGTTGCTTAGTTTTATAACTTTATTTATTTTTATTATTATTATTTTATAATCTCTTTAAAAGACGATTAATATCAATGATTCCCCTCAAGGTGGAGTCTGCCTGCTTTTTTATTTTTTTTAAAATTATTTTGACATGACTCAACATAATTTCAGTCATTTTTTTCAGCTACTTACTTTACACACAATATTTTTGTAATTTCGATTTCTTTGATATCAATTTATTAACTATTTTGTTACTTTTATTATTACAACAATCACTTATTTTGAATCATATACCACTTAAAAACTCATACTATTGAGACATTGACGTTAGAAAGTGATTATTCAATCGTTTCGTGCCATACTTGAATGAGTTTTTTCTTCATTTCATTTCATTTCTTTCTTACTTATTACATTGTTGTTGTTATTATTGTGATATCTGTACTAATTTTTAGTAATGCAATTTGTAATTTAATTTTATTTTATGAACGGTATTCATTTTTTTCCTCTCCTAATTTGAAAATAATTAAATGTATTGGAATTTTTTTTTAAATGTTATTATGGAATGTAATTATAAGTGTATCGGTTCATTTGATATTGACAGGGCTCGTAAGAAATGTTTTGTAAGGAAATCTGTAAATTTTGATTTAAATTAAATAAAATTTGTGAATTAATTTGATTAGAATCAGGATATAGCAAAAAAAAAAATAGTCAAGAATTTTCCACTCTCGAATTCAGAACCCTTAATATTAAGTTCAATACATAAATTAATGATGTGCTAACGTTTTTTTTTTGCATTACATTACATCGATTGCTCAGTCAAGTGATTATCATGATAATTATTATTTGCTTACATGCTCGTTAAGAAAATAAGAAATATTGAATTCAAATTTGTTGAGAAATTATGAAAATTACGCTTAGACACAACAAAAGAGCTGCAAATTTTTAAAAAATTTTGAAAGGGGTTCCATAAATTGCATACAAAAACGTTAAGAAACAGTTTATTTTATGAAAAATTATGACTTTTAGCTTAATTTCCTTAAGAATGCAAGAAAATCAATGGAAATGAGTCGACGTATCGACTTCAAAATCCATGACCACAATCCAATTTCAATTAAAACTGCGTTCAATTTAATCCAAGCTTAACACTAACACATTCCAGATAATTCGATAACCAAAAATGAATTTTAAATTTATCCATCCACCAAAAATTGATAATACTTCCGGTGTGTCCACATTAAAATCCACACTCAATAATGAAGTTGAACCAATATTGTCGCATTATAATTGGATATGAATGTGTTGCGATATGGAGGCATGTTTGTGTAATTTTCAATAAAATATTAATATTATCATTAAATTCTGGGATATTTTAAATCTTTGTTCATTGAAAATTTAAATATTTATAACGGATATTGGTTGATAATTGATTGGGAACGACAATTGATTTCATTTTATTTTAATTTTGGTTTTAATGGTGTTTTTTATGGTGCCTTTTGCGTTACAGGATCAGGATGTGATTATAATTTTACATGAAATTCAATTTATCTTAAAGAAATTTAATCAAATTATTTTACTGTCTTCCACCTGTTCATAAAAAAGTTGACATAATAATCATAATTATTTCATTGTTCAATTCATAAAATGTTGAATGACAATCATTTACATTGCTATTAAAGAGTCATTTGTAAAAAAATGATATAATTGCCTGTATCGCTCCAGTTTTTATGCTCTTTTAAAAGATTATGATTATGTGAGAATTTTTTTTTACGTTATTTTTATTTAAAAGTCATTCAACTTGATTGTGTGAAAAAGTTTTGTATTGTTTTTTATCTTTCAATGTAATGAAAACAAAAGTGAAATGACTTCGCATTGTCTTTTTTTTCTTATTACGTTACAAATGTCTGAATTAGAAAATTTAATGAGAGGAACTTGAATCTAAATCATTTCATGCTATGAAAAGGATACATAAATGGAAACGCCTGGTATTTTATATAACATATTTTATTTTATTTTTTTTTTAATTTCATGCAAGACAAAGCTTATCAAATGAATTACAAAAAAAATATTTATTACAATTTTACTTATTTATTACAATAACAAATCTCAATTCATCTACCACAAATAACTAATATTAGATCTATTATTTATTTGTTTATTTACAGATCAATCAATCTCTCGTATTGTATATGAATGATATCTAACTTCACACGACAACAAAATCGAACAAAAAAAAAATATTTTAATAATATTTATAGTAAAACAAACATACAAGAGCACAATTCAATATGAAATCGGTGGCAACAGCATTTGACTTATGTAGAAAATATTTTTTAATTCAAATACCAGCAACAACAACAACATAATACATGATAATAAAAATGGTAAGTCATTGTTTCAATTTATTTGCCTTTTTTTTCATGTTTTGTTTAATATTTTCTCGCGTTGTCCGTTTTTTTTTTGTGTTGTGTGTTAAAATGTGTTCCAATTCGGACATTTAACAAAAGCATAAAATTGCATTTATTTTCATTCGACACTTTATAATAATAGTGAAACAATTTAAACAAGGAAGGAAGGTGAATTAGCGCTTTAGAGGCAAATTTGAGGTTTTTTGATGTAAGTTAAAAAAATGTTCGTCAGGTTCGGAAATTTTCATTCAAATGAATTTGGTTTCGACTTTAAATAAAGAAACGAATCTAGATAAGTGGATTCTCAAATTTTGAGCTCTTCTAACGTCGATTTGAAAAAAAAGCGAGGGTTACAGACGCACGAGTTATTCATCCGACCAACTGTGTCTAATGTTATAATTGGGCTCCAGAGCCTCCAAATTTCATACATACCGTTAAAATGTTAATTTGTTTTGTTGGATGGAGAAGATTACTAAAATGAACTTTAACTCATTAGCTCTGAGATTAAGCTCAGGGATAAGGCTCAGGTATTGAGCTCAGGAATTAGGCTTCAGAGCCAGAAAACAGTCAAAAGCCTAAATTGTCCGATATTTTTAAATAATGTTTTTCAAAAATTTTCACAATGAAGGCAATTTTCAAAATGACAGCTAATTTCAAAATGGCGGTTATTTTTCAAAGTGACAGTTAATTTCAAATTGGCAGCTAGTTTTAAATTAGCGGTTTTTTTGAAATTTTATAGTGTCCAATTTCAGCATATGTCCTTATTGAGTAGCTGTCCTTGATTGGAGTTTTTACTGTAAAACCGATAATTTTCCATCCCGTCACAATACAAAACCAAAACATTTCCATAGACAAAATTGAAAGCAATTTTAATGTGTGAATTCAAACTGCTATAAATTGCAACTAATATCGAATATAAATAATAATTGAATACCGTGGAAAATTGTTTGGTGTATTTTTTTATCCATTCATTGATACATTGATTGTTCTTTGATACGTGTTTGTTTTGATTGTTTTAAAAAAAATTTAACGCCATCAAGGAAATTGAGCAATGGTGATTAATTTTGAATTTTAAACGCCTTTTTTATTTCAATGTTAAAGTTTCATTTAAATGCATAAATTTATATTTTTTTTTTATCATTCATCACATCACTGACCCACTGTCATCAGTAATTTAATATCAACATAAAAAAAAGGACGTTAAACATTCAAGAAAACACACTTATGTGACGTCCTCATGTTATAGACCTACTTCAAACAAAACAAAAATAATAAATCTGAATTGACTATGATTTTTATTTTTATATTTCATTTCATCTGTTTCAACATTTAAGTTATTTTCCCATGATGTAAAATAATGATGCCATATCGTATTCAATTTGTTCTAAGAACCTATTTTGTGGTTTTTCTTTTTGACCTTTCCTTTTACAATAAAAATCTGTGCGTATTTTATTTTGTGTTTCGTATTTTTTTTTGTTTATTTACTTGTTTCAAGTGGCAAAATAAAATCATTTCAGCACTTTTTTTGATGTGTGTTTCTTTGAATAACTAAAATGATCTGACGTGTGCGTGTGTGTGTGTGTGTGTGTAGGAGGAATGTTTATTTAATAATCAACATAAAAATAATATAATAATGATAATAAAAGTCACATTGAAGTGGTCCTTTTTTTTCTATTTTCATTTATTTATATTTTTTTTTTGCCCTTTTTTGACATGAAGTGGTCTAGAGAGGCGTTATTTTTGTTCTATTTTGATGTTGAAGTTCTTTTGAGTTACAAATAAACAAAATAAAATAATGGTTATAGAGATGTCACCACATCATTATCATAAAAAAAATATGCAACGATAATAATAATAATAATATAATGAACCACTACACCCACTAATGAGGACAAAGGGACATAAACTTTGATGGCAGAAAATAAAATGATAAAATTTAAAAAAAATATTCTTGGTATTGTCCGAATGCAAATGAAAACAAAACGAGAATAAAGAGACCACTTTAATTATCATAAAAATAAATCCTTTAAAACTATGTTGGCTATAAAAGTGGAAGGATTTTATTATTATTTTGATGACCACTAACGATGACTTAAATCTCTTTATTATGTTTAACGTTAAAATGAAACAATTGAGGAATTGATGAGATGAAGTTTTCTGTGAATGTTTGTGAGTATTCAAATGAAAAAATTTGAATTTAAAGTTTCTTCTCACTTTATATTTCTAGAGCGGCGTCCATCAGGGGGTAGTCAGGTCGCTTGCCAAGGAAATAAATCATTTTTTATTTTGGCACAATTGGCATCTGTTCTTTGACCAGGGTACATTTGGAAAATTTGCCATTTGGCCAAAATACGGTTTGGTATTTGGCAGTTTTGGAATTTGGCGGTTTTGGTATTTGGAGGGTCAATTTGGCGCGATCTGACAACCCCTTGGTCTCCACAGAAGAGAATCAGCACTCAGCCCTATACATTTCTCACTTTGTTGCTCTCTCTCAAGTAAAATCTGTAAAAATGTTTCTTTCTCCCTCTCACTTTCTCTCTTCAACCTTGTAATATCCGCTCTAATCCCTGAATCAGGGAAAAACATTTTGGTTGGAGCCATTACACAAACAATCTCTTTATCATTTTCCATCAAATAATTTATTGATATACAGATAAGTTTAATCACGCCATTTTAAAACCATTTTACAAAAATCAACAAAAATAATTGAACATCACAACACATTTTTCAAAGATAATTCATTTTACATGCCATTAATTAAAACAAACATGGTCTAATGCATTTTTATCTCAAAAAGTAATTATTTGGACCATAAATGGCATCAGATCGAATACAAAAATGTTTGTTTTCTAATTAACCTAATTTTCTTCTTTTTTTTAAATGAATCTCTTGTAGTTTGTAATTTCATGTCGAATACACACTGTTACAATGACATAAAAGAACATCTGTGTCTATATGCAGAAGAACGACAAGTTTTTCTTTTACTCCTATTTTTCTTTAAAAGCATTCAGAGTCATATACAAAAAAGTTTCGCATTGATCAAGTTAATGCAGCAGTATCTTGTTATCTTTATTATTTTATTGAAGACGTAATCTTTGAATGTTCGAAATACATATTGAAGGAGAAAAAATGAAAAAATACCGTAAAACTACATAATATTTGTATTTTACTTGCCCGTTCAATCTTTGAATGCGAAGAATAACAGCAAAAAATACATAAAATAATAACTGATCTATATATTTTTGTATTTAAATACAAAATAAAATACAAGAAAAAAAAACGTTATAAATTCTTGTCTAAATACAATATCAAAGTCGTACATATTTCGCGTGAATACAAAATAAGAGTAATAATAATAATTTTATTTAAAAACGTCCGATTCTTTGATATGTAATGTTATATTTTTTTTTTTTTTAACTGAGGAATTGCATGTTTTTTTATTTTTTCCATCTTGAAATCTTTTAACTCCACACACATGAATAGGAAAAAATGTTACATAATATTATTAAACTGGTTCCCTTACTTGATTCACTTATTTCATTTAATATGTGTATTTATAAGTTAATCGTTTATTTTAAATTTACGCCGTATATCGGATTAATAATAAAAATAATAATCTTCATACATGTTATTTAAAAGCGAATGCACTCTGATGATTAAACATTCCATTTATCGGTATATTATTTTGCGTTTTTTTTTCTCACATAGCCGCAGTGTAATGAACAGTTACTTGCGTGGATTTTGCGTGTTTATTTATTTTTTGTTTTAATTTTTATTTATTTTTTTTTTAATTAACTGAGAATTTCTTAATATTTTTATAATGAATTCGATTCATAATGAGACTCGAATTTGACCTAGTTTTATAACAAAATGCGAGGTTACGATTAAAAACACATCTCAAAATCATTCATCAGTCCCTTAAATCTCCTGTAATTTATTTATTATCCGAGTATGTAATCCCCCATCTTTACCACACACTAAATTGTTTTTCCAAAAATGCGAACGTAGTCATTTTAATCGCATACACATTAAAAGATGACCAGATCACATACAAACAGACATAGAACAATAAAATTTATTTAATGTGTGTCAATATTGTGATAGCGATAGAGACTGAGAGATGATGCTTATGGTGATGATATAAATCTCAAATTAAGCTGTTTGAATGATGAGGCATTTCAAGGTTTGGTTCTCTCATATGTCGGATGAGAATTATGGGTATAGTTGTAGCAACAGCGAAGCAGTTTCTCCCGAGCGTCAAATTGGAGGTGCAATTTTGAGTCTTGACATATCTAAGGCATGATTGATTCACTCTTTCACTCTGTGACAACCCACAAAGAGCCCTACAATATGTGACTTAGGTGGACAAACCCTTCTGTCAATCTTTCTATCTATCATATGTGAGCATCATATCCAAAGAGCTAATAATTAGGCATTTTGCATGACAAGTCAGCTTAGATCCTGTCAAAAAAAAAAATTCAATTTGATAGGAACTAATCGTTTGAATCTCCTTGCTGAACAAACATTTTCAGTGATATTCATCAAAACGTGCTTCACTCATCTATTTCATTTGTATGGCTTACAAGACACACAGTTAATTAAGTAAATTATGTGATGTCATTACGAAAAATTATGTGAATATGCCGGTTCATATTTCCAGTTCATTTGAAGAGAATAAAATAATAAAAAAGTGTTGTTCAAGCAATAAAACATCACTTTAATTAAAATCAAACCGGATGAAAACTAGTTCAGATTAAATTGTATCGCTTTATCACATTTAAGTCATGTCTCGTATGTTTTAACAAAGTATTTACCACTGTTTTTCTGTCTTCTTGTTCTCTCAGTATGTCATTATGTTACTTTTACATCTGGTTTTTTTTGTTGTTGTCATGTATAAAAAATTGTTATTTGATGGTCAAAGTCGTTGCTCTTATCAGTTTCATAATATAACGGAAAATAAACCCACTCATTGATATACACGCACACACACACAGGAAACTTGATTGTGATCGAATGATATAACTGACCTAGCTAACAACATCATTAAATAAGAGTAAATTATTTTATCTCAGTGTGTATAAAAGTAACATGACGTTCATGTCGAACTACAATCCATATTTGATAGCCATCGTAAAGTAATAAAATAATAGCTCTTCCATGTCCATTATTGAAATAATAAAAAAGAAAGCACATAGCATACCTAGAAAATTTATTGTGCTATTACATTTTTTTACAACTGTTTTTATTTTATTATTAAAAATAAATAAATCAAGTCATTTCAGAATCGAAAAGTTGATTTTCCGGTCTTGTGTTTCGCATTTGGGTGAAGAAGAATGAAAATTGACACCTAATTCTAATTTTAATATTTCAATATTGACATCGCGTCGTCGACACTTTCATAAAAATATGGCTCATTTCAAAGTCCCAACACACATAACACACAAAAATTGAAAAGTCACTCACAAATCTATTAAAAATGCATCATTGAGAAAGCACAGAATCAGCGCAATGAAAGAGTGACATATAAATTTTCAGTTTCTTTCCTATTCTTGTCTATCTCATGTTTTTATTTTCATATATATTTTGATATCATTTCATGAAAATGTTGTAAAAATGCATTTTATATTTTTATTTTATTTGAAAATGCATTAAAATGCACTTTCATGATGCGAGGTTATCTGTTACAGTGAGAATGTAAAATTGAATTCACAAAAATGAATCATGAATAAATAAAATTTAGTGCTTTGCCACTAAATTCACAAAAAAATGTTTATTTTTGTAGGATTTAGTCATATAATGACATGAGCGCCATCCATAAAATGTGGTGAAACATTGAACTAGCAATATTTTAGAATAAATATCTTGCATTGTTATCATTGAAAAAAAAAACAAATTTTAAAGTGCATTTTACAAAACCTTCATTATTAAAATATGGTGTCAGTTTATTTCCCTATGCGAATAAATGAAATGAAAAGAAGATAAGGAAAAATATGAAATTTTTCTTGAAAACTGAAAAAATATTTTGAGTATCATGGGAATGCAAAATATAAGGACAATTTTTTGAAGGACGCCACTTGAGGACAAAGAAAGTGTGAGATCACAACAAATTAGGATAAGACTTGACGACAATATGAAGGATCAGTTCTACAAATTGGCGAAAATCGAGCCGCAGAGCGGCACTATGATTTTTAAAAACTGTGGATACAATGTTACCCAATGTGTCCTGATAGAGATCAACAGCACGTTAGGGACGGTAGTAATCAAGCTTTAGATTTCCAAGAAATTTGTAGAATAGTGTAAGGATTATTTCAAACTCATTAGTTTTGAGATTGGGCTCATGGTTTGGGCTCAAGAGCGATCAGGGCCTGAAAACCGTTAAAAAACGTTTAAAAACATTAAAAAAATGCTGATAAATTCAACTATGACATTTACACAAAAATGCTTAAAAGTATTTTAAGTTCAACATTATGCAGGACACATTTTCTCTTAACTATCTCACAAAATCCAATTTCCTATAAATTTTTGCATAAAAAATTTAATTTTATCTCTTTTGCTTTATAAAATAATTTTAATTTCCTCATATATTTTTCATTTAAATTAACTACTCATTTAAAGTTCTCAATTCAATGTTAAACAAAAACTGTCCTTGCCATTTCATCATCATACTCTTCAAATATTTTGAGTTGAGACAAAAAATTTTCTCTTTAATATGAGTTTAAAAATTTTATTTTTATTTAATGTTTCTTTTATGATTCAACTTTTCTTTAATATTTTATATTGTTTTTTTCTTTTGGGTTTTATTTACTCTTGTGTTGTAATCTCTGTTCAAATATTTCAAATACAAAACGCACTTGAATGGAAGGATGAAAAATAAGTGAATGAGTAATAATAATAATAATAGATTTTATTTCATTTTATTTATCAACACTTTTTGTTACGTTCTGACTGCAGAGTACAAGTGACAAGTATGTTACAAGACGTCGACGACACGATACGACAGAAGAAAAATAATTTGATTATAAACGCCTCTTAAATAATAATAAACCTCATACTCTTCATTTTTTATAACGTCGCTTGAAAAGAAGTTAATTTTACTTGTATTTCTTGAATAAGTGAAAGAAATAGCGTCATAATTTTAATTATTAACACTTGAAAGATAACAATGAAATAATTTTTTAATTAAAAACCATTATTTTTTTTTAAATTTAAATCAACATAAGAGGATTTCAATCAAAAATTTGTATTTTCATCAAAAAATCATGTGTTATGGTTCACAATCTCATCATGTCGCTCACATTTCAACTAAATCTTACCATGTTAAGTGATTAAATGACAAAATACTGTAAATAAATCATGTATCAGATGTATTTCCAAATAAAAAGACACAAAATGTCTTATTTTATTAGTATCCATATAACATACAGACAGAATAAAATGACACAAGACATTAAATAGACATACAGACTTGTTTTGGTTTCAATTCAATTCAATAATAATAAGTAAAATTTTGATTTAATTTTCCATGATGAGACATTGTATTTTATTTACGTTCTTGATAACAACAACAAGAGGCACTGTGAGACAGATTAATTTAAATACTTAATAAATTGGTTTAGTTTTATGGAATTTCGGATCATGATTTTATTTTTGTAGTCTTATAAGATAGTATGATATCATGTATTATGGAAATGTTAAGAGAAGAATTTGCAAGAAACATTCATTTGTCATTTAAATTTTTAATTGGAAATGAAATTGGTAATTACAGTTAGTTCACAAAATAATACCAAAACTTGAATTTAACAAAAAAACATTCAAAATAAGATGAAAATGCTCAGAAAAATGCAGAGTCAGGCAGAGGCGGATTGAAAATTACTTACGGCCCTGGCATTCTGTATGATTTTCTTTGAAATTTATGCTTAACTTAACTTTTACAAGACGATCGACTGCAGCTTTTCTGGCATTTACCATTTGCCGTTGTTACTTGGATCTCTTCATATCTTTAAGACAGATCTCAAATTGTGAAGCTGGGAGCTGCTACATCATCTCTAATTTATTCTTGGCCTGGCGCCCCACAGGGCAGCCATTTAGGTTTTTTATTTTTTGTGATAATTATTAACTCTATCGGTGATATTCTTACTTTTTACTCAATACTGACGATCTTAAAATGTATAAAGTAATTTGTGAACCTTCTGATGCTGTTGCCTTACAAGAAGATCTTGATTTGTTATCTGTCTGGTGTTTTTATATGTTTATGTCATTGAACATTCCTAGATGTAAAGTAATTTTGTTTAACCGTACTAGAAGTCCTGTCCACTTTGATTACACAATTGATGGACACTCTCTTGAACGATGTTCGGTAATGATGGACCTTGGCGTTTTGTACGACTCAGAAATGAGATATAACAATCATATCAACCAACTAATAGCTCGGTTTTGTGAATCTGAACATGGCTTACTTTTTTCTCTCTCACTTTCTCTCTCTCTATGTGTCTCTTACTCTGATGGAAGCTCTATCACAATCAAATAAACTTTCATTCACCATTTAAAATGTTCTTCTGTCTTAAATTAACAATTTCCGTCATCTATTAAAATAATAATACATTTAAGAATCAAAATTTCTCCATGGATAAATAAAAAATCTCAAAATACTCCTATCCTATAAATAAATTCCTTCAGTTACACAACAAATTGATCGGATATGATTTTGTTGTTTTTTTCTCCTTACATTTTATACGATATTGAATCACCTTACGTTCATTTATCCAATTTTTATGTAAAAAGAAAAAGAAAAAAGAGTTGAGTTTAAAATGATATTACATAAAAGTAATAGGAAAACTATCAGACAAGACGATAGAAGAAAACCATTAACATCACTTTAGAATGTCTTCCATAGTCCTCTTTTTTTCTTCTCCTCTTTTGTGTATGTGTTTAAAAAAAAAATAAAAAAGATTTTATTCGATTTCTTTATTTTAAATTGCTTCAAGTGAATTCCACTGTAATGTTTCTTTTTTGTATAGAAGTAAGTTAAGATATTTATTTTGTGAAAATGTTCAAGAAATGCCATGCAACATTCAACTTTTGATGCAATATTGCTTGTTTCCTGTCCTGTTTCTCTCATATTAAGGTATAAATTTTACAATATTGCCTTATTTTGCTGTTAAATTTAAGGAGAGAAAAGAAAGTTCTTGTAAATGTGAAAGGAAATTGATTTATTAAAAGGAATTTATGATTTTTTTTTTCCTTTAATTCTGTGATTTTTTGACGATGAAATTATGACTAACAAACATTGCTTAATCTATCGGATAATGAAGAGAAAAAGAAAACTTTTTAAAATGCGTGACATTACATTTTATGAAAACAAATAAAATAAAAAAAACGAAGATAATTTTTTTTATTTTTATTTATGTCCTATGGCCATGACCAAATTTCAAATTTTTTTTGTACTCAAATTTTACTCTCACTTGTGAAAACATTGAACGCCTTGTACTTTTCTAATGAATGAATTTAAGATTAATGTTCGCTAATAAATTTTACTTTTATATTTCATTTCATAACATTTTCTTAGAAGTATTTTAGTATTTTCTTAGAAGTATTTTGTTTCAAGGCAGCTGACATCACTTTTAGGATGAATTTCATTCAATGAAAGACCATTGAGAGCTTATTGAAAGAAATCTTAACCTAGGAATTTTAATTGCACTTCATCAGATTCCAAATCTTTTATTTTTTAAATCATATGATGACATAAACCTTTAATAAATTATTTTATTAAAAATGTCACTTTGACTTAGCAGAACAAATCCCATGAAAAAAACTTTGTCGTCTATTCTCATATCAACTTGTAACACAATTTTTTTAGTCTAACAAAAAAATAGAAGAAAACTTATAAGAAACGAATGATAAAAGGATGTCATGCTTTTTTTAAAATAATTAACTTTAAAGGAATTAAGAGGCAAACTGAGCGTTTTTCTCACAATCCATTTTAAGTGACAAATGTTAAACTTGAGGCTCCTGCATGGCCTTTGAGTCAATTTCGTGCCTTTCGAATGCACTTTTGTCCATTGTCCATGATTACTTTTTGATATTTTCTTGCCCTCTTTTAAATTCAGTTTTGTGATGATAAGAATTTTTTTTGTATGTCATTTAAGCACTCGACACATCATTCTGCTTATAAAAAGGACTTAACATCTATTTATCGTTCTTCTGTAGCCAGACAATCATTCACATTAACCAAAGTTAAACTTTTTACAAAGAATTTGCTGTCTTTGAAAATAAGAGAAAAAGTTTTTTCCAACTTTTTCGACACAACAACACCAAAACACAACACATACATGACAAAAAAAAAGTTAAAGTTCAAACAGATTGTAAACTATCCTATTGTATCATCATGGACTCGCATAAATTTTTATTTATTATTTCTATTTTGATTCCCTTCTTGTTCTTTCCGTTCGTTAAAATATAGCTACAAACATTTTTTTTTTGTATTTTATAATAAAAATAAATAGTACAAATGTTAACATGAAGTATTCATATAAAAACATGTGTGGTTACAAGAGATACAAAAAAAAATATCAAAAAAATACTAGGAAAGAGAAAATAAAAATCGGAATAACGTTCACACTCATGAAGACCGTGATTATGACGATGACGATGATAAATGGAGTTTTATCATCATCATAATACAAGGCTTAGTCAATTTTAAAAGGATGAATTTAATTTTAAAATTAAAATTACAGAAGAATTGTCACACAAAAATCGGTTGATGACAGTAAAGGTCAAATATTGTCTCTTGATAATTATTTCAAGACAAGACACATATCGTTAAATTCCATTTCATTTGAAAGAAAGAAAAAAGATTATTCTTCATTTTTCAATTTACACAAAGATTATCTGGAAAGAATTTTAAGAACGAAAATTACATTACATATCCCATTTTAAGTGACATTTCATTAGATAAATGTTCGAAAGAGACAGTTTTTAATTAAAATTCATAGGGAAATGAAACGAAATGAAAAATTTAAACATTTATCATTTTATTTCATTTTGTTTCATTATTACATTGAAAAAAAAAAAAAAAATTAAATTAAATAAAATAAAATCAACATCAGTATGTTAAAATTAAATGTATGAATATAAAATATACCAGGCGTTTCCATTTATTTGATACTTGATGAGATCCTTTTTATTCATCTTTTTTTTGTTTTAAAAAGTTATTATTAAATAATATGTAAAAAATTTGTATTTGCTTTCAAAATGACGTCCTTGATATGATATTTTAAATTGAAAGACAAAAGCAAACATAAATAACTCGTATTTTAATATAAAATTCGTACGTGACGTCATTTTATTGACTCTTGAACTTCATTTGAATGGATCAAAAAATTTTTTACTTAACAAAAAGGATTTTGTTGTTACATTTTCATTTTTCCTTCAATTTAATATAAGGCCATTACATCATTCAATAATATGAGAAAGGCCGACCACTTATCAACCCATATGACAAAAAATGCATCATATATTTAAGAAATAGGAAAGTTTTCCACTGGGCGGTTAAGAAAAGTGCTTTTCGATGAAACTCGTTTCATAAAATTTTGTCATTTTGAAAGTTTGAAAAAAAACCATGATTTTGAAAAATTTAGAAACAAACCGCCATTTTGAAAAAAATCGACATATTTAAAAAAGCCGCTATTTTGGATTTTAAAAAAACCGCCATTTTTTTAAATCCACCATTGACAGAGTGACAGAATGACGGCGGATAAACCGTCTGTAATAGTGCATTTTTTCTTTCGAAATGCACCAAAAATTTACTTTGCTAAGCTGTAACTCAATCTAATAAAAGTCTATTTAGTCCTTAAAATGAGATGATCTTCAGTAAATGTTTATTTTTCATATCAATTTTTCTTTTTATTATTGAAAATGTGAATTTACCAAGACTTGATACAAGACTACAATAAATTCTCGTGAGAATATACGTAAATGTATCATAAATTGACTTCATATCCACTTGAAGCCTCAATCCAACTTTTATATTTTCTTAAAATTTGTTTAGTTTGACATGCAACATATAAATTTGTATGTGAATGATTGAGTAAAAGTGATATTTTAAAGTCAAGTGTAATAAAAATAATGGATTGGAATTGAATTGAACTGAATTTGAACCGTAAATTGATATCTTTTGGATTTTTCTCTTCAGACCTGAATTTTTGTGAAGAGTCATGAAACAAAATATTTGTTATTTCTCTCGTAAATAATCACAAAATGTGTGTCGGTAAATAAAAAAAACACAAAAAATTTAAATAAGATTAAATTTTGATAAAAAAATCTGATAATTAACTGTACTGTAAAGTGCGATAGCATTCATTATTTAATCAAACACGAATCTGTTAACACAAAAAAAAGTGATTTTTTAAAATGGAATTTCCAAAATACAATCCTGAGACCAAAATATGGGACGGTGCAGTGGTGCCTTATCCATTTGATGAAAATGCAGGTGTTGCTGAAATTGCCTTCAATCATATGAAAGATAATTTGAATTGGATTTGTCAGGTAAAATCCTAAAATGATATTATTTGAACGGAATTTTTTACCATAAAATGTCAAATTTCTTTTAAAAAAAAAAAAGATAAGTGACGATTCAAATGAAATTTACACATATGAGCGTGTGCTCACAGAAGCAATCAGCTTAGCCAATGCACTCAAGTACAAATATGGCGTTCGTCAAGGTGACCGAATTGTCTTGTATATGGATTTTCATCATTACATGCTTCCAACATGGTTTGGATGTGTTTTAGCGGGTGCCCTTATATGTCCTTTTACTTTATCAGGAGAAACTCAAGACGAAATTGCGGATTTAATTGAAATTGTCAATCCAGTCATGTTAATTTCGAGTGAAAATAAAGATTTAACTGTGATGCATGCAGTTTTGAAGCAAATTAGATTGAATATTCCAATTTTAACGTATGACAATAGTATTTTAACCAATGACGATTTAAAGCCATTATTGGAAAATGATGTTGAATTGAATGAATTTCAAGTACCCAAAATTTCTGATCCTAATAAGGACACATTTATGTTGTTCATGTCATCAGGGACGACATCCAAGTCAAAGTTAATCAACATTTCGCATAAACAAATCTTGATGTATATGTAAGTGTGAATTGAATGTAATGAAAGGACATGAAATATAATTTTTTAACGATTTTCCAGGATTGACAGTGTTTCAAATGTAAAAATATCTGCTGCAATGCGTCCTGGTTGGGGCTCTGTCTCGATAATTGTATTTTATTGCCTTGTCAGAAATATAACACTTGTAATTCGAGCTCACTACACAATCGATGAATTTTTACTTATGATTTCGAAACATAAAGCAAATGTACTTTACATAAAACCCGTTGATATTTATGAGGCACTTAAAAGCAAGATACTTGAAAATGTTTCATTGGACTCTGTAAGGATTTGTATGAGTCTTGGACAACACTTGAGTCCAAACCTAGCGGAAAAATTTGAAAAATATCTTAAAAACTCGTTTGTCATCTCGTTATATGGTGTGGGTGATTTTGGTGGTGCCATTACAACTCCTGCATATGGTAAGGGCCCAAGTGGATCTGTTGGGAAAATTGCACGTAATGTAAAAGTCAAGATTGTCGATGAAAACGAGAATCTACTTGGTCCAAATGAGATAGGGGAAATTCGGGTGAAATCTATCTATGCAAATTTTCTTGGTTATTTTCACAATGAAAAGTTAACGAAAGAAGCAGTTGATGATGAAGGTTACTTCAAAACAGGGGATATTGGTTATATAGATGATGATACAAATTTATTTTTGGTAGACCGTAAAAAATTCTTGATCAGTTACCGTGGTGAGTGGATCAACCAAAGCAAAATTGAAATGGCCGTTTTAGAAAATGTTCCTGGATGTCTTAGTGTTAGCTGTGTCGACATCGAAGATGAAATCAATGGAGTTATGCCAATCGTTGCAATTGTACCTGAGGAAGGTGTAACGTCATTAGACGAAGAGAAAATTCTCAAAGTTGTCCGTGAAACTCACAACTTTCCATTTGAAACAAAAATTATGCTTTTTGAATCATTACCTTTGACCATATCTGATAAAACTAAAAAATATGTGCTACGAGATATGATTATGAAAAAATTACATTCAAATTGATATGAGTTATCTTATCGACATATATTTAGTTATCAACAAAAAATAAAAAAATTGAAAAATAAAATTATGTTTTTATTTTAATTTCAAATAAATTTAATTCAACATTTAATAAAAAGTCGTATCTTGACTAAAAGCTCCACACAATCTAAATTCATCATTTCTAATGATTGCCCGCAAAAACTGAGGCCCTCCAATTCCTTTATTTACCATTTTACCACAAACTCTCAAAGTGAATTGCTTCTCAACTGGACTCGGCAACACAAATCCACTTACATTACCGGATCCATCTTCACTTGAACCACTTTGTGACAACATTTCATATTTTTGTTCGGATTGTGCAAGTTTTGCTTCAGCAAACATACTTAAAATGTGACCAGCAATTGGATTTTTTGCTCCATTTTCCAATTCAGTGTCAACCGTTTTAATTAATGACAGTAAAACAGTTTTTTGCTGCAATTTCCACAATAAACATACAAAATTAAAAGAAAAAAAATTTCAAATGATGGTAATTTTCTATGATAAATTGAATGAAAACATACAAAAAAATTGTATTGATGATGACAAGAAGAATGAAAATATAGTTTTATTATATTATAATTTTTTTTAAAGGAAGTGGAAAAATAAAAGGAAAAATTAAATGAATGAAAAACTTTTGCAAGGATGCTAGTTGTCATTTAAAAATTATTAAATTGATGATGAATATTATTATTTTTAACGTTAAAAGGAGACAAAGAAAAGAAAATGATAATTTTTTCGTTACCTCTTCACTTAATTCGATGTCATCTGGTGCAATTTTCATTTTAAGACTTCGTGCTTGTGATATTGAATATTCTAAATTGATGATGTCATTCAGGAGTGACGTCCACTTATCTTTGGCTGTTCCTTTAAAATACAACAGAAAACACATTTTAAATTTAATTTTTTTTTCATATCACTTGTAATTACCTTTAAAATTCGGTGAATTCCAATCTTCGCGTGATAACTTGCAACAGACCTGTTTAACTTTGTTTAAATTTGTATCCCAATCTGGGATGACATCTTTTAATTCATCAACTTCTTCCTGTAGTTTTTCGATCACAGCATTGAATAGACTTGAAATTGTCATTTGGATAATTGAACCAATTGTTGCAGCTTCAAAGAAATGCAAAACTTTCTCCGCTTCCTTTGTATCATCAAATAATCGACGTTGACGTCTTGCTGGAACGGGCTTGGCTTGTTCCCATGTTGTCTGCCACATATTTCCAGGGATGAGCATTCGTGGAGAGAGTTTTCCCTTCCGACCAAAGGGATCTTTTTCGTCACATGACTCATCTTCAATCCAATCACGTGGACTGTACCACCGAATAAAATCTTCTAATTTTCCAGCGGGATTTGCAGCCTTGAAACTCTCCATATCAGAAAACAATGAAGCACTCATCATTTGTGCACGCAATTCACTGCCCGGTCCTAACTTCAACATCACTTCAGCATCATCCTCCAATTGATCTTCTGTCTTTGGGACGGGTTCTTGTGTTACTGGAATATACAAAGGCTCATCTGAATCAACCAACAGCATATTTCCTAATTTCGATAATCGACCAGTGGGTTGATTCCAAGCTGAGTGCTTTGAATCCAATTGTTTTGATTCTTCATCAGCTTCATTGCAATCAAAAAATTCCTCCTCTGAATCATGTGTGTCTGTAAATTCAGGATTTGTTTGACCTGAAGTGAGAGGTGAGGTCATTGCAAATGGGAGTCCACCTTCGCGAATTCGACGGCGCTCCATACAAATGTTCAACATTTGAAGCTTTTGATGTAACAGACAAGTCCGTGAATCGGGAAAACCAGCAGAGACTCTGAAATTAAAGAAAAAAAAATTATATTAATCGTCTTAATTAATTACTCGAATTCAAATAAATGCAATTTCTATGGTTAACTGATTTTCTGCAATTAATTTTATTTCAAACTAATTTTCTCTTTAATTTTTTTTCTCTTCCACAGATATTTTTCATGGTAGCAAATCAAAGAAAATAGCAACTAAAACAAAACCTAAAATAATTCAACAAATTGCTACTAAGCCAATTAATTTAACCACGTGGTGTGCCTCTGTGTGTGTGTGCATATCCATATCAAAAAAAAGAAAAAAAAAACGATAAGCTTTCGATTTTTTTGTTTTATTCTCTGATTAGTCAACGCTTAACAGTGCAACCACTTGCACGTATGCAACACAACTTTTGCTTTTCATTCGTTCAGATAATAATTTATTCAGAAAAAAAAAGAAAACAGAGCAAACAAACTTTTCATTTTATTGAAGTTTCAATGAAATTAACTGCATTGTGCATAAAATTAAACGAAAATTAGGTTTTCATTTTAAAATTAAGATAAAAATAAATATAAATAAACGTAAAAAAATGTTTCAACGAATTAGAAAAATAATAGAAAACAGCACATTTTCCGTGTTTGTCCTGTTAATTCTCGTACGAAGCAGTGCTGGACAGTGCCCGTGGCAAAAAGAGGTGCCAGATTTACAACATTCATGTTTATGTGCCTATAATTTAGCACAAGAGCTATCAGTTCAATGTGATCAGGTGAGTTTTAATATTTCATATTTTTGTCTTATTTCATGAGATTTGAATATTTTCAGGTCGACTTCCCGACATTAGTTGACGCCTTAGACAAATACACGAGATCAACGCCACTTGATCTCCTCTATGTAAATAATTCGACAATTGAGCGCCTACGCAGCAACATTTTTATCAATTTACGCTTGTACAATGTGCAATTAAGTAGCTGTAAGATCAAAATTATCGAAGAAAATGCCTTCAAGGGACAAGAAAAATTTCTCAAAAACTTGAATTTACAAGATAACTTACTTGACGATGTTCCCATTCGTGCTGTGCGTCAACTTCAAATATTGAATTTACTTGATTTGTCTCGAAATCGAATTAATCGTATACCGAATGATGCTTTCCAGAGTATGAATAAATTAACGACCCTGAAGTTAAGTGACAATAATGTCACATTGGCACCTCATGCGTTCAGAGGACTCGAAGGAAATTTAAAAAATCTTAATTTGAAGGGAACTAAATTGAAGAGAGTCCCTGAAGCTGTACGGAATTTAAAAACATTAGCTTTCTTGGACTTGTCACAGAATAGTATTAAAGAATTGCCAGGACCAGGCGGTGTCCGCACATTTGAAGGAATGGAAAAATTGACAGCTTTAAATTTGGAAAGGAATCTCATTCAAAGTTTAGGAGAAAATGCTTTCAGTGGTGTTCGAAAAACTCTTAGTTCATTAAGTCTCCTTAACAATTTATTATCAGATTTCCCTGTCGGTGCAATTCATTCGCTTAAAGAATTACGCGTACTTGACATTGGTTTCAATTTATTGACAGCACTCCCTGAAACAGCATTCAGAGGAAATCCAGGTGTGACTTTATTAGCACTCGATGGAAATCCATTACCGACCGTGCCTGAAAAGGCTTTCGCTCACTTGAATCAAACATTGAGAGGATTATCACTTGGCGGAAGATTCCTTCATTGTGACTGTAAGTTGCGATGGGTAGCTGAATGGATACGAAATGGAGAATTACAGGTTACATCACGTGAACGAAATCCACAATTCTGTGGAAGTCCAAATCGATTTAGAGACAGAGGTTTCTATTCAATTACGCCTGAAGAATTGGCTTGTCCTGAATCTGAAGTCGATCTAAATGGACCAGTTGGTGTCATTGACTCACTTATACCAAAGTCGTAAGTTAAAATTAAAATTTATATTTTTCTTGCAAAGTATTTGACATTTTAAATTTTTTTTTAAAAGTAAAACAACATCAACCACTGCATCACAAACATCAACTTCATCAACCAGCACAACAAAGCTCGTTCCTGCTTCTTCGAGTGTCTCTCAAACAAGTACCGCTCTCACAACAACTGGAACTTCCCAAACAACTCCAATTTCTTCATCAACGCAATCTGAAACTGTGAGTACTCGAAGTTCAACGACACCTGGATCGACATCCGTTGAAACATCGACATCGATTAGCAGTTCATCGAAAGTGAATCCAACAACGACAACGAGCATTGTTTCAACGACACAAAAATCCACGAACAGTAAGAATACGAATTGGAAACAACAACAGCAAAGTGGATCAAATTCACACAAACAAAGGCCACCATTAGTGTTGGGATTCCCACCACAACGAGGAACTCCACAGATTGATGATTCCAAAGAAGTTCAGGTCAAATCTGCATTCAGGTAAAATTTAAAGAATTTTCATTACTTTTTGATATCCTCAAAATAATGTTTTGTTTAGACAAGATAATTCTGTTATCATTCAATGGGATTCAGATACAACAAATATTCTTGGTTTCCGTGTAGTTTACCGCTTATTTGGTGATAAGAGTTTCAAACAAGGTCCTCCCTTGGAAGCCACTGAACGTGAATTTAAAATTAAGAATGTTCCATCACAAGAATGCATGATCGTTTGCGTTGTCTCACTTGAAGAGATCAACATCTCACCCGATAATGTGCCTTATCAACAGTGTAGGGAAGTCCGAACAGTCTCAGCTCACACATCAAACATGGATAAAATAACAATTGCCGCAAGTGCAGCGATCTGTGGAACAATTATCGTTGCAGTGATTGTCTTTATTGCAGCCAGCAGGTATAAATCTTTGTTTTGTAGAAGATTTACCGTAGAAAATTAATAATAAATCCTTCAATAACTCAAATTAATTGAATTTTTCTTTTTTTTCACGTTTTTTTAATCTCTCAAAATTCGATCAAACAATATTAAAATAAATAAACACACTCACACATACAACAGACGCCGTTCAAAGAAACTTCATTCCCTGCATCAGCAAAAGGGAATGCTACCAATTGGTGGTTTGCCGGTAAATTGTTGTGGTCCTACACCAAGTCCCAATGGACCATTAGGATCATTAGCGACACTCTCAGCATTCAATTCACACAAGGTAAAGTTAGGCAGACGATTATTTCATAGAAAAAGTAAAGTAACCATAACTAAAGTATAAAAATTAAAAATTTATCACTAAAAAATTTCATAGAAGTGGTGTGGCAAGTAGTAAAAAAACATAATAATATTATACACTAATAAATTTAAAACGAAATAGGTAGAAAAAATAACAAGACAAACTTTAACAATGTGGTATTTTGGGAATAATTACCATTTTGCCAACTTTATACACTAACAAACACACAAATACAAAAAAAAAATCGTTAAAAAGGGAAACCAGATGAAATTTCAAACAAAACTTATGTCAAGTGATTTTCCTGGTCATGATATTTTCGGGATCACGAAAAGATTTGAATTCATCTGGTTTTATTTTTTTATTTTAATGAGGAAAACTAAATTTAATACAAATTTTAAAATTAATTTCATGTCATTTAGTTTTAATGATGTTATAAATGACACAGAAACCTCCATTCATCCCATTTTTATTTATATAAATCGCGTGTCTGTCTATGTTTTGTCTGTTCAGTTCCCATTTTGATCATTTAAGTGAAGGTATTTAACATTTTAACTCGAATATCATATTAAAGAGTAACAAACACACACAAAAAAACATTATAATAACATTAAAAGTTGTTACATTTTTGTGGAATGTAATGAGACCATAGACTTTATAGTTGGTGTGTGACTATTTCCTCTGCATTCATAATGAGATTTTTATATTAAGGATAATTTTTCCGGTTTTAATTTGTTTATTTTTTTGTTGGAATTTCATTTTTGTGTTTGTGTATGAATTTAAACCACATTTGTGTGTAAGGAAAAAGTTTATATTTGAGTAATTCTTTATTTCCTGGTTTATTTTTAACTCAATTATGCACTGATTAAAAACAAGTGAATTACACTTGGAATTATTTACAATGTAAATGGAAAGAACTCGGATTAGTTTTTGTTATTTTCATCAAAAATCAAAATATAGGACACTTTTCATTTAAAACAACCCGTTAATGGTTTCAGTGTTGCCCTCTATGTACAAATTTCACATTAAAGTGCAAATTTTATCCGTAAACTAACATTTCATGGCAATTAAATCTTGGAAATTGAAATTCAAACATGAAATTTCCTTGAAATGAATCCTCAAAGTACACACAAAATACAAATACAAATAATTTTAAGTTATTTATTACCATTTATCAAAATTTAACATTTATTATAATGATTTTGTAGATTTTTTTGTAGTTTTTATTTATATTTTTAAGTTTTTTCTGTAAGTATAATTCAAATTTTTTGTACAAATATTAACATTTACATTAAATTATAGCAATAAAACATTTCTGAAACACAAATTTGACATTAAAACATAAAAAACATGACTTTTCACTGGCCTTCAGTTGCTCATCTTGATTTAAATTCAAATAAATGGAAACAAAAACTGACCTAGTTAATAGAAAAAAACATTCCACTTAGAATAAATTTTCTTTTCATAATCTAATTCAAGAGGAAAAAAAAAGTTGAAAAAATTAATGGTCTGAATTTTTCTTCGATTACACTTAAAATAAAGAAAAAATTGGAGTAATAACCAATGATGATGATAATTTTTATTATTCAGATTAGTTTTTAGTTCGTTAAAATAAAATAAAATGAAAAAAAAACTTTCTTTTACATATTCTTTTACATAATTCAATATTTTATAATATTAAAATTACGTTTCAATGAGAAATTATTCAAAAAATACAAGAAAAAATTAGCTCATCACCCTTCACTGGTTATAAATGCATATCATCATCATCAATTATGTTCAATGTTCTCTCTCCCTTTCATCGAATTGTTTTTTTTTTTTACTTGAAATGGCATAATCAGTTCCTCATAAAAAAAATGTCCATTAAATTGAGGAAAATTACTATCAAAATGAGGCTGAAACCGTTAAAAAATTTAAAATTTACATCCAATGAAATCGATTTCTGACTTAAAATTATCGTTAATTTTGATTTCAATTCAAATAATTCAATTTCGTGGTCAGTTCGAAACTTTTTTCACTTGACTTATGACGATTCGTCCTCAAAAAACGCATTTTCAAGTACGTTTCATTTAAAATTCATAGGAAAAATTCCATAAAACCACAATAAAAATTGCATTGCATGAAGAAGAAAAAAAATAAGCGAAGATTCTACTTAAAAACTTTAGTATGAATTTACTTTGTCATGCTTATGCATGGATTTACACTCTAATTATTCCGTTTTTGGTGTGCGTTTGCTCGTTTCATGATATGATATCAAACACAGCAATTTAACACAAAATGTACTTTAATACTAACATAAATGAGTGAAATTATTAGAAAAAAAAAACAAATTTCATTTCATTTTTTCGTTCATTAAGACAAAAAAAAAATATTGAGCATGTAAAGCATCGAGAGTACCAGTCGGTGATTGATCAATGATTGATTGATTGATTGAATGAGTACTTTTTTTCTTCTCTTCTGTCTGCTCTACGTCTTCTTCTTCTTCTTTAAGTTTATTTGTAATACATTGTCATGACTTTTGTACATAAATTTAAATAGATTTAAATTAAATTTGTATATAAATTTAACACTTCAATCAATTTACTGGAATGTAATTTGTCGTTTCAACTCACACGTATTTAAAAGATTTTTGATAATATTTTTTTTCTGTTTGTATAGGAATGGGACCAAGTATCAGCATATAGCGGTCGATCTCTTGGACGAACAAATCGAGGTTATTCAGTGGAAAATCAGGCAATTCAAGATGATATGAGGAGTCATGCATCACATTTCAGTGCAATGGCAGCTAAAGGAGGGAAATCAAGGTACGTTGAATGCTTAATTTAAATTAAAATTTGTTTTTTTGTGACAATTCAATTATATTTCAGATCCTTGGCTGATGGTCAATCACATCACAGTTTCAATAATTCCCAGCGTGGTTACTTAAATTCCGCGTTTCCCAGTAATTTGGTTAATTCAAGGCCAGGTAATCATACTAAAACTGTAATTTCATTTTTGAAGTGAGATTATTATGATTAAAGTTATTTTTACAGAATTACGTCAATCACGTCAGTCATTGGCTGCCCAATCCGATAGAATGTCACGAGCATCATATGCCCCTTCAATGCATGGACCGGCTCACAGCATAGCGTCAAGTACACGACGAGGCAGACCAAGATCACGTTCAAGGGAACACATGAATGGACCACACATTCACTCACATCGACCAGGGAGTAGGTGAGTAACAAGGAAAAATTTAACTTCAATTAGATGTTAAATTAAATTTATGTGTAATTGAAGATATTCACATGCCGGATCAACACACACATTAAATAATTATTGTGATACATCTGATAATTGGACAGATCATGATATGGAAATTTACATGGCACGCAATCCGACAACACGAAATGGACTTGTGCCATTATGAGATCAACTTTATTCCTGATATTTCCTTAATTTTACCGAAAATGGGAATAAAATCCCATATTTACGTTCAATTTTATGACATCAATTGCAACAAGAACAATTATTATTATTTAAATCAGTGCCAAGTTATCATTACTATCAACAACATACACAAATTGAAACAAATCCAATTTATACAATTTATAACAATAATAATAATGATTATTCGTCTTCCAATGTTTTAATATCGTATCCGTATCCTCTTACACCACCTCCTCAATATTCGCCACCACGTTCATTATTACCTTCAATTCTGGATATAAATGAAGAAAGTAATTTAACAGTAAATAATGGGGATGCAATAATTAATTGTCAGTCAATAATAAATGTGACAAATACAGATCAAGGAGTGGTGGCTTTGCAACAAAATCAGTTAAATCAAGCCAGATTGATTTACGATGATTTTTGTGACAACCACAATAATATTACGACAAATACGAATAATAATAATGATGTCCAATCAGTATTGAATGACGAAGAAAATGCAATTAATTTGGATAATTATCGTAATTATGTAAGAGAGATTAACAACACAACTATTAATGATACTTGAATATACAATTTCAATCGATCGTCATTCAACAATGAAATTAATATGATTAATTATAGAAATAGTAATAAAAAAAAACACTTAAAATTCTAAATAATATAAAAATAGAAATAGGAACTAACAGAAAAAAAAAACTATAAATAATTTAAAATTAGAGAGGTAAGTGAATAGTATTAATAGCATATCCTTAAACATGATCCAAGATCAGCGAATAACTAAAATGTAAGATATTTTTAATCTTAATATAAAAAAAATAATTTAAATTAAGTTATTTTAAGAAAAATATTGCAGATTAACGTAAAATCTAAATAAAAACACTAGAAAATCAATTAAATCCGTATAAGGCGCCATTCATTTCATTGCAACAAAAATGAACGAGGTCCAATTTCAATGAAATTCACTGAGTCAATGAAAATAACGGGTTAAGTCCATGGAACAGAATTCATTTTAATATTTGAAGTTTTCACGTACAAAATTTTGACGTTTTCGTATGTGTTTCAATAGAAAATAACCGTTAAAATGAAATCTTTATCTATGGACTCTCCTCGTAAGTGAAGTAATTGATGAATGAATGACGCCTTAAATGTAAAATAATAGGATAAAATAAAAAATTCAATTTAATAGATGCGCATATTAAACTGCTTTTTGTACCTTTTAATAAAAAAAGAACAGTAATCGAATTTGATTTCATCATCACATTTCACAAAGACATTCCAAAGGACAGAAAATCGTGCAATAAAATAAAAATATTAAATTATACTAAAATGAAATCAAACTTAAAATAAAAATAATGATAAGAAATTAATAAATTCTTAAATTTTTTGTTATATTATTAAAATTTAACATTTATCATTAAAATTTATCTTTTTTTTTGCATAACTTCTATGTAAAATACACTTTTTTTTTAATTTTAATTTTAAAAAAATATAAATTTGTATGAAAAAATGTTTATTTTTAGTTGTAATTTCAATAATTTCCGTAAAATTTAGTTTAATTAAATAAAGAAAAAATGTATATTTAAATTTATTATTTTATTGATTTTTTTTAATTGAAATTTTATTTTGATTTATTTGGTGAGTATATTTTTTTAATATTATTTTCATATTTTTCTATTTTTCTTAAAATTTAGAATTAGACATGTTCAAAATCGAGAATTTCCAAAATTCGGGAATCTCGCTCCGTGCATAAAAGACATTTTGCCTGTGTATAAGCATAGGATTTGTGTCTTTTGTCCAATGAACAAGCGATATATGAATAAATGCAAATATTTTAAACTGAAAATTTTGGAAAGTGATTGTGACGAAAGCCCTGAGCTTGTGAGCGTTTCAAGCACTGTACGAGGTAAATAGAGCCAGTCATTGATCCTTTTGCGATATAGCTTTGACTCCTACGTTCACAGCTGCAAATGGCATTCCATACCATATACATTTTGGGTATTTTAGTCAAAAATGTCAGAAAAACGATCTTCAAGTAAAATAAGGAATAAGATATGATCGATTGATTCTCGATACGTGACTGGACATTTCTATTTAGGATTTTTATAATAATGTTCTCCCCAATTTTGTTTCATTTTAATTTTTTTTTTGATATCACAAAAAACTTTAATTTGAAATCCAATCTTCACATATAATTTTAATTAAAAAAAAAATTGTATCATATTCACCGGAAATCAAAAGTTTAACATATAAATGAATGTGTAGTTAACACTTGTTAAGTTAACATTTAAAATTTAACATGAAAAAGCACCAACATTTTTATTAGAAGATAAAGTTTTTTTTTGTATAGAAAATAAGTGAATAAGGAATTAAATGAATTTAAAAAAAAAATATTTTTAATTATCTAGTATATAATAAAAACAAAAAAAACATGAAACACAGTTGAAAGTTAACATAAAATAATTAAACAAAAATAACATTTAATATGGAAAATTACGAATATTAAGTAAAATTGTACAGAAAATGATGCATGATGAGATTGAGATTGAAATCAACTTATCATGTATTAAATGCAAAAAAAATAAACATAATAATTATATTCTAAAATGAATAACCAAGTTTTGCAATGTCTATTTATACGAAAATCTAGGAAAAAAATGTGTATATTAAATTATGAAACTAAAGTAATTATTTATGATTATGCTGAAAAAAAAGTTTGTCATATGAATGTTTTACGAACCTTAGCCTTAATAAATAATAATAATAAAAATTTATTCATAGTATAAAAGGAAAATACAAATTTATTTCACTGAAAGGTTTAGAAAAGTGCATTTCAATGAGATTAAGTTCAAATTTAACGGATTTTTGACCAATTCTCGGCCAAGAACTGGCTTTCAATGGACCACCCTAAAATTATGCAATGCACAGTGAGGCGCAGTGACGACGTCTCATCAAAGCGGTTAAAATGCACTTCACATGATTCAATTAAAAAAAGTTAACACACAATGAATTGAAAAGGAATTTCCAGGAAAATGCACCAATCCTTTGTTTTTTTACAAATTTGAATATAATAAATGTAAAAATTTAATCACAAAAAAACTGCAACACAAGAAGAATTGATATAATAAAAAAATAATAATGATAACTTAAAAAAGTAGTAAACAAATGACTCCAAATGTAAAATCAAATATGTGTACATAAAAAGTTATATAAAATTCTAAAAAAATAATAATAATAAATGTAATTAATGAATTGAATTTAAATTAAATTTAATTAAAAAACTGATGTTAAATGATAAGAAATAAATAAAAAATATTTACTCACCCAGGAATTTGTACTCCTTTTTCGACGCGAAAACGCATTTCTTGTGCAAATTCAGCCCATAACTGAGCGATCGCTTTTTTGCCTCCCAAGTGAGCATTTGCCACTGCTAGCAATAAACTCAATCTAAGTACGAGAGAATCTTTTGGTGCTGATTTAATTTTTAGAGGATCCCACTTAAAAAAAAGAAACAAAAATTTAAGACATACATCAAAGATATCAAAATTTTCATATACTCACAGGTTCACATTCAGGAATCGAATATAAATTAATGGGTTCCTTTGGTTGTGCATCCGGAAACAAATAATAAAGCATTGACATAATATTATCATCGGAAATTGGACCTTCAAATCTCTTCACTTCATCTTTACTTTGAGGGGAAGTCATTTCAAGTTCCTTTGAACTCCCACTTTTAGGAATTAAACTCGATGCTACTCCAGAAATCGGCAATACCGAGCTAATTGTTGGTATTTTTGATTCAGTTATCTTATCTAATGGATTATTTAAACCGACACCTGCTCCTGTGCCTTCATACGATAAATTATGATAATACTCTGTAATTGCATTTGGTGCATTGGACTGATGCAAATATTCTGCAATACATTCTGAAGCGAAACAAATGGGAGTGTGATCGAATTTCGCTCTTATTGACCATATTGGTGCAAGAAGTGGATGAAAATCGGAATATGATTGTGAATCAATAACACAATTTTCTGCTACATTTATCCATGTGCAATGTAACGTTATTTCGGAAACTGGATCAATACTCGTTCCAAATGGAATAACCTTTGATTTGATAAGTTCTTCATCTTCGAGTTCGTCATCTGTGAAATCCTCCTCATTAAATGCAAATCGTCTATCACCTTGATATGAATGAGAAGTGAATTTTATTAAAGAATATGTAAGACGTACTCCAACTGTTACAGGATGAATGTAAGTATACGGGACTTTCCCTTTAAACATATCAAGAATACCAGAGAGATATCGACACGTTGGCGGGACTGTACTCAAATGCACAATGTCAAACGAAATTCGAGTTGTACGATATTCACAAACGCCCAAAAAAACATTCTGATCTTTTCTCAAAACCTGTACAAAGACGGGAACTTCACAACTACTATCTGCCACAGCAATATGAATTGAACTCAACAAAATTCGAATTTGACTTTCATTTTGAATACTTTTAACTGGTTTGACTACAACAAAATCACGCAAGCCATACCATCTCGCAATCGGATGCAGGTCCTTTTCATGACAAAAATTCTCAGTGTCATTACTTGGAGTCACAAAATCATTATTGCCCGACATTAAATCAATAAATGCTTGACAAGGCAGAATGTCACTGTGAATATTAGATGATTTTTCGATTGATGTCTCATTTTCTTCATCAAATATCGCCTTGTAACGAATTATCTCGAATTCAGCATTGGCAAATGTTATATTTTCCTTCGTTGTTTTCCATTGACATTGTAAGAGCAGATTTTTTTCAAGGTCAGGTCCTAGTTTTGTGTAAGGAAGTTTCCACTGAAAAATACACGATAAAATACATTGATTACTTTTTGAATGACCTTGAATGGTTGAAATGAAAATGGAAATCCACTTAAATCGATACAAAAAAAAGGACAAAAATAAATTCGAAAAAAATTACCTCATGAAACGTCTCTTCTAATCTGGCATTGAACGTTTCCCATTCAGATGCTGTACTAAAATCCTGATGAAAGAATTCAGATTCATCAATTTCTTGTGTACTCATTTTAAATCAATTTTATTTTTTTTATTAAAATCAAAAAAAGAGAAATCACTTTCTTGAATTGATTTTTATTTATCAGTGAAATCTTTTGTTTTTGTTTTGGTCAATGTTCATTCATGATTTCTGGTTTTTTTAAAGTCAACGAGTATCGAATGAACGTGGTTTACAGCCCTAATTATATTTGAAAATGGCACGTGTTTGAAAGTCCGTTAAGCTTTTCCAATGGATTTTTTTTATTTACGAGATTAAATTTTAAATAAAAATATAATAAATTTTACAAAATTCAACAAAAAACTTGGTGAAATGGAAAATTTCTGATACACAGAGGCTCAAAATTAAAAAACATACATTATTTTCTGTATTACTTCACTATTATATATTTTTATTGCTCTTTTAAGGAAAATATTTTTATTTTTCTTTTAAATTTTACAAATTTTTATTCAAATTTACACTGGATGCGATACCCCGTTAGCTGGTTGACCAGTTCCACCTTCCTCTTCTTCATCCTTGCCTTCTTGTGATGAAGAGGTATCAAAATTCTCAACATCTCCGACAATTTCTCTGAATTTATTTGCAATCATGACCCAGTCAATCACATTTTCAATATAAACTTGCTTAGTTTTTGGTTCAGCGAAACGAGATAATTTGCCTTTGAGGCTTACATTTGAGGCCACGAGTGCTATGAAATAAAAAAATTAAAATATGCGTCTTAAATTTTATTTTTTTTCTTACTTTCTTGTAGTGCTTTAGCTGTCCGTTCAGTTTTCTCAATCCATTTCGCTGCTGCCTTTGTTCGAGCACTATGAAATTCGAAATTTCATTGCTTTTGTGTTGGATATTAAATAGTTTAGTAAAAAAATACCTTGCTTTCCCAAAATATCTCGTAACTTCAATCTTTTTTGCCTTTTTATGTCCAAATCTAAATCCCCCCACTTTACATTCACGACAATTCTTAATGAGCCATTTAAGCCACGTTGTAATCAAATTCATGGGTGGTGCCTCCGTTGTAGTCCTAAACATATTCCTAATCAATTTTGACAATCCAAATTTCCATTCAGTATCAGATTGAGCTTGAATCCGTTGATATGTGTCAGACATCATAGCAATTAAAAGATTAATCAAAACAATAACTGACACCAACATGTAAATTCCAAATACAACTTTAAATAAGTAATCTGTCCACACGGGTTGTGTTCGTCCCTCTTTAAATCTTTCATCATACTTGTCCACGATTATTTGATCGGTGGTGGTTTGACCAAATACAGCAAAGAATAACAATTCAAAGGAGGTGATCAGATCCATGCGAACTAAAATGAGATTTAATAAAATCGAAATATATGAAAATACATGCTAAAATTTCGATTGAAAACCTGCAATTTATTAAATTAAGTTTTTATACAGTGATACTCACGAACGTGTTTGGGAAGATTTTTACATTTTATTTACAATTTCATTCTAATTTGTTCATCAGCTCAAACGGACAGGACAAGTTTCAGTTCTAAAAGTAATCTTTAAATCTTAATTTTTAATTTAAATTACAAAAAAAATAAAATTCAAATCCTATCATTTAATATAAAAGGACATTTGCTCTTATATAAACAGATTTTATTTACATCAATTTTTGGTAGATTTAAATCAAAATAACTTAAAAATACGAATTTTATCCATAATTTGCTTCTAATTGTATTTTAATTATCTTATTTTACTATAAAACTAAATCGGTTCATTCTAGTTTTTGTTTCATTTTTTTTTAAAGTGAATTTCGATGAATTTTAAACGAATTTGTACATTTTACTTAATTTTTACATTTATTTTATTTTAACCCTTCTTTGACTGATTGTGCAAAACATTGAAAAATAATTCAGTCAGAAGAGAGAGCGAATTTTACTAAAATTTTGTTTCGGAAGCGCTTTATTTACAGTTGTTTCAGTTTTTCGAGTTATATTTACAATAAAAATCCTTTTACTCGTATTAAATTCTACAATTTAAACTATAAAATCCTTAAAATTTATTGACATTTTGATCTATTTCATGATTTGCTAATACAAAACGTACAAAATTTAATGGTAACTTATGTTTTGTTTAAACCTAAAATTTGCATTTTGACTAAACCTAATTTTCATTATATTTTACAGTTAAAAATACTAACGATTAATTCGAATTATTCTAAATTTATTTTAATATTTACATGAAAATTTCATAATTTCCTGAAAAACAAAAAACCAATTGGAAAATTTCAGCTTAAACCTGATTTCCACCAGTTGTTGCATTTCCCGTCGCTGCAACGGCATTTACGTTATTTCCAACTTGACCATCACCACCACCATGTCCTGATTGTTCATCACTATCAGCATGACTCAAACTACTTCGATCTTCCTCGTCACCCATTAACGCACGATATTTGTTTGCAATTTGAAGCCAATCAACGACATTTTCAATGCGAGTAGTTGCGGCCGCCGAAAAACTAACTTGTGATCCTAGAGGCGACAAATGGACAACTGATAAAGCAGTTGACGAATCTGATTTTGATTTTTTTTTTTTTGTATGAGTTTTTGATGAAATATGAACCAGTTTTTACAAGAAAATGGATTTTGTGATTTTATATGGGAAAGAAAAACATCGATTAGTAAATTTTGTTTAAAATTGTTCTAAAATATAGCATTAAAGGTAAGATTTTTCAAAATTTTATTAAATTTTAATTTGAAATTGAAACATTTTCCTGATGAATTTTGAAAATCAAGTCAGAAAAATACAGGTGGAACCATTTTGAGTATTTAATGTCAAAAACTTTCTAATTTTTTTTACTAAAAATCGTCTAAAATGTTACTTTTTTACTTTAAAAGTTTAAATCTATTAGAAAATGCTCATGAATTAGTAGATAGAAGTTAAATTCATCTATTTAATACTAAAATAGAGCAAAAAGTTATCTACAGTACTCATAAATTTCATTTGATCCCGTTTAGTACGTGAAAGGTTAAAATTTTAATAGTATTTTCGTGCAAAATCGAATTTTACTCTAAATTTTTACTTTAAATTTGATCATTCCACATGCATTTTTGTTACTTTTAGTTGTTATTACTCTAAAATTAGGTAGGGCTATCTAATATTACTCTAATTTCATTGAACCTGTTAATTTCTTTGTGAAAGTACACGAGCTAGCTCATGCTAAATTTTCATGCGTTTTTTATTTAAAATAAATTCAAATTACAATCAACATTTTCGAGTTAATTTCGTTGCTGGATGCTGCTCAATACTAACTGCAGACAAAAGAATTTTTTTTAGAACAATTTTACTTTGATTTGAAGGACATTAAATTAGACATTGACAAACATGAAGCAAAGCGTCAAAAGCGTTTTTTTTTTGTTTTGAACATACAGAAAATTTGATGAATTTTGTTCTAAATCTACAATGAAATTGAAATTACTTACGAATTACCTTTAAACTATCAGATCTAAAATACTACGTTACATTAAATAGAGATAGAAGTTAAAATATTAAAATCTATTCTATATTTTACTTCAATTCTGATTCTATTTTAAATGAGCAACACAAAAATATGAATTAAATACAACCTGAGAACTTTTCACATTTAATAATATGAATAACACATATTTTGATCAATTTTTACATGAGAGCACGCATAAATATTTTGATAGCCAAGCCTAGAATTTCAATTTTGAGTGATAAAAGTCCTGAATTTCAAATTAATTTCATGAAAAATATTTGAAATTCAGTAGTTTATTCACAATGTTTTCGAAAAATTTTAATTCATTATCAAAAATATAATAAATTACAACAACAAAATGATAAATTAAGAGACAATACAGATAAAAAGCAAAAACCATGCGAACCTTTTGGTGCCACCTGACCTTTCTTTATCTTAGATAACCATTTAGCACCTGCTTTAGAACGTGGACTTTGTCTACCTTGTTGTAAGTGCATCATCTGCATCAAACTCGGACGTTTCTTCTTAGCAATGCGAGCCTAGATCACAACAAAAAGTAAGAAAATTTCAATTTGAATATTTTTTCATTGTAATATCAATGTAAATGACAAATACAGACCTTACACACTTCAATCAACCACATGAGCCAAGTAGTGATCAAATTCAAGGGGGCTGGAGCGGTCGTCGTCCTGTGCATATTCCGAATCAGCTTTGACAAGCCAAACTTCCATTCAATGTCTGATTGAGCCTATTTAATAATATTTTGGGAGGAAATTTAAAAAAAAAAATGTGGTTTTAGAAAATGCTTCAATTTATTTGAAATCTGTGTCATAAAAGCTTGAATTGGAAGAATTCAAATTAAGTTCGAGCTTCTATGACGTTTTTCTAACGTGAAAAGTAATTTTAGTTGTAAATCGCTAAAAAATTGTACTGATTACACACAAAAACAACAACAAGATGTGATAAAATTTAAATTAATATTTAAAAAATTGAAGATATGCTACTTTTATTTCCCAGTACCTGAATCCTTTGATACGTATCGGACATCATAGCAATAAGTAAATTGATAAGGACAACCACAGACACCAACATATAAATACCAAAAACAATTTTAAACAAATATTCAGTCCAATAAGGTTGTGTCTTTTGTTGTAAATTTAATATTTTGTCTGTTTGCGTTTGATCTGTTGTCGTCTGACCAAATACAGCAAAAAACAACAGCTCAAATGATGAAATAGGATTCATACGGACTGTAGACACAGAGAAAACAGACACGGAGAAGGACAAGAGAAAAAAAAATATGTGTTAATTAATGATATCCTTATAAAACTAGATTACCTGAATACGTTGATACGTGTCCGACATCATAGCAATAAGTAAATTGATTAGTACAACTACCGATACCAGCATATAAATACCATAAACAATTTTAAATAACGTTTCTGTCCATTCGGGACGTAAGTGACGCTGTGAATTGATATCGTCGGGTGATGTTTGTCCAAACACGGCAAAAAATAGACGCTCAAATGCAATAATTGGCGTCATTGGAACTTTAAATTTGACGAGAAATTTTTAAAAAAAGGTTAAAAATGTGACCAAAATCTACATGGACACAACAAACTTTTACATTGACATTTGGGGACGATAGACAAACATTGAGCATCAAATTTTTTTGACAGCATCTCATTTTTCTCCAATTTTAGCGTAGCCTCATATCACAGCTTTTCAAAAATATAAATCACTTTATTACAAAAAAAAATTATAATTAAATTTAAGTGCCAAATTTTACAAAACGTGCTTTGTTTTGTACAAAAATTCAAATATTTTTACAAAAATTTATATATTTTTTACAAAAATTACAATTTAACGGTATGCAATGCATGCTGAAATCAATTCAAGTCTCTCAACGTAAGAGATATTTTACAAAAAAAATAATTTGATTCAAAATTCAAAAAAAATGGGCGTTCCCCTAGACAAAAAAGTTCTTCCTTTAATCAAATGCGCAGTAACATGATTAATAATTAATTAAGACAATTACAAACATAACAAAAAAAAAACAGAACAAGGGACATTTTTTATTGTTTTGACAAGATACAAACGTTTAAAACGAACATGAAAGCAGCATTTTTTTCTTTTTTTTTTAATAAGGGAATCGAGACATACCATCAGTTTTATGTTTACGCCGATAATCGGTAATGGCAGCTGCTGCAGCACGTTTTCCTCTACTAGAGGTATTTGAACTATGGTGATCTATTAATTTAGTTTGAAAATTATTTTACAGTTGTAATATTTTATATACAGATTTTTTTTTACAAGTTTATCAAAAAATGTATCACTAATCATTTATTTTTTGTGTTTTCCTATTAGCTATGATGATTTACACGATTTTGTTAAAATTAGGATTTTGTTAGATTAAATTTTATTTAAATGTACAAAAAAAAATATTAAAAAATTGTTATCTTACCATCACTGAAATACCCTGCAGATCCAGCAGTTCTTGAAAGTCGTCTCAGCTCATCCGGATTTAAATTATGGAACGATTGATTTAACGCCACAATATGCATTGAAAATCCAAACACAAAAATAGCCAATACAGCTAAAAATCTTGCTAAATCTTTTAACAAGTTTCCAATGATGATGGCCCATGGTCCGAATAAGTGATGAAATGATAAAAAGTCTAAAATTTGTACACAAGCTAAGAGAAATGATAGAGCGAAACATTGATTTCGACAATAGAGAAGTGTTGGCCAATATCTCTTCTCAACAAATAACATGCCACACACATGAACTCCGACACCAGCAATGCCAAAGAGGAGTACGAGGAGTTTTATACTTCCTAGACCTGATTTATCACTTGGATTTGTCAATTCGAATAAAAGTAAACCACTAAGCCACACTAACAGACCCCATTCGTACCAATATGGCAGGAGACTTGGTCGTACTACAGGATAAATTGGAGTTATTCCAACAATCATGAGATGTAACATAAGGTAGATGTGTGAAGTGAGATATGACATAAATTTGATGATTGGAACTTTGTTGTACTTGTGACCTAGAGGAAGAGTGAAAACAACCCACACTGGTGGACAAATGATGAAACTGATGAAGAGCAACATTAATTTCCATGCTGGCCATGTTAGGCTTCCTCGCCACAGTTCCTGTTCAATGTAAAAAAATTGAATTTCAAGGCTTCATTTGAATGATATAAAAAATTTACTTGAAGATATCTCTGCACAACTGTATGTGCAATGACTTCTTTCTGTTCATTTTCAATCAGTACATCTAGAAATTCCATGTTCCTTCGATCTGTGGCAGTTAAAATCCGACCTGCTGAATCAGCACCAGCAGCTAAAGCTAATAATTCGGTTGCCATTGCCTCACATTGTTTTCCTGCAGCTACGAGATCCTTAGCACGTTCTTTTTCCTATGAAAATACGTTAATTTAAATTTAATTACACTGGAAATAATTAAAATTTCTTACCTTTGTTGATAAAATTATGTAAATATTCGATAATTTTGCTGCACAATCGACAGGTGCCGGTGACACTAACACAAATTCTTGTATTGGCTTATTATTGTGATTTTTGGAAACAACCATGAGATTATATACAAAACGTTTGTCTTCCATCAGGGAATATGTATCATGTTCACGATGCATCAGATATTTCAAGACATCATAATGGCCCTCAGATGCAGCAAACCAAATGGGAGCACACCCATAATTCGTTTCAGATTTTGGTTGAGCACCTGATTCAGTGAGAAGTTTCACCACTTCCAAATGCCCTGCTTTTGCAGCACAATGCAGTGATGTCCATCCATTTTTATCTGTTGCATTAATTTCGGCTCCTTGTCCCAGCAGAACTTCAACCATCTGAAAATGACCGTGCATCGATGCAATATGTAATCCACTTTTGCCGTGACGATCAATGCTATGAAGCAATTCGGAGGATCTACTTAACAAAAGACCTACAATTGACACGTGACCACCATAACATGCGAGATGGAGTGAATTGTAACCATTTTCTGTCGTAGCCGCATCAACTTGCACTCCGGGACTATTCAAAAGTAATCGTACAACATTTTCATTTCCCGAATATGCAGCTAAGTGCAAAGGTGTCATACCGGATTCTGAGCCGAGTTCAGGTACTAATGACATTCCAGTTGGCGGATCAGATTTAACTGTGGCAGGTACATTAACGAGTAATTCTCGAACTGTGTCAGTTTGACCATAATACGCAGCGATGTGTAAAGGAGTTAAACCAAGTTTTTTACTTGAAATTCTTAATGAATTTGAACTTCGCATGACTTCTAATACTTGTCCATGACCATTTTGTGCGGCAAGATGTACAGCAGTCATACCTTGTTTATTTTCTTCGGTACATGACGCACCTGCACGAACAAGAGCTTTCACAACATCAGCGTGGCCACCTTCTGCAGCCAGCTGTAATGGAGTTGAATCTGTTAGCTTATTTCTTGTTGAAATGACACCCGTTCGATCAAATTTCATCAATTCTTCCACTACTCTAACAGATCCTTGCATAGCCGCAATGTGAGCACACGTATTCCCATCTTTGCTGGTAGCCATCACAAGGTTTGGGTGTTGCGTCAAAAACAATTTGGCAACATCCGAATAATTGTTTTGGGCAGCAACATGAATTGGCTTTTGTCCCAAATCATCAGTTGCATCAATGTTTGCTCCCAATTCAAGTAGCAATCGACACACTTCCATTTGACCACTCGCAGCAGCAAGATGTAATGGTGTTTGTTTTCGCAGTGTTAAAATATCTATCACGGCATTGTGATCTCTAATTAAGAATTTTACGAGATGTGTGAAACCGTTCATGGCAGCTAAATGTAATGCAGTTCGACCCACTCTCGATTTTGAGTTAATGAAAGCCTTGTTTGTGAGGAGAGCATCACACACTTGTAAGAATCCATGCTCAGCAGCGAGATGTAACGCAGATCTACCTTCATTATCAAAGACATCTACTCTTGCATGATTCGCCAGTAATGTGTTCACATATTCCATGTGACCTCGATTACATGCAATCAGTAATGGAGTCCATCCAACAGCTGACTGTTTATTCATTGCTTTTTGTATATCGGTTGCTGTCATATGTGAGAGCATTTCTGTCAATATATCGTTGTTACCAGCAACTGCACAATAATGGAAACATGTCTCAGCTGTGGTACGTGTCGCAATTGATACATCAGCACCATTTTGCAATAATTTTTTCACAATATCTTTATCTGAATTTGGAATCACAACTTCATCTTTGAGGACGTGACAGGCATAATGAAGTGCTGTTGCACCATCTTCATTGACAGTGTTTATATATTGAGCAACGACATCTGGTCCATGCTTACTTTTGACCCATTCAATCAATTTATCGACAATTACTGGCTGACATCGACGACAACCGAGATGTAGAGGGGTTTCACCAACCTAGTAAATGAATAAATTACAAATCTTCATTGAAATAAATAAGAAATTTTCAACTCACATGTGATTGTAACAAGGCGTCTCCACCATCTTCTAAAAGTAAATCTAATGTTTCATCGTTACCATATTTTGCTGCAACATGTAATGGCGATTCACCATCTTCGGTAACAATATTTGGATTGGCACCTGATTTAAGTAACATAAGGACACATCGAGCTCCATCTTTGACTCGAGCTCCAATGTGTAAAGGCGTTTCTTTTTGTACACCACCTCGTACATGGACTTCAGCTCCGAAACCGAGTAAGGTTTCACAAACACCTGGTTTACACGATTCAACGGCAATATGTAAGGCAGTGTAGTTATCCTAATTTTTTTGAAATCAAACATCTTACAATTTTTATGAATTTAAAATAAAATCCTTACATTTGTCGTCACATCAACTTTCTCTCCACGTTGTAACAGGGTGTTAATTATACCAACATGACCATATCTGGCAGCTGTATGAATACTTCGAGCACCTCCTTTATTCGGCATATGCAGATACACACCTTTTTTGAACAGCATCATCGCACAATCAGCGTGACCATTCAATGAAGCAATATGCATTAAAGTGCTGCCATCTTTAGTACGCTCAAATATACTAGCTTTGAATTTATCCGCGAGAATTTCAATTATCGTTGCATGTCCATTTTCAGCAGCCAAATGCATTGGAGTTCGATCTAAAAATCAAAAATATGTTAAAAATTTAAAAAAAAATATTTTTTAAGTTAATTTTACCTTGATTATCTGCGATTGCTGCTGACGCTCGAACCCCATAAAAGTACTTGACTAACTGTTCATCTCCTTCGGCAGCAGCAATATGAAGCGCTGTTTGACCTTCACCATTTTGTGAATCAACATTCGTCCCATAATCCACCAATATGCGTACCATGTCAACATCTCGTCGTCGAGCTGCCAAATGTAATGGAGTATCGCCATTTGCATCGCAAGCCTTGAATTCAAATTGAAAAAAAGAAAATAAATTAGATTCAAAATAAAAAGCTTAAATGAAAAATTTAAGACCAAATGTGGTTCAATCAATATTCCCCATTTGAATCTGGACATCAAAATAAAATTTCAATGAAATCGATGTCCATTATCGTTGAATGCAAGAAAAGAACTGATATTTTACTTTTTTACTTTAATTGTCTTTTACGAGTGTCTTCATTCATTTAATGTAACACTTTTCAATCAAATCAATATTGAAATGAAATATTTGCATGACTTAATTTGAATTTCAAGGAAAATTACATTTAAGGGGGCCTTTGTAGCTTAGTAGCTTCTATTACTGTTCACAAGACAGAGTAAATTACCAGGCGTTCGCTTTCTTTTTGGCCGTTGAAACACTTTCTGGACCCCCGGGACAAATTGAAAATTAACAACAGCCCTGGCATTCTGTAATTTTTTTTTTAAATTTACATAACTTTTACAAGACGATCGACTACGGTCCTTCTGGCATTTGCCAGATTGCCCGTTAAGCCAATCTGCCACTACTGGTCCCTTATAAACTTTATTTATTTTTGATATTTTTATAATGATGTGTTGAAAGCAAATATATTTCTATATTTCTAATTTCTACAAAAAATATTATAACACTGTTCGACAAAAAAAATCAACATCATACTTTTTAAAACCGCCAAAACGCCATTTTCAAAACATTTAATATTTTGTTTGAAAAATGGTTCAAAAAATTTTTAAACGGTCAATTAGGAAATAATCAGGATTTTTTTGTCGAACAGTGCAATGCAGTCTTATCCAGGTTTTTTTTTCCTTAAACATGCAACTCATTTTCAAACATTTCCTTGTATGTGTTTAATTTTCTTCACTTTAATTACCTCGATACCATCAATAAAATGCATTATTATTATTAGTTTTCATATGTGAATCATAAATTTGTAGTGTGAATAAACATAAAAATAGAAAATTTAAAGTAAATTTGCTTGTGAAATCGATTTTAATGTTTACTTCAATGAAAAATTTAATTCTTGTGGCTTATTATTGAAATTTTTCTAAGGCAATGTTATGAAATGAAGAGAAAGTGACACGAAATTTTGGGATGGAAATTTTTAAGATCAGATTTTCATCATCAATCACATAAAAAAATGTTACACAACACTTATGAAATAAAATTCTCATGACAAATGCGTCTATCTTGATGAATATTAACTCGCATTTACATGAACGAGCACTAAACACGACATTTACATCATTTTACACGAACTTCACTTGTAATTCACTCATTTTATTTTTCCATTTGTATTTGTGAATACAAATCAAGCCTTTGCCATGTTTTCATTTTGTTATATTTTGAATTTGAATTGCGAAACAGAAAAAAAAACTTTTCTTGTATAATAAAATATTAGTCTGAGTCTTTTTCCTTGAACTTGCTTCATTTTCATTGTATTTTTGCTTCAACTTTAATTTGATATAAAATTTTGCACAGAAAAAAAAAATCAAATTTAAAATTAAAATTAAAATCGTGACAAGGAATATTGATTATCTGCATTCATCAAATTATTATAAGGAAAATTATTTAAAATTAATGCTCACCTTTAATTGATCTGCAGTTTGAGCTGAGAGCAGCTCTCTGACCATAGACTGGTTGCCAGCTTCCACAGCCAGGAGTAACGGTATTTTTCCACGCTGAAAAACCAAAGCATTTTTAATTAAATTACTCCACGAATCATTGGCACGTCGTTCAGCATTTTTCCTTGCAAAACTTTTCGCCAATTTTGCGAGAGATTTCGATGATGTCACATTTTGTGATCTAACTTGAAAGGTCTCATTTGCTGGTGGCATTACACTACTTGTTCTTCTACTATTATTATTACTAGATCTACTCGGAATGTTAAAAGACATGACTAACTGAATTGAGTATCATTTTCCAACTAGAAACTAACTTTCATTGCTGCCATCGATACCTTGCAATATTTTTTTTTCGTTTATTTTAACTTTCGGTTAATACTTTAACTCAAAATTGTATATTTTTTTATATAGAAGAGAAAAATAACATGAGTTTGTCTGTCTAAAATAAAAATATATAAAATATAACCTATAACTTTGGAAGTTCTACAAGCATAATATAGCTCAATTGTTTTGTTTTTCCATATTTTTCTGATTATTTATTTCAATTTATTGTTTTTTATTATATCACTTACTGTGTATTATGAAGGCAAAGTATTATGATAGAAAAATGTAGGTAACTAGAAAATTTATTTCATAGATACGATTGTTACTCATGAAATTTTCACCTTTTAAGTTACTGTTTCATTTTTATTTCAAAATGAATAAAATGAAATGAAACCCAGCAGAAGTTGAAAAGGAGGAAATTTTGAAATAGGGCACATGCCCAATAAATATGGCTCTAAATTCAGTTTTTTCAACTAAAAATATGAAAATTTCGGATTATGGACCCTATTTTAAATTCAATTTAAGTGAAATCTTTCAACACTAGGCATTCACACACTTTTGGGCGGGACAATCCCGATTTTTGAATTTAGATCCCGATTCCCGATTTGTCCTTTAATTGTCCCGATTTTAAACTGACCTCAATTTCACAAAACTTTCCTTAAAAATTTTCTTAAGAAAAAGTCGTTGATGAGTATGCACATCCATAAAGAATCATAAAATAAAGACACTTGTATATGGGTTTTACGATTAGACACTCCAGAAAAACACAAAAAACAGCAAAAAAACTAAAAAGTCGTTGATGATACTGCGAGGGTGTCCGAGAGAGTTTTGGAGGTCCAAAAAATCGCTCCTCGAGGCTAACAAGGTGGTTGATGAGGTCATTGATAAATTCAGTTTTTAACTGTCCCGCTTTTTGCTTTCAAATCCCGACTTTTTATTTCACTAATCTCGATTTTTCATTAAAAGTACATGGTATGCCTATTCAACACAAACCAAAAAAATGAAACAATTTGAGGTATTTTTCAATTATTTAAATTCCGTTGATGGCCATTAAAATTATGAAAAATTTCGATTCATAATCAGCACAAACAATGAAAATAGGCACGTTTCGAGGAAGATTGATAAAATTTTGTATTTTATTACAATTTTACTTTGAACAAACTTCCTCATTAGCATGTTAATGTATGCAAAGTAAAGAAAAAAAGACGAGAAATATGAATAAATTTCAAGACATTATCAATTTTCTGTCAATTTATGATAAAAATGAGAATAATGGGGACTTGAATTGTTTTTGTTGCTTTCAATTGGCTTGGATCAAGCGGATCAAAAATTTAATTTTTTTATTGAAAATGGATCAAAAAACGTCAATCATTTTAGAAAATGGTCCTAAGCAACAGTCTAAAGATCTTTGAAAGGTTTCAAGGTAAAAAAAAAACTAAAATGCACTTATTTGAAGCAATTTTGAAGTTTTTTTCTTTTCATTTAATGTTATTATTATTATTATGATGTTACTACGCGATTGGTAATTTTCGTATTGTTTCAATGGATATTTTTGGTAAAAATTTAATTCAAATAAAATTTTTCCCTACATGTTGTTTATATAAACTTTTCAAGGAAATTATCGAAGAATAAGAAATTACACAAAGTGACATCATGTCACTTTTACTTTTTATTACAAAAGAAAAGGATTCCGATACAGAATACGATACGCTCAGAGTCTCATATGCTCATGAAATTCAACGACAAAGTCTCAATTTAACATTTTGGAAATCCTTGATATGAAAACCCCTTAAAATGCACAGAAAAAATAATCGAAATCCTTATCTTTTGATATTTCATTCGATTTTATGCATGAAAATAGTTAGATCAATAAATTTATACATTTATTATTTTTTTTCATTGCGTTTTCCATGCAAACACAAACACATACACACTCACATACACACACACCAACGTACGGTAGACATAAAAATGAAACATTGCACACAGAAATGCAATAAAATAAACAATTTTATTGAAAAATACCAAAATAAAACAACAACAAAAATCACAAGGCAATTGTTAAATGTTGTTTTCTTATTGAAAAATACTAAATATTATCAAAATTCTTATAATTTTCAAGTTTTTTGTATGGTGGAGTGAAATAAATTGAAAAATAAACCGTTTCTCATGAAAATGAATAAAAATCATGATAAATTTCATAAAAAAATTTAAATTAATGTTATGAAATTCATTTTCAATGCAAATATGAAAATAATATTAAAAAATATTTAAAAAACTGGAAACACAAAGCCCAAAAACAATGGAAAGTAAAAGTGCATCAACCGTTTGTGTCCTCGAGACAAGTTTATTTCTTTAATAATATTTTTTTCTGTTTTTTTTGTAGCTGTGTGATTTTTGTGCATGTTGAGTCATTTATTGTAGGAAATATTTTCAATTTAAATGTATTTATTTGAGGATTGATCAATAAATTTCTGATTTTTTTTTTCAATTTAATATTAATTTATTTCAAATGATGTGGATTTGAATAAAATTCATATGAAATTTTTTTCTAGAAGTTTTCCAGCAACGAATTTCGTGAACTTTTTGAAAAAAATATGAATGCATGTCCCACTGCAGACGTTTTTTGGGACGCTTTTAGCGTAATTCATCGAATAACGAGTCCATTTTCATTGAATTACGCGGAAATATGATTCATTGAAAAATATTTTCAGATTTTCCATTGAATAATAACCAAAATTACAACTTTTATTAATTCAAAAAAAAAAATCCACCTTTTTATTTTTTATTACAATTTAATCAACCGTGAAATTAATTTTTCGATGCATATCATAAGAAAATACGATAGAAAAGGAGAGAAAAAAGCAATTATAACAAACTTGTATACTTAATTTCCACATGTATTACAATGATAATGTCTATGAAAAAAAAAAATAATAAAGCAATTTCACGTCAAACTAAATTAAGGTCTTAATTTCAAATGAAAAAACCTTATTACGATTATTTTTATTAAATTTATCGTAATTTAGTGATTTCAATGAAAAGAAAAAGTGTAATTTAGAGCATAACAATTCAATAGTTTATGAAATGAAATGAAATTAAACAAGACCTAAATAGATATGAGACTCATTCATGAGATTCACGTTAACTGATAAAAATAAAAAAAACACATTGAAATGTGAGTGAGGGACTTGGTGCCAGGACGTACTATCGTTATCCAACCTCGTCGTCACACATATTTGATTATATTTTTCGATTATTATTATTTTTTTTATGTTTTTTGTATGTGAAATTGAACACAAATATTTACACTCACATCATGTGTGTACTTTTATTGCACATATGTCTCAAATTGTAATTGGATTTGAATAAAAACTGTGTCAAATAGTTTCAATTTGCAAGGAAAAATGCATTTAAATGACGCGTAATTTAAATTTTACTTACACCGTCCTGTTTTAAACGAATATCCTTGCCAGCGGCCGCTAAAAGTGTTCTTAGGATCGAGGTAGCAGTGCCTGTTTGACGACTCGCTACCAAGTGAACTGGAGTTTGTAACCGTGTCTAGGAAAAAAATTGTAATAAAAATTTATGTTACAGAGGAAAGTTTTTATATGTCTAGTTATGTTCACTTTTAAATTCACACTAAATAATATCAGAGTTCATTGAAGTGCATTTCCGTCGTTATTTTTGTGATGATGATTATTATTATTATTGGAAAAAAAAGTAGCAACAATAATTTTGAGTAGGTAAACAAATACAAATGCAATTTAGAGACGAAAATATTGAAAATAATATTTTTTTAAAAAAAATTGAATTGGAATATCAAAGGTGTCAATAAAATGTAAAATTTTACATTTGTATGGGGTATGACTTGAAAAAAAACATGAAATAGCGATTCAGCAATGTTTTTGTTAAAATGTTCTAATATTTTTATTTGTATTTTGACTTCAGTATTCGAAACTCAACATGATAATTAGGTTTCAGTCAAAATTTGGCATGAATCTCTTGTTATGAGCCTGCAGAGTAAGTGAAAAAATAATTTTCCGAAATTTCCGACTGCTTTTTGAATCTTTCGAGAAAATGTCTTCAACAGCAACATGAGCGATTTCGACCTTGAAATCGATTTTCTTGCATCTCAATGAACTTTGATATTACTTTACAATATTCTAAGCTTTAAATTTAAAACCAAAACTTTATACTTACTCCACCAGTTGAATATGGATCGATACCTCTCTTGGTCAGCAGCAATTTAACGACATCCTCACGTGAAAACATTGCTGCAATATGCAGCACATTATAATTGTCCTATAAACATAAAAATTTAATCTGTTAAAAGCAACCAAAACAAGGAAAATTCAATGCCAACTCCTTATCTCTGGTCATTATTTTTTCTTTTTCTTTGTACCTTTACAATAACTTACAACAATTATCCACATTCATTAAAAACCAAACCAAAAAAAAATTAAATAACCTTGTTAAATTTATTTTATATTTTATTGGACTTTTAAAGCAAACTCTTGCATGCAATCTGCATTCATACATCAATTTCACTTGTAATCTTCACTAATGACCTGAAAATTTTTACTTTTATTCCATTTCATGATATTATGTTCCTAGTGAACTAGTTACTTGTTTTGAAATGAAAAAACAAACAAAAGTCAAGTTACACCCACATTTGTTCATTTTTCATTTTACAGGGAAATTATTTATTTTTACTTTTTCTTTTAATTGTTATGTAAGATATGTAAAGTGAAATGATTCAGAAGTTCTATATCAGACACTTTTATTTATTTTATTACATTTAAAATGCATTTTTAATAATAATTATTGTAAAATACTGTTAAATTTTATAATTAATTAAAGGATTGCATGCGATATGGAATTTTTATGTAAAATTCTGGTTTTCATAAGAAAATTGATGATTTTTCATTATCAGCACCACGGAAAAGGATTTTTATGAAGAAAAAATAAAAATAAATAATATTGATTTTATTTTTAATTCCAATATAAAAAAGGATAAACTTCAGCATATAACTTTCATCGAGCTAAGGCATGTTAATATGAAAGGTCAAGCAACAACAGTGTAATTAATGAATTTGTCGCTTATCTTTAACATGTGAAATGTTTAAAATCGCGTTGAGGAATGAAATTGCATACAATGCTCTGATAAAATATTGAATATGAGTTGAATTCAAAAAAAAAGAAATGTAAAGACTGTTAAAGAATTTGAAGTAAAGGCCAAGGTTTCATCGTTTTATCAGCAATCGGAAATGAGCGATAAACTGTGCAATGTAAATTACATTTGTTCCGCAAACAATTCGGAGTGCTTTCTGCTGTTAAGGCAAGGGACTTCAATGTTCGTATTTTTTTGAAAACTGAAAAATGGTGTTTAAAACGTCTAGCAAAGGCCTTTGTAAGTGACTCATCTAATGATGTGCCCGTTGGAATTGGGTTGCCCCAGGGAGCCCCGCTATCTTGTTCTCTGTTCAATGTCCATAACAATGGCTTACCAAATGTCCTCAAACCTTGTAGGATTAAACTATTCGCAGACGACACAATAATCTAGCTTACCAGGAAGCGACATGTGTGACTTACATGAGTAGGTGAATGAGGAGTTGAATGGATTAGCACATTACTTCAAGATGTTAAAATTGAAAGCGCACATTGGCAAAACAAAGTACATGAAGCTCAACTCACGACATATAGGTGATGAATCGACACTTGAAATTTACGGCACAGAAATTGAACGAGTAGCTGAAATTAAGTACCTGTAAAAATAACGCTTAAAAGCAACACTGAGCTGGTCATCAGTAAAATCTCAAAAAAGGATTACTTCCTCACATGAATGAAAAAAATGCTTGATAAGGATACAAAACTGTTGCTATATAAGACCCTTATCCAGCCACACATCGACTACTGTAGTAGCGTGTTATTTTTATGCTGTAGTCAAGATTTGCGAATCTATACGAATCATCCCAAGCTATATTCTTGCAGTTTTTTAGTAAGCTGGATCCAAGTGGGTAGATCACTTAATGTAATATCATTCAAGTAGGGATTACCCTAAGGTTTAAGGAAAATTAACCTAATTTTTGGGTAAACTTGCCCTTTTTAAAAAAACTTTTACCATTAATCGTCCAATAATCGGAAAAACTGATAAAAGTGAAATTTAAAGGAGTGTTTGCCATAATTTTCCATTTCAACAAGATACATCATTAAAAATCAATTTAAACTCCATTTTTCATAGTGAAATTGCATTTAAAAAAAATTGTATTGATAAAAAAATATATAAAATTAAAATTAATGGTAATCGCCAATCCCTTTTTTATTCATGTAAATTCTATAAATATGAGTAATATTTCGTAATACGGGTAATTCCTTTTATTTTATTTCACTGTATTATGAAATGAATTCCATGAAAAGAATTGGAGCAAAAACCAACGACGATATTAGATCAAGATTACATTTTGTATGTGAATCAAGAAAAAAATAAATAAATAATGTTAAGTGGATTGAAATAGAAAAAAAACCTACACAAAAAAAAATTAAAAAGAAAAAGGAGTGAAAAAAAAACATTTTTCATTCATCAAAGTATTTTTTTCATCCTTTTTCTTTATTTTTACTTTATAATTCAATGTATACAAAGAAAATTTCAAGGTCATTTGTACTCTGATTCCATTTCACATATTTATTAATAGCTTTTTTTTTAACATTTTCTTTTACAAGACATGCAAAGAAAAAAAAACTGATACGTTTTACAATTCCCTAATGAATGTGCTTAGAAGTCACGAGACATGTTTCTAAGACATGAAATTGTATATTAAAGTAATTATTCACTTAAATTTCAAAGGAATCATTCAAATGTTGGTTATGAAGAAAAAAAAAGTAAAAATTATGCAATGCAATAAATAGTAAAAGTTAGCCAAAGTGTATATTTTGAGAATTTTGAAAAACATTATTTTAATAATAATAAAAATGTTAGAAGAGGAAAAAAAACACACACCTTTAATTTATTGCTCGTTTTTATTTGCACTTGCATTGTTTTCATGTATGTAAAATAAAATTAAGTTTTATAATGCACACATTTGAGGTATGTTGTGATGTAACATTTAAAAATATGCATAATAATTATTTTGTGTGCATATTTATTATTATTATTATTAGGTTTGCACTTTTTCATTGCATGCAATTATTTTGTGAGGCATTTGAGTAAATATGCTTCTGAAAAAATTGTTTTCTAAAAATATGTTTTAAAAAGTGTTAAGACAAGTTGACTTTTTTTTCTTTTTTGAAAAAAAGTTATTTTTATTTTATTGCTTGAAGTGAAAGGAGAATTTTTTTCTACGATTAAAGAGCTTAAAATGGCTTTATCAAGCTTCATATTGAGTAAAATTCTAAAATGTAGCAGTTTTCAAATCATTTTTTATGAATTTTTGAATGAAAAAAATCGCTTTAATTGAGCCAAGTCACCATGAAAATCAAATTTCTGTCATTTTGAACCCTTAAACGGAAAAAACTTCAGTTAAATGGGTTAGCTCACTTCAATTTTTCCATGTACACCGAAAATTCCCATACAATAACACTAATTTAACACGCCTTATCTTTTTCAGACAGTTCCAAATCAGATATACACTAATTTTTTTTTCTTCTTTTTATTTCTTTTTCTTTAAATATGTTACAACATTGTTGAAATAAAAAGAAAATAAACGAAAAGTAATGTAGGTCGTGAACACACAACAAAAAAGTAGAAAATTTTCATTTTACTTTCGTGTTTCTTTTTTTATTTTATTTTGATATTTTCATTCACTTTCTTCTCTGTATAATTTCAATCCAAGACAATAACACACGTTCTTACACACACACACTCACATGAAATTACAACCAAAAAAAAATGTGTTTTTTGAAATAGATTTTTCATGATTATAAATGTACATTATACAAAAAAAAAGCATAACGACATATGTTTTTCATGTCAAAATAATAGTTAAACGTTCCGGCTCACAGATTTTTTTTTTTATTTTTTGTTGATTTTTATTGTTATATTATTTTACACATAAACCAAATTTAATCATTAATCTGCAGACGATAAGGAGTTGAAGAGATTAGGTCATGATAAATGGTATTTAAATTTTAATTGGTACTTACATTGCTACGGGCACCAACGTCAGATCCCAATTCAATTAGACGATCAATTATATTTGTCTTGTTCTCTTTGACGGCCATCATGAGTGGCGTCATTCCGGTACCCTGTAAATGAAAAAGAAAAAAAATGTTATTAAAATTTGATTGTTAACAATAGAAGTATAGCAATTCAAAATGATGTCGTACAAAAGTGAGGCTTTACAAGGGTATCACCGTGGTCTCAAATTAGTAAAATGCCACACATTCACATTATAAAAATATGTTTATCCTAGAAATCTTAGTAAAATACCAGCCGCCTCCTCTAAAAAACAAAATCTTAATATTGAAAATTTAAGAAAATACAAAACGTTTTCACTTTAAAAAAGATTATAATGAAAAATTAGTAAAATACCAGCCGTTTCCAGCATAACAAAAAAATCTTGAAATTGAAAAAAAATTGGTAAAAACATCAGCCGTTTATATTTTTAAAAATTTTTATAAAAAAAAAGTAGTATATAAAATTAGCACAAAAAATGGCATCTTTATTATATTAAATATTTTTAAATTGACAATTCATTAAAATAACAGGCGTTTCCATTACAAAGGCAAAATGAGCGTCTGTACCATCATTGAAAAAATGTCGCCATAAAAACGGTAAAAACAATATATAATCCAAAAACGCCCAAAACGTTTTAAAACTCAAAATAAGGGATTAAACACAATAAAACGATATTTAAGAAGATTTCGTTTCTGTCAATGTTACATTTTGATAAAATTAGCGAATTTTATACATAGAAATGCGCTTGTATATATCGTTCACGATCATGTTTTAAGTTTTTTTAGATTGCAACAACTATTTTATTATGCTTTTCCTGCATTTTCCTTACTTTTATTTAATATTTAATTGTATTTGCAGAAATTGAAGGTCATTTATTGGACGATTCTATAATTTTTTCTTTAATTTTTACAGTAATTTCCTTGCCATATTTTCAGTTTAATAAGACTCATGTAATGTAAGTAATAAAATTAATCATAATTGAAATTTATGAGAAAGAGCAACATCAACAAAAAAAAAATCAGTGACGTCATACTTGATTGCCATTTTTTCTGAATTTTTCTGATGATTATCGTCATCCATCAATATTTGAATATTTTTTTGCGACTCTTATTTGATGGTCTCTGTGTATTTTTTTTTTATTTTAGTCCTCTAATAAAAAAATCAAGTTGAAATAATGAGTTAAAACGAGCCAGGAAATAAGTAAAATATGGAAGAAATATTACAAAGAGTGCGTGAGATAAGGTAATTCGTGTCGTTAGGTAACTTATGAATTGGGCAAGCAATTGCTTTATAATTTAAATGAGTTCTGACCATATACGACACGTGGTTTGCTAAATTAAATGGAGAAGAAGAAAAAAAACAACGGTAATTGTGTGCAATTAATTGCAAGGTTGGATTTGTTTTATTGCTTTTTGTATTGAAGCGTGATTGAGATTTTGTGCGGTTTTAACGGAAAATTTTTGAATTTTTTATTCGAGTAATGAGAAATTTTACTTAAGTGAATTGAACACTTTAAATTTTATGGTGACCCCCAAATTCCATCACCTTCAAAATACAATATTTTCAATAAAAATCTGTTTCATGTAATTTTTTTTATTGTTTAACGTTACAACGATCGAAAACAACAAAAACTTTGATGAAAATCTTCTTTGAAGGGAATTTGATGAAAAACATGTGAAATTTATGTTCATTTCATTTGGAACATGACACACATTTTACATAATAAATGAAGATATCTTGAAATATGACACATCGACTTACATTTTGAAGATTTTCAATATTAAATCAAAAAATTAACATTACCATAAAACATTAATCATAACACAAATTTCCAAAAAAAAACACTCTCAAAGTAAAAATAGGTGAAACCAAAAATAAAAGTTTTCTTTACGACATAAATATTAAATTCCAAAACAAATCGTAAAAGAAACACAAAAAAAGAATGAAAATATATAGAAAAACAATAATAAATTCAACAAATTTTTATTGAACCAACACAATAACAGTCGTGAGCTTTTACATACAAAAGTGATTTTTGTACTCAAGACGTCATCATATCAAAAATTTTGTTAATAACATCGTAAGGAAAATTCAAAATCAACGTCAGGGTCACACAAAAATAAAAAGAACAAAAAAAAATGTAGCAAATATTTAATTTCAAGGTCAATCAATCGTGTAATTAACCCATTATGGGCCTAGATTTCATACTTCAGCACTAAATGTAACTTCAAGAATTTCAGCTGCAGGATCAACCGAATCATCATCTTTTCTACTTTTTGGTTTCTTTTTTAATCCTGTGAATGATGTAACCACTTCAACTTCTGGGCCATCTTCAGTTTCAACTGGCACTGAAACAACTTCAGATTTTTTGGCAACTTTTTTCTTTTTAAGACCTGTAAATGAGGTCACAACCTCACTTTCCTTTTTTTCGTCAGACATTTTCTTATTTTTATCGGAATTCACGTTATCGTTCGTATCACCACTTATATTAGCAAAAATTAGGAGAAATTTGTAAAACATCGCATTATTTAATTACAATTTTATTTCATTAAGTGGTTATGTAATCATTAATTTATGTGAAAACAGAGTTGTGTAACTCTGAGATTCTTATGCTTGTACAACTGGTCCTTAAAAAATTATCTTAATCGTTATTTGAACTATAATTTAATGATTAAATTTTAATTTTTTCCTATTTATTTTGATTTTTAATGAATTTCATATGTGAAGAAAATTTTCTTAATATTATTTTAATTTTTTTTTATTTTTTTTCAATTTAATCCGAACAAGAACCGAAAGGAAACTAAATTAAAAAACAATTTCAAGCAATGATGCGCCAATATAATCGTCGTTTTTATTTCTTTATCTATTTTTGGAGTAGAATTTAGTCATTTTCTATTTCATTTCTTCACATTAGAATAAGAACCCTTCTTTTTTTATTGAAAAATGATATTATAAGAAAAAAAATAACGATTAAATATATGAAATAGCAATACAAGGGAAAATTTTGAACTGTAACTGTAAATAATTTGTAACAACGCATTTTTGATTACTTTTACATGGATCCACTGACATTACCCCAAAATTTATAGCTAAATTTCTATGAATTTAAAAAAAAATTGAAAAAAATGTATTAAATTTTTCAAAAAATGTCTTATAAGAAGCATGACAGGAGATGAAGGTAAAAAGAAAGAGTTTCAGACATTGAAACAGTACAAAATGTCAACTTTTTACCTTTTTATACAGAAATTGATAAAACATTACAATTTACAAACAACTTTTGATGTCTATTCATCGTCTAATAAGTTGAAAATCGTCTTTGTTTGTTTGTTAACAACTATGAAAAAGAAATTCATGTATTTCAATGAAAATCAAAGTTTTGTTTGTTGTTAAGAAACACAGCTGATTTCTTTTCTTTGAATGTCTTCTGATTAGTTTGTTGTAAGTCATTTGATTGTGAGTGTTTTAAAAACAGTTTCGAATCAAAAATCAGGGGATTATTGAAAAAAAAAACCATTTTGAAAAGTTTTTTTGGTTGAATAGACGAACTTAGAAGAATGAACTTTAACTTATAAGCTTTGAAATTGGCCTCAGAGATTGGGCTATAGAGCCTTTTCAAAAAGCCCAAAATCCCAAATTTTACTAAAATAGACAATTTTTTCAAAATGGCGAATATTCCGAAAAATTTCAACAAACCCGGTCTAAAAAATGAACGTGGCGCCAGAGAAGTAAGAAGTTAGTAAACAAAATGCGAAGTCCCAACGAAGTACACTTTTCTAAACCGCTGAGTGAATTGAATTTCTCGTTTTTTATCATTATTTCAATACGAGTTAAAATAAAAATTATTCAATAAAATTTAGATCAGATTGTTCAAAAATTTCACGAGAGAGTTAAACAGATTTCAAATCAAATTGCATTGTCATTTGTTCCTTACTTTCGCTTTCTCCTCAAGTTCCTTGATTTCCCATGCCGTAAGTGGCCTTTTCGGTCTCCATTTTTCCCTAAAATCTTCATCAGCTGATGACGGATTTTTCACATAATCCTCAGCCACCCCGAGTATCGTCTTTTTCTTACTCTTCTCGCCTGTACTACTTCCCGATTCACCACTCTTTTCATCCATAATTTTATCACCACCTTTGAAATTTTTACTGTTTTTATTATTATTTTCACTATTTGTCTCACTTTCAATTGTTGTTACATTAGCATACGCTAGACACAGTAAAAGCAGAGTCATTGCAATATAAACTCAGTCTAATCAAGACTAACAAGTTATTTTATTGAGCATTGAGCTAAAGTTTGAAATTCAACTCATCAAACTGACATGACTCAGTTACTGTAGTAACAGTTTACATTGATATTTCTTTAAAAGTGGTGAAATTTAAATTTTTTATTTGAATTTAAACATTGTTTCAATTGAAATTTTTTTGCTACTTTCTCGATTCGCGATGTAATTTAAACTGATGTTTAAAGAAAAACTTTATTTTTTTTTTGATTTTTTATTAAAATACAATAAAATAAAAACAAAGTTTAAGTCAAAGTTCTAAATTTATACATCAAACTTTTCTTGATATTGTTAAAACTTTTATAAATAGGTCTTTTCTCACCTTCTTGGGGTGTGTGTGTTTGTTTCTTTTGTATCGTGATAATGTTTAGACATGTCCTGTACCATCAGCATTATATTGTAATAAAATTATTTGTATGTGATGGTACTTAAAATAAGGCAATATGTTAAAATTTTAAGTTTTTGTTAGACAGCTGATTGAAATGATGGATATGTGCTTATGAAGAAATTCGTGTTTGAATTTTCTAATGTTAAATTGTTCAGGAAATACGGAATATTGATAGATTTTTGATGTGATTGATGTGAAATTGATTAACAATACAAAGAAATGAGGGTTCATGGTGTTATTGAAGGAAATTTTTATTGAAGAACAAGAAAAATGTATTAAAATTCGAGAATTTCAAAGGTTTCAAAATGAAATGTGATCAGTTACAAAAATCGATCTTATACAAGTAATTCAAATTTTCATGGATGAATTCAGTTTGAACTTTCAAATAATAATTTTCCCATTAATTACGTCCCTGAACCTTTACTCTTCGTTCTGTGCCGGCTTAATCAACATCATAGCAAGTGAAATACAAGTAAAATATATGAAAGTCCTCCAAAAAATTCAAATTTAATGTAATTATACATTTTTTTCATCATGAACTCTAAGAAGTCCCAAAAAATATACAACCAAAAAAAAAAAATACGATATGGATAATTAAAAATAATAAAAAAAAAATCAATACACAAATGTTGAGAACTTCAAGCTACTACTTGACTTTACTCCTTCTACATTGTACAGTACACATAAGAAAAAAAAAATTTAACGATAACATCAAAGCATAATAATTCACTCACTTTTCATGTACTTTCATACACACTTCATTGATTCATTTTCTTTCATGTATTCAAAGTGAGCAAAAAATAAACTTCTTTTGACTAGTTACACAGTAGCCTACATTTTGTCTGTACTTATGTATGGATATGTGTGTGCATGTCCATACAAAAAAAATATTCGTGTGAAAATTTTATTTTACTTTTCTTTATTTTTAAACGTTTTACCAGGCGACACTTCAACCGATATGTTGATTAAATCCACTCATGGAACGTACTCACAGGTCAAGAATCATAAATATTCAAATGAGTAATTAACACGCTGCTTGAATTTTTTTGCTTCTTTTTTGTTTTTGGTTAAAAGAAAATGAAAATGAAAAAAAAAATCAATGACTTTTGTTTTACTGTTAAAATCAAGCACATTTTTTTTAAGGGTTATGGTGAAGGATAAAATTGAAAATTAATGTTCTTGACTCTGATTTATTGAAATTTGACTGAATTTCATATAAAAAGATACCAAATTCGAATTTTTTTCAGATTTTTTTCTATCAAAAAATTATTACAATGTAATATGACTATGAATGAATGAAAATCAAAGAATTTTTTTGTTGTTCTATTTATTTAGCCGTACAAATTACATGTAAGACTCTCATTTTCTTCTGTTGTTGTGTATAGCGGAAGTACCATTATAACAAGGAAATTATTATGCAAAGTTTTGAAGCATAAACGTTAAAAAAAATAATAAGAATAAAAATTGGAAAAACTATTTTTGCATAAATGTAATTTTGATGTGCTTCAATGTAATCAAAATCAGTGTAAATATGAATTTTAACAGAGAAAAAAAATTTTTTAGGAAAAGAGCGTAAAAATGTTAATTAATCATTTAATTCATGTAAAATATATTATTAAGACCAATTAATATATTTTTGTTTTCGTTTTAATTTGAATCCAATTAAAATTATTTGCTTTTTAATAATGGGAAGTAATTAAGAAAATGAGTCTAATTTGAAATTTAAACGATTTTTTTTAATAAGGATTTGATTGATCAAATTCGAGAACTGAATTTCACTTTTAACAAATTTTCTATCAGATTTGAAAACAATGTGGTTGTATTAAAAAAAACTACTTTCCACGATTTTCCTCGGATTATGAAAGTTACACAGTTTTCCACGATTGAGGAAAATTCGGCGTTTTCGTAAATTTCCGCAATTTTCCTCACACTGAAAGCTGAAAACGCCCCACAATACAAAGTGACTTGATCCACAGACAGAGATCTTTGATTGACGCTTACAAAGCATTTAATGAATGAAATTTTTATCGCATTTTCAGTTAATTTGGAATAAAAATCTAATATTATGGGCACATTTTTAGTCTATGCTTATTATGCGGGAAGGTCTGCGGGGCGTTTTCAAGTTAGAGTGCATATTTGAAAAAATCCAATGTTTTCCGAGGTTCTGAACTATTCCTGTCGGATGGATAGCAAAAGCGCTCATCACCAGAAATGTGCTGAAAAGTCAAAGATTTTGAGAGAAACCATGAACCACGTCCTTGAGATTAACAATGAATCAAGGAACATGCCGGCTCAGAGATTCCCATCTTCTTAGTTGATTCTGATTAAAATTATTGATATTTTTTCTTTTTCTGTCTTTGAATTTCAATAAAAATTACTGCTAAAAATATCCAGAATACAAAAATATTTAAAAGAAATCCAAACAGGAAGAGAATAAAGTATTTGCATGGCATACTAACACACAGACACATTCATACAAAAACAATCAAAAAACACCGCAAATAAAATTGTTAACAAAAAATTATCCTTACACAAACACACAGTCATACACACACCGGATTAACAAAAGCGGTATATAAAGCATGAAAATAAATAAAATACACGGCTATTCAAAAATGAAGCGGTGAAAAGGTAACTGGGTCAACAACCACATTAGAAGAGCGGTGTATAGCAAGTTTTTTTTGTGTGTATTGTTTGCTTTGTTGGTAATTTTTGCTTGAATTTTATTGTAAAAATACAATTATTGTACTTTGAATCAGGGATAATCAAGCCAAGAAACTTATTGGATAAGTCTCACATCCATTCTCATTGATTTAATAAGAGAATTTTGCATTAAACTGCCCACCATGAGAAAATTTACACTGTAAGTTGGAAATGCCCCACAGACCACCCCGTATTATAAACGTGGACTTGAGAGTGCCCAAAATAGTCGATTTTTTACAAATTAAAAGGAATTGCGTTAAAAATTGCATTCATCAAATGCTCAGGAAGCGCAAATCAAAGATCTTCGTCTACCGACCAAATCCATTTGTACTGCGGGGCGTTTTCAACTTACAGTGTTAAAGACACAATTTTCTTAATCCTAATTTTTAGCGCCTTTCTCGTCACTTCAAAAAAAAAAATACGAATAAAAGGGGCGTTTATTCTGTTCGTTCATCCGTTTGTAGCAAAAAAAAATGCACAGCTGCTCGAAAATTGAAGAATTTTTCAACATGGCCAAATTTGTCAAAACCGTGAAAATTTCCAAAACAGCAAAATATTTGTGAAAACCCCTTTTTTTTCAATGTAGGCTATTTTCTAAAATGATTGAATATCCTTTCAAAAATGCAGTGACGCCATTTCATGCTGCACATTCAAATATCTATTGTTATTATTTTTGTTGAAATTTTAAAGAGCGAGGATAAATTTAACAAAACAAATGTATGTCGATGTACTTTTGTCAATAAAATAATTCAATTAAACAAAAATAAACAAATTATTTTCCATACGTTTTTGATTTTCAGCCATGAAATTAACCTCATTGAATGTTAAAATGCAATTCATTGATTGGTTATTTTCCATGATCATGAGTTTTACTAATTGAGCCATGAATGGATTGTATTCAATGAAAAGGTTCGTCATATTGCGATTCAAGATGAAATCTCCAGTCATGCTTAAGATAAAAAAAAATATAATTTTAATATATGCGCTTGCGCTCCCATTTGTCATCCTATCTTTTTATTTTTTGTGCATGCATTCATTTTTTTATCCAATTGTAACATCAGACACACACACAAACATGACGCACAGTAACTTATCACTTGTCTATCATTGGTTATCGACTTCCGTTATTGACTTATATTCCCATTGAAATGTTTCAATTATTGCATATGAATTAGATTTTTACGAGTCACCATAACAAATGACCTATTTCTTGGATATGCAGCGAAATTCATATTCCAAGATTTGCTGATAAGACGCAATTTCCTTCATGTGTTACTTTGTTTCATTTGAATACGTGTACATTAATCGCAATAAAGTTTATCGATAAAACAGGATTTTTACTGGAATTTCTTTATTTGTTTCCTTTAAAAAAAAAAGCGATAGTTACAGAAACGTGTTGCTTTCTTGACAGCCTGATATCAATAATCAAGTAAATTGAGACTTCTTATAAACAATAAAAATAAAATGAAAAGAAATCAACAAGGGGGATTTTTGTTGTTGTCAAAGTAATCAACAATGTGTTATTTTTTTATATGTCTCAAGTCATAAAGTGAAAATTTGATGAAAGGTGGAATAATAATGAGATATATTTGGGACAGGAAATGCCGTACAATTTTTGTGTTTGAAAGGAAATAAATGGATTAGATTATGATGTCTCTTTGAAAGGCGCCTTAAAATATTTTTGCTACCCCTCTCATAAAAATTGAAAATTACTTACAAAATCCAGCACATTAGCAAGTGGCTGCTTTGCATCGTCATTTGCATTAGCCACTGCTTTCTCCAATTGTTTAATTACGGCTTCGACACCTTGCCATTCGCCTTTCAATGCTAAGTTAAGTAACTTATTTGCCCCTTCACGCGTCGTAAAACCAGCACTCGGTGGCTTTGGAGGCGTTACTTCTTCACCACGCGAACTCATTTTATCACCATTCGCTGAAATATCCTCACTTTTCGGGTCATCAACAGTCTTAGCTTCATCCGAGCTCTTCTTCTTTGCTCCACCGCCTTTTCTAGCGGTGGACATGATTTATTTTTATTTTTATTCTTCTTATTCCTTTTATTTAATTTGAAATGTTTTTCCCTCTTTTGAGAAAAAAAATATTTTAATTTTTTTAAATATTCATTTTGTTTCCATTTTGTTTAAAAAAAATTATGATATCCATTCAATTTTCCATTTTATATCACTTTGAATAAAAATTATTTACATTTTTAAATTTTTTTTTTTTGGTTTTCTTATAATTTAAATTAATTTTACAATGAATTTCATTTTTTTTTAATATCATTTACGTCGTTTCATGTTGGACTTCTTTCATACTGTTAAACATTTTTTTTTAAATAACTTTTAATTTCATAAAAATTATTTATTTAAAAATTTTATTTGATTAAAATATTTAACTTAATTTTTTTTTAATTGTATGATTTTCAATTAAAAACGTTAATTTTTTTCTATAAAATTGTAGAAATTTAAAAAAATAAAATCACATTTTAATTCCATGAAATCCACTTCAATTTTATCATCAATGTAAAAATTTTATATAATAATAATAAATAAAATTTCTATTTCGAGTCCGGACTAAATGTTTAACGGTTCCGAATTCTACAAAGTCTCACGAATGTCTGATTTAATTTTTCAACTTGACTTGAAACTTTTCTTGGCTCTTCAAATTAAAAATTTCTCATGTACAAAGAAAAGTTTTTCTCTTTCCATACACACATATAAAAATTTTTTGTATTATTTTTTCGTATAATGAACTGACACAATGTCTCTTAGAAGGTGGTTAGCCACTACAACTGTTGGTCGTTGAACGTTAAGATGTCGACAGTCACGTTTGCATTGTGTGTGAGTGTGTAAAGAGCTTTCATTTTCTCAAACAAAAATTTACTATTACAAAAATATTACAATGTTCTTGTAGACACACTCATTGTTACAATTTTCCTTTTTGCTTTGGAATGTACAAGAAATTGCTGTGTGTGTAAACTTTTTGTGTGCACTCTCTTTCCTTTTCTTGCTTTAATAGACCGTAACTTATTTATTTAAATATTTATTCACAATACATTTTTACTTTTAAATTGTATGCAAAATATCACAAATTCACTTTTTACTTTTAATGTTACAAAAGAATTTTTTGTTTATTCAAATAAATAGAAAACCATCAAATTCCGATGAAGATACAAAATTACTAAACTTTGTCTGAAAATGACACGCAGTTATTTTATTTTCAAAGGTATTCTGTTTTCTACACACATTTCTCGAATAAATAAAGTTTGTGTTTGTTTTTATCGGATAAACAAAGTGATCGTTTCTCTGGTGAAAGGCTTCCAGCAACGTGTTAGCAACATATTTTCATAACGATTATCTATTTTGATACGAAAATTCACTAATACAGTGATGAAATGAAGAAAGCGGGAAAATTTAACGGAATTTTTATACGTTTAAAGCTTTTATGGTATTTGTTGGCTTGAAAATGTTGTGTGTGTGAGTGAAAATGTTCGGTACTCGTTTGTTAGAACAAGAAAACACGAGTTTTGCGCATACTTTTACATTTTGAATTTCATTCATGCGATCATCTGTGTGTAAAAAATGATGAGTATTTAAGTCCATGTGAGTGAATGTAAAATTTTCTCATTGTTATTAGGCTGACACTTATTTCAATTGAATAACGAAAGACCCTTTCGCTTATTTCTACCCTGCTTTCGGAAGACTTAATTGAAATCTAACTCAACTCCATCAGTGACCTTGAGCGAAAGTTTCCTGTTCAACCATGACCGTTGCCCCACATCTCTTGACAAAATATTGCAAAGTTTCAGTTTCAAGCTCTTTGTGTCTTAGTATATTCACCTCAACGAACCTAAAGTAATTGATTACAAGGAAAAAAAATAAACACAACTAATTTCAACTCAAAGGAAGTCAAATCGTATTGCGTTTCAATGTTAAACCAAATTACATATTTCATTCACATACTTTTGCAAATAAATCAAATCCGATGAGTATCTATTGGCAAAAAAAAATAATAATAACAAAAACAATATATTCAATTTGTAATTACACATAAAAGTAAAGAATCAATCAAGAAAACAAAAATAAACGTGACTTCAAAAGTGTCTTCAATTAGATAAATTACATACGTATTTTCAATTAATGTCTTCAATCTGAATTCAAAGTAAGACGTTTAAACTTAATTTTCATGAATAAAAGAAAGCAAAATCAAATCATCCAACTGTGCTCAGTTAAATGAGACAAAATTGCATCCAAATCCATTTCAATGAGAGAACCACACCAATTTTTGTATTGACTAGTTGAATGACCTTATAAAATATTCAAATTTGATAGTATTTTTTTTTATTTACGATTAAAATTGACCGTAAGAGATAAAATTTACGAGAACACGAGAACAAAAAAAAAATATTGAAAGTGTAAAATGATTTGAATTAGAGATAAGGAAAAGAACTTTTTTTTATAAATTGAATTTTGAATGAATTCTTAGAATGAAAGTGGAAAAAAAGTTAATTAATTCAGCGATTTTATAAAGTATAATGAACCAGAACCAGATGAAAGCAATAATTTTTTTACCTTTAAATTTCATTCATACATGATATTTCACTGAATATTTTTACACATTAATTTTTTTTACAAATGTTGATTTAGCATAGGGAACTTAAATGTGAAGAGGAATTTGAATGAAAATTTCAACGTGCAGCTTCATACGTCTGTAGGGATGTGTGACACAAATTCGTTTCGTTTTGACTGAAATTACGTTTTATGTAAACAATTCAAGCGCTTTATGTGATGATGATGATTACAGAAGGGTATACCTACCACAGCCACTACTACATTAGGCTTTTTGTGGGCTGTCTTTCGACTTACCTTAAATTATATTCTTCTTTAACGATACTTATTTCCTTCAAGAAATCATACATCAAATGAAGTTTCATTCAAAAGAGGGCCGATGGATTTATTTGCCCATTCAAACACCCAAAAAACCTCCTTCTCCTGTTCTCAAGTCCACTACAGAAGCAGAGAATGTGCTGAACACATTTTTTTCTTCTGCTAAACATATTCTACATAAATATGCTTCACTTAGATTCATTATCTTGAGGTGTTTTTAAAGCAAGTGTGTGTCTTGTAGGGAATGCCACCAGAACTCTTACATGGCCTGTGGTCATTTCTAGAAGCTCTTAAGTACGAGTGGCTGGTCATTTGGGTATAAGATTAAGTATGTGTTCAGAAAAACGATTGCTTTGCAGATATCAGTACCAAGTTGATTCATCTATAAGCCAAGCAAATAGTGCAGACTTTGCTGTTTTTAATGAAATTCCTAAGCATGGTTTTATACCGACATAAGTTGAAGCTGAACCTTCTGTGATTTTGAAAGAATTTCCTCTTAATAATTTGCTTCCCACTGTCAATTCAAATGTTCTTCTCGATTAAAAATGAATATTGATTATAAAAATTCTATTAACTTACGATTAAAAAACAACTGGAAGTGTATTGCTATCACGTATTCCCTCTTTTATAACTTATAATTTATATATGCACATGACTAAATTAAAGAAAAAAATACTAATAAAAAACAAATATCAGTTGTGAATCAGTCGATATTGTCTCTCTTATTCGTTATTTTCTTGAATATAAAGAAGAATTTTGTTGATAAATAAAGAAATATAAAATAAATAATAATATTATTACTTAAATGTTTGTATAAAAAGCATCAACATAAGAATTTTTATTTTTATTTACCGTTTGAAATTTGTAGTGTTAAGATGGGTAAGTCAAGTTCTGAGTGAATTTTCAAAGTTGTGAACAAAATTAAGTGCATACCTAGCTTTAAAGTGATTGAAAATAAAATGAAAATTAAATTAAAAAAAAATTAATAAAATTTTAATTTAAATTTAACAGCTTACTTGAAAAGTGCCATCACCTTATTGGTGTTCACCACCTCACTGTTCCTCACCGTTAACTCAGATAAACCAGCCAAAATTGTGTGTTACTTCAGTAATTGGGCAGTTTACAGACCAGATATTGGTAGATATGGCATTGAAGATATTCCAGTTGAGATGTGCACACATCACATTTACTCATTTATTGGAATTGACGAGCAAACTGGTCAAGTGCTTGTCATTGATCCTGAATTGGATATCGATCAAAATGGTTATCGAAATTTTACTGGATTGAAAAAACGGTATCCAGATAAGAAATTTATGATTGCTGTTGGAGGATGGGCTGAAGGTGGTAAAAAATATTCAAAAATGGTTGCACAAAAAAGTACAAGGCAAATTTTCATTAAGAGTGTTATTGGTAGGTTTTTATAAAAAATGATATTTTTTTTTGTTTAATTGAACGAATTCATTTTCTTTAAAAGAATTCATGAAAACATACGACTTTGATGGATTTGATTTGGATTGGGAGTATCCAGGTGCTGCTGATCGTGGTGGTAGTTTCAGTGACAGGGATAAGTTCTACTACTTTGTTGATGAGTTAAGAAGAGCATTTGACAAGGAAGATCGCGGATGGGAAATCACAATGGCTGTACCAGTTGCAAAATTTAGACTTCAGGAAGGGTATCACGTCCCACAATTATGCGAGTCAGTATTTCATTGTTTATATCTTGAATCAAAAAAAAAAGTTAATTAAAATCAAATCTATTTAACCAGACTTTTAGATGCAATTCACACAATGACATATGACTTACGTGGAAATTGGGCTGGATTCGCTGATGTTCACAGTCCGCTAAATAAACGTCCACATGATCAATATGCATATTCATTGTTAAATGTAGCTGATGGTGTTCAATTATGGGTTAATATGGGATGTTCTCCCGATAAACTTGTTGTTGGAGTTCCATTTTATGGCAGAACATTCACTCTAAGTTCAAGTAACAATAATTACAATCCTGGGACTTATATCAATAAAGAAGCCGGTGGCGGTAATCCGGGACCATATACCAATGCAACAGGATTTTTGGCGTATTATGAGGTGAAATTTACCTGAAATTTATAAAAAAAATAAATATTTTAACATATTTTGGATGAATTCCCTTACAGATTTGTACTGAAGTGCAAGACCCCAAAAATGGATGGACCAAGAAATGGGATAACGGTGGCGAGTGTCCTTACATGTATAAAGGAACACAATGGGTTGGATATGAAGATGAAAAATCCATGCAAATTAAGATGGATTTCATCAAAAGTAAAGGTTATGCTGGTGCCATGACATGGGCCATTGATATGGATGATTTCCATGGATTGTGTGGTGAAGAAAATGCATTGACAAAAATCATGTATCGCAATATGAAGGATTACCGTGTTCCTACTCCAAATGTTGTGACAACACCACAACCAGAATGGGCTCGACCAAAACCAACGCCATCAGATCCAAAAGAAGGAGAGGGAATTGTTTTGCGTCCAACTACAAGAGCACCAACTACAACAACGGAAAAAGCCGTTGTGCCAAGCAAAAAACCAGTTACAACAAGGCAAAGCACAACGAGAAGAAGAGTTACAACAACAACTACCACAACTGAAGCACCAGTTGAAAGTGAAGAAGAATCAGAAGAAGTCGTAGATGAATCGGATGAAGAAAATGCTGTAAGTGGATCTGAAGAAGAAGTCGAACAACCTAAACCTCAAACAACGGCAAGTACAACACGAGCTACAACAACAAGAACAAAAAGAACCACAACAACAACAACAACGACCACCACAACAAAGAAGCCAGTTGAAAATGAGTCAAATAATGTTCAACCAAATGCTGAAGAAGGAGACGAAGAATACGAGTACTATGATTCTGACGAAGAAATTCCAACCTGTACCGAGGATGATAAATTCTTACCTGATCCAACTGACTGTAATCGGGTGAGTTACTTTTGAATCAATTTAATTTGTAAAATATTTAATTTCATTTAAATTTAACAGTATTATCAATGTAATCACGGTGAACCCGTTGAATTTAGATGCAAAGAAGGACTCGTCTATAACACAGCAGAACAAATTTGTGACTGGCCTGCTAATGTTGATCGTGAAGAATGTAAAACCTTGAGATATACCAAGAAAAAGGTCAAAAAGGGATCGAAACAAGAGAAAAAAGAGTAATTTTAGACTGAAATTTTTGTGTTTTTCATCAAATGTAAGATTTTTAAGATCAAATAAAAAATAATTATTTTAACGTATTTTTACTTCAAACACGTTGCATGAGTTATACAAATTCAATTGTTATAACGGTAATTTGAACCGATTCATTTTACTACAACACACTAAATTATGAATGAAAAAAAAATTGAACTAAGAAATTGTCTCATTTTTAATTAAAAATTTAATGATTGATTTGAAAAGTATTCTAATATGTCAAATATGTTTTCTGAAGTCCTTAACTCATTAACCGCCGCTCTTGAACCCGTGGACCAAAAACCTTGAAATTTTACATAGAAGCTCAAAATAGGCCTATTTGAATTTTAAAGGTTCGAGCGGGCTTAAATTTTGGCCCAGGGGCTCAGAAAGTGCCGTTGCGTTTACGCATCAGTCGCGGTTAACGATATAAAAAGTAATATGAAGTAATAAAATAAAAAGATTCAATTTCAATAATTTTTCCTCAAAATTGCTCTATAATTTTTTATTCAACATTGATTGGATTCTTTGTGTATGTTGACTCACGCGAGGACCACATTCCCTCACGATTTTTAATGTCCGGCTCATCATTAATTGTCATAATCTCATAAGTTGCGGTAACTTCGGCGATTTTATCATCACCATTCAACTGGTTTTCGTCAAAACCTTCTTCATCTTTCGATCCCCCACATCAAGAGCGATTACCACAATTTGTAATTTCCAAAATCATACTCTACGACGTTTTGTACTTCATTTAAAGTTAAAAATTGTCGGTTTGTCATCTACTGTCAAAGTAAATATATGATTATTTTTGATATCGTTTTCCGCGACCGTTGCGTTTACGCAACACTAAAAAGAAACCAAAAATATTGATATTTCTAAAATATTAACAAAAAATCTCTTGAAGTATTTTTAAAATACAAGTCAAATAGCGTAAAATAAAAGAAAAAAAAAATTAAATACCTTCATATTTCTTTATGAATTTTTAATTAAAAAAAATTTGTGAATTTTGTCACAACTTTACATTTCTAGAAATTTACACAAACTTATGATAAATTTATCAAAACATCATTATCCTTAAACATAAACATTCAAAATTTAAGAATACATACAAAGTTTTTGATAATAACTGTAAAAGTTAGATAAAATGTCATTGTTATTTGGTGTTGCGTATACGCAACGGTCGCGGTTAATGAGTTAATTTAATTTTTAGTTTTTATTTTTAGAATAATTTTTTTGACAGTTTATCACAAAAATACTGAAAAAGTAATATTTAACGATTATTTTTTTCAAAAACCAATTAAAGAAGTGTACCAATTATGATATTATCGTCGCAGCACTAAATTCTTGTGCGCTTTTTCGTGTGCGCACTTATTTTCTATGCGCCTATATGTATATCACAAAGCGGCGCACTAGAATTTCGTGCTGGGATGACAATACTGTATCAATAACGGAATTTTGACTGTATCATCATTTCTACTCGAACATTTGACGCTTTATCAATTCAATTTCTAGCGGTCATATTGAAAAGACAACAAAAAAATACAAATTTAAATTAAATGAACACAGAAACACGTTCAGAAATTTCAAAATTTTGTATGTGAATCAAAAAAATTGTCAAAAATTGAAAAATAACCATATAAATTGCATTTAAAATCATTGTTATTGTGGTTGGGACATTGGGAAGGAAAGGGTTAGTCGAGTCAAAATAAAGTGACAGCTGATTGAGACTTTTTTCATTTCAGAATTAATTATCAAACAGTTCAGAAGAAAAGTTTATCAAAATTTTAAAAAAAGTATTTGTAAATTGAGAAACAATGACAATTATTACAAAACCTTCAAACGTTAAAAAAGATGATAAGGCAGTGCCCTTAGTGGCACCCAGTGTTGCACCGAGCATTTTGGTAAGAAATTGTATCGATATAATTGACGCATTACTCATTCCAGAAACTGCGTTTTATCTAATTGGTATAGCCAGCCATTTCTTTTGTGTATTTAATATCTTATCAGAAAAATTGTATTGTTTGTTTATAATATAAATTGGAACAAATCGTTGAAACTTGAGTATTAACGACTCAATTAGTCATCGTAATCATATTTTATAAAAAGAAAAAAAATATTTTTTTTTTACAGTATCATTTAAAAATATAATCTTCCAGAACGAAGTATGATTATTCAATTTAAATAAAAATTATGAATAGCACTTGTTCTTGAATATGTTCATTTGAATTTTTTCTACAATAGGATGATTATTAATGTAAATTTTTTTTTTTTTTTTTTGTTATCAACAGGAATCTGGTCGCAATGTTGTTCTTGTGAGATCAGCTCGTAGTCCAGCACATAAGGCAACTTCATTGATTTTATTCTTGATCGCATTACTCGTCATGTGCATTGGAATAATTGGGGGTGTGATGATTTATCGTCAATATGCAATGGAACGAATGCAAAGAATGCGGTTCCATGGTTTTTGTAAAATCCCCTTTGAAACTGATAACATGAATGATCGTGCGATGTTGATGGCAAACCAAGATTTGATGAATGATGACGACAGTGAGTCTTGGCTCAAGATGTTCCAGCCGTTCTTTGATGAAATTAGTCGTGCAGCAACTGAAGATGTTGATGATATATCGAATGATGATGATATTGAAAAAGTGAATGATAATTTCCTCAAGGAAGAGTTTTCGATCATCGATGAAGATAGTGAAAGCTATTCTAAGATTAACGTACCAAAATTGGACACTGGACGCGGTGCAACCTTCTTACATGACTTCAAACAAAACCAAACTGGAATTATTGATAAAGAGGCAAAACGGTGCTTCTTTATGCCATTGGATAGTGAAACTGTCTTACCACCTCGTGATCTCCGTGACCTCATTCGTAAATTGTACACAGGATATTACAACATTGATACTGTTGTATTACGCAAAACTATGAGAGTGAAGGTTCCTGAAGTCACTGATAAAAGTTTGGTCTCACAACGAATTGTCAATGAATGTGATGGAATGAAAATTTATGAATTGGAAAAGATTGTTTCAGGAGGTAAGACTAAAACAAAATTTATCGTGAATTTAATAACAAAAATGATTTCAATTTTCAGTTTCTAAACGCTCTGTTGATACAAAGCCAGCAATTTACACTCAATTCGCTGGTAAAGGTTTCGACAGCTACCATATTGCCAATTTAGATGAATTGGACGAATATGAGGCTCAATCAAGCACCAAATAATGAAATGAAATAGCTCATAAATATAAACAGTTTAAAATTTAATTGTGTAAAAGCAGTGATATGTACCTTTAACCTTTAAAACGCTAAAACTGCATTAAAATTATAGAAAAAAAATCGTTATGCACTTTAAAAATTTGTTTAGAAATGACATCAAATATAGTGAAAGATTAGTATTAAAACATGAAAATTATTTTAATTTTTTTTTTAAGATATCAACAATAATTTTTTATTCTATTATAAAATGTGATTTAATATTTCATTTGCTAAACTACAAAAAAAAATTATTTGTGCAAAAATGAATAACATTGTAAATTTAGAGAATTAAAAATTTATGTAACTTCATACAAATTCCCCAAAAATATAATTCAATCTTAATAAAATGTTAAAGATTTAATTTCCTTTTTTTCAATGCAATTCAATGAAATTACGATACACGACAAGCATCATCGACTAATTCAGCATCGTCACTTAAGAGAGCTGCTTTGTGTAAGACGCTGTTAACTGCTGCTCTTGCCAAATAACCTGTTGACTCAGCATATGGCAACGAATACAGGAGTGATTCATTTGTTGTTGTATCCTGTAAATTATGATCCTTACAATACATAATATAAGCTTCCTTTAACAGTTGATCTAAATCAAGGACGTGTTGAAAACGAAGTTCAGGATTTCTAGACAAAATTGTTGCAACGATGCATAAACATTCAACGGCAAGTTGTCGTCTTTCGGGTAATACAATTTGATGCAACATTTCTTCAACTAACAGTGAAAATGACAATTCACTACGACTCATGTTTGTCAAAGTAGGTTCGGCTGGCAGTAAATGACCTTCAACCATAATGCCATGAGTACGTTGTAAGACATCCCATACTAAATTGTAAAAATGTGTTGGTACACGACATAAACAGCCTTCTAACTGACGTTTTTCAATTGGAGTCAATCTGATTTGAAAAGGAAAATTTAATTTTTATTTAAAAAGATATGAAATGAACTCACTTGTCTTCATTAGCCCACTCACTCACAGTAAGCACTCTATGAAGTAATTGTCGAACTTGATAAGGTGATAAATTATCAATATCAGCACCTTCATCACCGTGAATTTGCAAGTACAATCTCATGGCTTCCAAGACCCATCCAACTCGAATCTGCAATTGATATTTTAAGTTAAAAAAATTAAATGTAAATTATTTTGATGCAAATCTCACTTTAAGAATGCCAGTAAACATTTCTGGATTTGTTGCAATTAATCTACCACAGTATAAAACGACTTCTTGTTGAAGTACAGCCTGACCCACATCAAATGGTTGTACTGTGTTATACATGACATTTTGAATTTCCGATGGTGTCATGGGCTTATCAAATACTGTTTCACGTTGTCTGATAACACCCACAGTAATTTGCTTGCCATTGACTAGCACTGTTGTAATAAAAGGACTAATTGAGTCCACAATATGCCTCAACAATGAACTGCAATATCGAACACCACGCCAATAACGTAGGGTACCTGCTCGATAATATAGACTTGTAAGCAATGAATGGACTGAAGTTCCATTAATTTCATAATTTGGTCCTTCGCGATTCAATACAATTCCTAGTAGTTGGCAGTGAGTAAATACCGAATCAGTTTCCCTTAAAATGGCACAAATTTCATGCATTGGACGATTAGCATAGTCAGCAAATGAAATTTTTTGCTCACTATATGGCAAAGCACGAGGAACGTCTGTTAAACTTTGGTATCCAATATATTCGTGATGAATTTGTGAAAATGTTGATTCACACGTTTCTGGTAGTTCGGACATAAAGTCTAAATGTTCAGTACATGAGCTTGAAAGTAAATTCTGCAATCGTCCTATTCTTACTTTCATTCCATCACAATTGCCCTTCTTCAACATTGCAAGTAAATCAATCATTTCCTTGAATTGAGGATCACGCATATGTTCTTCTTTGATTAAGAGACAAACCGTTGGACGTCCACTAAGACGCCAATATTTACCGACAAATTGCAGTTCAGTTTTGATATCATCTGTTAAAAATTAAAAAAATAAGGTTATTTTCGATTTATTTTGAATAGTGAAAATTCATACCAATCAATAAAGCCATATCTCGATACAAGTAAAAGTCGGAAACTTCAAAAATCAATGGATAACAGACCACAGTCATTCCACAAACTCGATATACTTTACTGGTACCAAGGGATCCTACAGGCCTCGGAGGACGTCCAGTCAATCCTAATTTTTCATTTACTCCCAATTGCTTATAGACCTGAATCAATTGTGTCGATGACCAAATTTGAACTGGCTCCACCTTGAAAATATGATCATTAATTAAATTTACTTGTGTAACCGTTAAACGTCATCTTTTTATACTTCGTGTGGTGTTTGAGTTTGAATTCCATATGTTGCCATCATAGCTTGAAGTCTCATAGACTCTGCAATCAAAACGATTTGAACGACGAGATCTGTTGCAGTCCCCTTTAATTTGATAGTTTTTTTTTTTTGTAAAATGTATTTTTTTTTTATACAAAAAATTGATGAGAAGAAAATAGGAAATAAAGCAAAATATTAATGACATGCTTAATACAAAGTTTTATAAAACCAAGCAAAAGTAGATTTTAACAACAAATTACGATAAAGAGAATTTTAAAAACATTCAAAAATAAACAAAAACTTCAGAAAAAAAAATCATTTTATGTACAAAAAAAAGTTTATACAAATTTTACTGTCTCTAAATACTTGATCTGAAAACTGTGCTTCGAACATTTAATTCAAGAAAATATCATCGAAGCCCATTTTGAGCTTAAATTCAGGCTTGCCATCGTGATGAGACTCGCCTTAAATATTAGAGCAGACTGTAACATGCAACTATTTCAAGGAATAGAAGTAGATAACACACATTGATAAGCATAAAAAAAATAATTAAATGAAATTTCGAAAATTATATTTCTAAAGTGATTAAGAGTCAAATGAATCATACAGTTCCAGGTCATTTACATATAAAATAAGTATTAGAATTTTTTAAAATACAAAATCAAATATCAAATTATTTTTTAACTTCCAATTACGTCAACAATTACTTACATATTTAGTATGCTGGATTAGTAAATTTTTTGATTAATTTTTTTTATTTTGATTTAAATTTTTGATTGCACCAAAAAAAATATAGAATATGAAGAATTTCGTTAGTATTTTTATATTAAATTTCAATTAGATTAAAAAAAAATTACACTACAAAAATTAGTTTTAAAAACTTGGACATGATTTAAAAATGCTACAAGGGTGGGTGATTTAAGTTATCTAGTTTTAATTAGGGAGGGGCAGTTTTTTCAACCAAAAATCATATCGTTTCCCGATGAAATGAGTGGTTTATTTTGGATCAATTTTCAAGTTCAATGACCTTTTCTAATAAATTTCATTATGAAATTCTCTAAATGAAAACTTTTTTAACGGTTAAGTTCGATGAACAAGTTCGATGAGCATGTTTAAAGAGCAAATTGGACTGGCATGTTCAATGAACATGTTTGATGAGCAACAAGTTCGACGAGCTTCTTCATGCAGCTTTTCAACGAACAAGTTCGACAAAAATTTTAACGAAAAAATTCGACGAAAAAGTCCAACAAACAAGTTCGACGACGAAATTCGACGATCATCTTCGAAGACTAAGTTCGACGAGCAAAAATTACTCAAAAGCCTTTATACCTCGAAAATCTTAAAGTTGGCAAGACTTTTTGTACGGGAGTCCCCAAATATTATCCTTGTTTTGATCAGAAAATGATGTGATCTTTACAATTCAATAAAATGTTAAGAAAATTTTGAAAATCTTGTCCCTCCCTACTTCATTGTAAAAACTATATCTTTATCAACGACTTCGACAAAATTCAATTTTATTAGTCATTGATAAAAATATTCTCTTCAAAATTTCTACAAGTTAAGGGTTCAGATACTAGCGATCTTTTATTTTAATTCAAAATATGCTTAACACAAAATCATATACTCAAAATGAAATTTAGACTGGTTTGATTAAATTAAAAAATTAAAATTTTTAATTGAAATAAAAATGTGCTTTAAATTTTTAATTAAGAGAAATTTTCACACTCACAAAAAAAAATTGTAAAAAAATAGAATTACGATAGAAGAAATTTAAGTAAAAAAATGAATTTGCACACGATTTTAAAAAAAGAGAAAAGTAGAATCTTACTTGTTTCCGCTTCTTACGTTATTTAATAATTTTTAATTTTTATTATTTGATCATTAGATGAAGGCATGTGAAGAGTTGTAAGAAAACACAAGGAATGAATATAATTTAAAGAAATAATTTGATTAGTTATAAATTTTTATGTATTAAATTTAATTAAACCTAAAATGAGAATTTAATGATCACAATGCGCTTATGATTTTGTTAATTGAATATTTCATGCATCTATTTAACTTTTTTTTGTCAATACTAAGCATTTTCAAAAAAAAAATACTTTAAGTCTGCCAATCATTTTAATTTAATTCTTTTTTTATTATTTTTACTGCTATTTGTTTAAAGCACAGTCATTAACTATCAAAATTTCAATCAACTCAAATTTCAGTTATTATACTTTTAAATAAGTTACATGTAACACATTTTAATGATCTTATCTTTCATATCATTTCAATAAAAAATAAGGATAATTAAAGATCTACTTATAAAACAGAGCGAATTACTTACAATTCCGGGCTTTGCCTGATAGTGTTAACAGTAGAAAAAAAATAGAGAAGAAAAAAAATTGAAAGGAAAGATATATGAGAATTTGTTGTTGAAAATTAATTTAAATTGATTTGATTTTGTCCCTCTTGGATTAACTTTCATTGTCGAATTTATATTTGATTGATTATTAATTTCAGCTAATTATTACCAATAAGATACAAATGATATCCCATGATTTTAAAGCATCCCAATTTTGCCAATTAAAGCACTTATTTTACAACATATTTAATAAAAAATAACTTACCTGAAACGCTGAATATCGTCCACCTTTCCTAGGTCTGTTATAACTTGGAAGATATCTTCTTATTGGATCTAATTCATTGATATGCAAAAGACCTGCTGTTAATAGTTGTGCAATTATAAATACAGATTGGCCCCACAAAAATAAATTTTGTGCAGGTGCACGTTGATAACTTTCACCATTTTCTTCTGGCTTATAATACATTGCAACAACAGGATCTGTGACAATTAAAGTGCAAATTAAATATTCATCTATGTTATATAAATATTCATATCTTACCTCCATTTGCATCGGAAAACATACACTTTCGTAACTCCATTTGATACTCTTCAATTTGGTCTGGGAGATTTTTAAAAACACCGTCAATTATCATGAAAGTGTAAAACATGGGCCATTCACATTCAACATTCTCGAAATGAAGGATTTCTGACTTGTGATAATATCGACGTGAACTTTCTTCTAAACGGCACAAATATCCGTCACGATTAAAGCGTTTAAAACCTTTTTTTCCACGAAGTCGATTTATAATATTTGCCTTTGTCTGGTTAACGAGACATTCTTCATGTGACGCGAATGCCGGAAATGATAGTGTTGGAAGTAATGATGCATCAACTCCTTTAGAACTGGACTCACGTGGCAACATTGTCTCGAAAATGCTTCTGTTACGATTATGAGCATCAATATCAACATAGACCACACTCCAACTTGCACCCTTTTCACCAAACAAATTGCAACCATTAATCGCTTCAAGTGCACTTTTTGCCATTCCAATACTTGATGCATGAATTTCTGGTGTACCATCATTATACTTTGTGCCACGTTCCCACATTCCATAATCAGGCGTACGATAAGCACGTTCCACATAATAAACAAGATTTTGTACAAATGCAACTTCATCTTGTGTAAATATGATTTGTAGGCCCGACGTGATCATCTGCACAAGAAATATCAAATAAATTGAAATAACATCAATTTGTAAATGGTTATAAGCTTCATCGGAGTACATTTGCTCGCCAGTATGCAAATGAAATTTGACATGTAATGCATGAGCAGCACATTGTCTCTGCTTAAATAATTCAACACGATCTGCCTGTTTGATCCAACATTCTAAAATTCCTCTCATACATTTAACGGCGGATTGACCCAACTCATGACTTTTACCACGATCATCATCGATTCGACGATACGCTTGATATAAACTCCAAATGGCTGCAGCACAATACACAGAATCACGAACAGATCCAACTTCAGTGTCAGTTGAAAGCACTGGAAAAAGTCCACTAATTGGACTTTGAAATTGTAACAATTGGCGTTTAACTGAAATGAAATCCAATTAACATGAAGATGAAAAAAAAAATTAATTTAATTTAATTTAGTACCTATGCCATAGTAAATGTCTAATTGTTTTACTGTGTCTTCATAATTTGCAACACGAAGAAATTGATCAAGATTTATGTCATCTAAGGATGCTTGTCTTGCAGCAGCGATTCGGCTGTTTTCATTGAAAATAGAATATAAAGAAATTATTTTATTACTCCTAAGAGAATTTCAAAGATACCTGGGATCTACGGCCAGCATTTTGATGTAATAATAAAAGAAAATTGTATTTTCAATGACAGTTCAATGACAATAAGTTGTGTTCATTTGAATAAATCAGCTTTTGGTTTCGATATACTTACATGAACGGATTTCTTATGGTAGAATTCACTAGTTGAGCGATTTGGAAAATTTCCTCCATTTATGAAATTTTGAGCAAGTCACAATGAAATATTTTTCTTAATTTTTTCTTTTGAATTTTTGGAAAATATCTGAATACATTATAACAATACATTTGACGATAAGCTTCAACCGTCTAAGTAGAAACTCCAAGATTTGCCTTGTAGCGTTAATTCAATTCTATTTATTTATTTACGAAATTAAAGCGCATTCCTCACGTTGCAATTCTTTATCGTTAAATAACAAATTATCAATAAAAAAGCAATGACGGAAGCTGAACAGTCATTTACAGAGCCTAAAGACGCCGAAACTTCAAACTCCTTATCATGTCTGATTGTTTTGGGAATGGCCGGTTCTGGTAAAACCACATTTGTAAAAAAACTTGCTCAGTTTAAACGGGCTGAACACAAGCCCTATATCGTTAATCTTGATCCAGCATGTAAAGAAGTCCCTTATCCTGCAAATATTGACATTCGGGATACGATCAACTACAAGGAAGTTATGAAACAGTATGGCTTAGGACCTAATGGTGGTATTGTGACTGCATTAAATTTGTTTAGTACAAAATTTGGCACTGTTGTTGATATTTTGAAGAAAACAAAAGACAACAAATATTGTATAATTGATACACCGGGTCAAATTGAAGTATTTACATGGAGTGCTTCGGGAATCATTATAACAGAGGCTTTGGCTGCCGAATTTCCAACAACAATCGTTTATGTAATGGATATCGTGAGAAGTGTGAGTCCAACCACATTTATGTCCAATATGATATATGCATGCTCAATTTTGTACAAAACTCGGTTACCATTTATTGTTGTCTTGAATAAAATTGATGTTCAAAGTCATGACTTTGCTGTGGAATGGATTAAAGATTTTGAAGCATTTCATGAGGCAATTGAACAAGAAAAGGACTATGTGAGTAATTTATCGAGAACAATGTCGTTGACGTTAGACGAATTTTATAAGGACTTAAAAGTTTGCGGCATTTCATCGAAGACCGGTGTTGGTTTTAGTAAATTTTTTGAGTTAGTTCAGGAAACAATTGAAGAGTACAAAAATGATTATAAAGTGGAATACGATAAAATCCGTAGTGAAAAAGAAGCTCAAAAAGCAAATGAAGCAGTGGAAGCACTGAGAAAATTAAAAAATAAGCCAGAAGGAGATGAAATCGATCTTTCACCTTTCATTACACATAAATCCTCAGGAGTTGATGTGTCTGATGTATTTTTACGCCAACCCGGAGATGAGAGTAGTGAAGAAAGTGAGGAAGAACAAGTAGTTGCTTTCACGGATGAAGAAAAACAAGAACAAGATTTTCTTAATTTTGTCAATCAACATCAAAGCAGCAATAAATAATAAAAAAAAAATTCACTGTACAAAATTTTATTTAAATTGTACTAAAAAAACTTTAATTTTTGACTTTTAATTTCGTTGATGTTAAAATTATTCTAAACCTAAAACGTAATTAATGCCTTGCACAAGAAACAATATGACAGGCTGCCATGCAACAAGCATCCTAATCCAGTCAAGTAATTGTCCGTAAAGAACGTGAGGCTTTTCCCATCTGGAAAATAAATTACATTTAAAAATATTTTTTTTATTGAAAATTAGAAGAAAATTGATATCTTACGGATTGCAGAACATTCTCTTGAGATCGACCTTCTCTTTACAATACGGACACGTTTGTTTTTTTCCTACAATGCACCATCCACGTATGCAAAATTCATGAAAAACGTGATCACAGGATAATTTATAAGTTGCCTCAATAATTCCTTCCTCATTTTCTCCGACGAGCAATTTATTGCCACACACAGCACAAACATCTTTTTCCAAACTCCTAGTTGGCATTCCAGACGGTGTATAATAGCCAACATGTGCTGCCATTTTATCTGCACAAATTTCAGAGAGATCACGTCCAAGCACACCATAATATAATCCGTAGAAAATAATAAGAATTGCTAGATCCATCCATTTTTGGGGTTCCTGCCGAAAAAGTAGGTTCACACCAAAAAATGTTAACATCATGATAATATATCCAATTATTCCGAGAGCGTAGCTTAATTTATAGATGAAAAGGAACCACTTATAAACTAATCTATTTAAATTAAATCAACAATTTCATTATTTGTGATAAATTTAAAGCGAAAAAAATACCTTGGAGTTGTCCCTGAAAGAGGTTTTTGAATTGCTTTACGCATGACTAGACCAGTAATACAGGAAAATAAAATCCAGAAAAATGTGAATCGCCACCACATACTTCGAATACATATCACAATTGGAATTATCCAAAGTCCTAAGAGAGTTGCAAGCTGTAAAAATTAATATTACTGGTCAAATATTTCAAAAGTTTTTAAAAGAAGCCAAAAATACCGAATATGATCGATAATGTCTCTTTCTCCACTGATATAAGGCAACTTGAGCAACTATTACAGTGAACAGCAAAATTAACATCATTTCAGCATGCATACTTTCATGACCTTTATGTTTTTCGTGCATTTTTTGATGCTCAAATCGGAGACGTTCTTCCTGAGTCATCTCCTCATAGGTCTTTAAGAAGAAAAAAATTGTGAGTTCTATGAATTTTTTTTCCTCTAAAATATTTACCTTGTTGGCATCCACTGGTTCATGTAAATTCATTTTCTCAGGTATTTTATACAACTTTCTTTCACTTACAACTAAATTGAAGTTTTGTGGTGTTCCAAAAATATATTAAAGTTAACTATTGGTCAGACAATTGCCATGGAAAATCCATAATTATTTATTAAATTGTTAAAAGGATTAAAACACCTGATCTAGACAAATATTTGACATGACCTGTCAAAATATTTTTCATGTAAATAAACATGAAAAAGTGAATTAGCGAGTGCAATTCACTTCAATATTACAAATGTATGTTAATTTTGTATTTCATATTCCTGACAAATTCTATAGTTTCATGTGTTGACAAAATAAAACCAAAATATTTAGGTGTTGACAGCTAACACACAAAATCAAAATACAAGGAAGGAAAAATTTCCTTTAAAATGATAAATTCTTTTACTTTAAGTATTTAATAATCAAGTGAATAATGGTGAAATTATCAAGATTTGTTAGAAATGTTGCAGATTTTTAAGAAATCACGTAAGTATTCCATTGAAAAGTGGTCTTGAGGAAGAAATTTTGGATTAAATGTGGTGACGTTTCAATTTGACTCTGTATGGAGAAAATTTTTGTTTATTTATTTATTTATTTACTTTCATTTGAATATGAGAAAGTAGTGAAATTTTTCCCTGAAACTGAATTTCGTTATATTTATTTTTTTAATTCAAAATGTATAAAATAAATTGAAACAAAGTTTAAATACAAAAAAAAAAGATGTTGGTTGAGTGAAGATTTGATGAGGTCATAATTGAATATAAATTTATTCATTTCAGATCGTCGAACTTCATCGACAATATCTACGGAGGAAAATGTCTCAAATAATTCCTTGAATCACATTTTCACTTTGGAAGAAGCAGAAAAGACTTATTTAGAGAAAATTAAAGGTAATTGAAATTTTTATAAAATTTTTTCATTGACTAATTTCCATTTTTACAGAATCTCCATTAGCACAAGTCAATGAATCTCGTCCCAAGCTCTCAAAGTATTTAAGTGACATACTAAATGAACGTGGCTGCTTATGTTATTTTGTTCAATATCTAGAGGCCAAAAACGTACTTCCATTAATAAAATTTTGGATCGACACTGAAAGTTATAGATCAGCTGCTGAATTGTTATGTGGTCGTGATGGAGTTTTATCGAATAATAGTAAAAATTCAGAAATTGATACGGCAATCAGTTTAAATGATGATCAAGTGATTAAAAGGAGTGTTTCTTCTGAAGGATATGACAGTTTATCATTTAGAAGTCATTCGAATGAGTCAATTGATCAGTTATCTGGTGGTGATATTTTGTCTGAGACAAAAGAAAATGATTTTTTTAAACCAGATGAGCCAAGAACAAATAAAAACAGTATGACAAACCATAAATTACAATCTTCACTGGTAGCTGATGCAATGAGGATATACGAAAAGTATCTTGTAACGACTTCAGCTTATCATGTAGATGTGCCTGCAACAATTCAGTCAACAATATCATTAGCATTATGTAATAAACACGAAATAACTCCCAAATTATTTATAGAAGCGCAAAAATATATATATGACATATTCGAACGTGATCATTTGGAAGGATTTTTGGATAGTGTGTTCTATTGCAAATATTGTCTCGAAGTATTATGTGATGAAAGTCTTCGATTAATTGACTTACTTTACAATGAATCGATTTTATTCTATTTTATGGAATTTCTCGAACAGGATCATGCCCAACAGTACCTTGAATTTTGGATGACGGCTGTGAATTTTAAACAAAATTTAATTACAAACGAGTATGATAAAAGTCAGGCTCAGTCTGATGCCCTAATTTTATATGAAAAGTATTTCTCACTGCAAGCCACACATCCCCTTCATTTGTCAGATACTGTTCGAAGCATAGTTGAGGGTGAAATTTGTAAAGATAATGAGCCAATTTATAATTGTTTTGATGTTCCATTGAAAATTGTTGAAATGTACCTTGAACAAAATTATTTTAAGTCATTTTTAAAATCAAATTTATTTCAAAAATACCTCATTGAACGCAACAATAGGATAGAGGAAAGTAATCACAAATATACACATAACTCCGTTACAGATCAAAATCCAAGTAGTAACAAAAAATCGCACAAACGTACCAACTCTCTGCCTCTTCACATTTCAAAGACGAATACTCTCCTTGCATCAATGGATATGACTCCACATTCAAATACTACGAACAACATGCAAATTGATTCACAACAGCTAACTGACCCAGATATGCTTTGGCAACGTACCTTCAATGGCAAAAAAGGTCTTAGCTTTGGTCGCATCAATGCATTTGGCCGTTATCAGCGAGAATTTGAATTGAATCCAATTAATCATGACATTAATCATCTCACAAGTGCATCAAATCGCATTAAAAAGGCAATGAGAAAACTTGTCAATTTGCCCGAAGATAAAGTTCAAGAAGAAATTGCATGGCAAGTGGCCGAAATGATTGTAAAAGATGTTACAAATGTTACAATGATGAATTTAAGTGAAGATAGAGAAAGTTTAAATATAAGCAATGACACGTGATTGTTAGTATTACAATTGAATCTGGTTTTCAATACTAAAATAAGTGTCGAATTACTGTCTCATATTCAAATTTCAATTTTACAATTTAACTTTGGAATCCAAAGGAATTAGAAAAAAAGGATCATTGAAGGCTATTACAGAGCCAATCACATAATAAATTTAGACAGTAATTCAAATTGACTAGCAATTAGGAGTCTTTAACATACAAAAAAAAATAAAATTATATATTTACCGTAGTATTAATTAATTATATATTAAAAAAAAATTAAATCATTAGTCATTGTTAACTTTATGATAATAGAAAACTACTTTTCTTTAAAGAATAACATAATTTTTATTAACTATAAAAAAATAGTTAGTTTTCATCCATTTTTTGTGGACTTTTTTTAGATTTGAAGATTCGAAGTGAATTGTCTGATCCACCTGACATCATATAATTAGGATTGGACCAATCGCAACACAGCACTTTGTCTTCATGTCCAATAAGATCATAAAGAGGCGCCTTTGGACTGAAATTATTACATTTTATTAGTGAAATTAATTGAATTTTATATTTTATCTTATGTACCTTCGATAATCCCATAGTTTAACTTGATTATCATACGCTCCTGAGATGAAAAGGAATTCTTCAGTTTTTGACCATTTTACACATTGGATCCATTGAGAGTGACCACTGTAAGAGCTCTTTATGATTGATCCCTCTAAAAAATATTGATGTTAATAGAAATTGAGGTTTTTTTCAATTTCCGATTACTTACGAGTTGATTTTGGATCATACAACTTTAGATTTTTATCTGGAGAACATGTGATAATAAGATGATTCAACTGTGAATAATCAGCATCGAAAAACGACTTATTTCCAGTGAGTTCATGCTTCACACCACCTAATTGCAAGTCCCACAATTTCATTGTATGATCCCATGATGCTGTTAAAAGTGTATGATTATCAATCCATTGCACACTTGAAATGGCTTCTCGATGTCCTTCGAGTGTCAATTGCGGAGTTTTTGTAGTTCCCCTTGATTTCGCTTTTTTGGCTTGTGTTGAATGATCAACTTCTTGTTCATCACTAACGGACCAAATTTTTAATAATGTATCCCAACTTCCCGTTGCGAGTTTTTCCTTATTGGAACTAACATCAATACAATCAATACCACGCTCATGTCCTTTACAGATTTGAACACACTCCACAGAATTGTGACGAATATTCCATTCCCATATCATTGCTGTCTGATCTTGACTTGCCGATGCAAAAACACCAATTGTGTCATCAAGTGAAATCCATGTTACATCTTTAATTGGCGCATCGTGTCCTGGAATGGTTAGTCGATGTTTTCCCTCAATTGTCCAAATGTTCAAAGAGTTATCATAACATCCAGTTAAAATCCAATCACCAGATGCCTGAACTGCAGATACCCAATCGTCATGCAAAAGACATTCTTGAGGTTCTGGTGATGGATATTTTTCCACATACTCAATTAAAATGTGATCTTCAAACGATATTTCACGTTCTCGTAAATGTTGCTTCAGCGTTAACCGAAGAAATTCTGAAGCAACAAGGAAATCAAATTCAATTGTCTCATGATCCGGATTCGTTTCCGCGAGAATACTATTTATAAGTACATTCAATTCCTGACTCGCAACATTAGCACCAATTGAATATGGAACATCTGGAACTGCATATCTAAAAATCTATGATTAATAAGTGTCCCTGAAATGTTTTATAATAAACTTACTGTTTTTGTTTTGTGATCAAAAGAATCTGCAGTTGTCCCTCAGCTTTTTCCACTGAACTTGACGCCATAATACTTTTTCTTTGCTCTAAATTAATAAACTTGTTTCAGAAAATTTTAAAGTGCTTCAATGAAACAGTAAAACAATTTACCAAAACAAAAACCATGTGAAGCCGCAAAAGCATGTGAATACCGTTAAAAAAAATCACATGGAATTCAAATTAAATGTCCGTTAAAAATCGTGTCTAAATCTCGTTCCATTGAACTTTCTTTTACATTCAATTGAAGGAAATTATCTTATAAATCTCATACATTTTCAATTGAATCAAATATTTTACGAGCCTTAAAATGGTCGTTTACAATTTGTATGTCAATAGTTGTTGGTACTGTCAACGAAATTACTGCTGCAGTAAAACTAAATTAAAAAATACTAACTTTGATTAATTTATGGACCTGAAATTATATGGGCAATATAAATGTTGGTTAAAAATTGATTGAGAAACATAAAAAAATTATTTTGTAAATTGGACAAATCTGTTTATTATTAAAATTATTCTCTAAAAATACAAAGGTCATACAACAGTCAAAAAGTAATGTGTTTAGTACTGAAAAGATTTAAAATATATTTTTTTTTTATTTTTGCTTATAATAATTCGACTCAGATAACTACAAGTAATTCATTAAAAAAAAAAATTATCAACCCACCTTTTCACTATCATATTTTTATTATGAATTATCTGGTTGAAGAGAAATTTAAAACATTAATGATTAAATTTAACACTCAAATAGGTCATCCTGGGTCAAAAAGTCCATTTAACTTAATTGTAAAATTTTAAGTGAACATTCTCCTTTTTTTTGCATTTTTCAATTTCATTTAGTCAATATTTGATGATTACAGGATAAAAATCGAATGTCCTTTTAAGGATTTTATACAGAAATAAAAGTAAATGATTCACAGAGACCCACAAAATGTAGTTTATTACTGAGGCGTGTCTGTAAAACGAATTTTCTTTGTATAAGAAAAAAATTTAGGATTTTAAACATGCAACAATCAAATTGAATCGATATGTTGCTTAAACGCTCTTGGTCTTAGAGACCCACACAAGTGCAAAAGTGGGATCATTTGAGGGTTAAAATAAATCATTAACAAGAATTCAAATGTACTTTTTTGAAATGTTGTAATCAAATTAAATTAAATTCTATCAATTCATTATTGCAATAAAAAAAATAAAACAAAAAATCTTAGAGGTGAAGCTTTATCAATAAAGCTTTTGTTAAGAAAAAGCATTTTCAGAAAAAGAAAACGACAGTGGTTTATAAGAATTGTTGATAATACACAGAGATTGATAGATCACTTTTAAATCTATTTATTAAAAATAGAATTTTTTTTTTGTTCAATAAATTTAAGCAGATTTTTCAATTCAAAATGATGATCATCAGACATCGACGTGTTGTCTACAAAAAGCTCGTAAAATTTTTAACGACTTTGGGGATTCCGTCTGATTTTTTTACTAAGTAAATTTTGATAATTTTATAGCTTTTTTATTACCATCTCATTCTACTATGTGTTTTAACAGTTATTTTAAAATTTTAATTATTTGACATTTTTTAATTTTATTATGGTTGAATGAACTGAGAAACCTTATTTTTAATTTGATGAAGGAAGAAATGAAATTCGTTTTTGAATAATTTTGCATGAGGAAACCAAAATAAAGTTACATAAAATTCATTAATATGAAAAAATGTATATCAAAACCAGTATAAAACCGTATGGTTATAAAACAAAAGAAATTCAATTTTATAAACAGGTTTATTTAAAAAGCAGCAATCAGTCTTTTTAGCTGTATTTTTTTGCTATATACATGATAAGAAAGCGACGAATTTTATGTTTGTTCTCAATTGGATAAGAGTCTTAATGGCATGACTGATATCTTAAAAAAAAAATTGATTGTTAGATAATATATTTTATTATTTTACAATTTAAATTTATTTTTTTACACTTTAAAGATAATGTTTTTTTTTGCCATTATTGTTATCTTAGCGAATTTGGGTTTGATTACAATTCAGATTGACTCAATTAAAAATGTTTTATGAGTCTTCAAACTTTTAATTTCATCAATTTTTTGTTTTTTTGTATATATTTTAATCATATGACACATTAAAACAACAAACTGAATCGACAAAAAAAAATATAAACGAATCTCATTTACGTATATTACAAATATTAAAATTAATGCATCTGTTCAGTATATTTTTGATCACATTTAAAATTTTGTTTTTCGAAATAAATAGAAAAAATCATTTCACTTTTAACTATAGAAATATCAGAAAAATCTTTTATTTTGCGTTGAAAGTCAAAAAAACGATTAACCAAACAACAATGATATCAAAAATGATATAATAATAATTATTGAATCAAAACTTTGTACAAAAAAATCACCAGAACAAGACGTGATAACGTTAAAAAATAATTTTATTCCGAGAAAAATTCATTTACAAAAAAAAAGAGAGAGTATTTTGAGATTGCTTTGATTGAAATTTGTAGTATACATGACTATGAAAAATCTAAAAATATTTCATTCTATTTTTTTTTTGAATTTTATTTTTACCTTTTTACTTTCATTATACAATAAAAATAGTGTGACTTTTTGTCTATTTCATTGATTATATGAAAGAAATTTGTTGATCAAGTATGTTTACATAATTTTGTGGCGCGTTTCCTTAAGAAATTTCATTATAAGAAATTTATTATTTTAAATTTAACGATTTTCTGCGATTTTTGAACTCGAACTAATTCAAATCAAGGCAATGAATTGCATAAAAATTTCAACAGAAAAATTGATCGATTGTTAAAGCCTTAGAATGTTCCAGTTCAGAAGAATGTCTATCAAAAATGAGTTAGTTGACCCATTTGTGTAAATATTAGACAGTGTTTGTCGCCTTTTATTTCAATTACGAAAAAAAAATTAATGTATGTTTTTTTCTTTATATTAATCCAAGAAAACATACATATTCTTATAACAATTATATCGCGATATCTCTATGAATTGTTCTTTTTTATCTTCTTTAAAAAAAATAATACATTTATTGCTTTATTGTATATTTCAAAAAAAAAAAAATTAAATAAACAAAAAGTGCGATTAATGAAAAAATAATACTTTATCTATTTACATGATATTAAATATCATGTATTGCTCACATGCTCCTCAAATGAAAAAAAGAGTTAAAAATCCGTTGAGTAACATTTTTTTTCATTAAATAACAGAATATGTTGTCAATTGTACATTAATATCTTAACATATTTGAAATCACTTCAGTAATCACTAATATTTGTTAATAATGTTCCATTTGATTATCAATAAAATGTTTAATGGCGTACTGCATTGACCTCATTGTTGATGATAAGATTTTTTGTTGTTCGTTTTAATTGCAATGTAAATTTTTAATGTTCTGTTCCATTAAAAAAATAATGATTTTAGAAATTTAATTCCTTTAAGCTTCGTCTTGAATGATTAAGATTTATTTATTTTTATTATTACCAAATAAAGTACAAAGAACAATTAAAAGTGGTAAAAAATAAACATTTCAACTGATAGACCTTGACTTGTTAAATTAACACAATAAAAATGTTTGCAATTTTGTCACTGAAAAACTGCATGTTTTTATTAAAACCCACCAAATGCATTTCATTGCACTTTTATGATATGTGTAATAAAAAATACATAAAAAAAAGATTTACGATCCAAATAAAAAATAGTACAAGTAAGAGGAAAAGTTGATAATTTAAAAAGAAAAAAAATATTATTGACTGTTATATGTATGTCAGTAGAAGATGCAAAATATTTACTCACATCAAATTTTATGACTTTTTTTTATTATTTCTGTGTTACTTTTAATTTTATTGGGTTAGGTTGAAAACGAACATTTAAATGAATAATTTATTTTGTTGGGAAAGGTCGAGGAACAATGAAAATGGAAAAAAATGAGACATTCTAACCATTGAAGTATCAATGAAGCATCAATATGCTAAGATAGACCTATTGATTTGCTAAGATTGGCTTAATAAATTTTCTAATCGTGACTTATCAACTTGCTAATCTTGAACTATCAACTTGCTTATTTTGGCATATCGGTTTGCTGATTTTATTTATCAATAATTAACCTGTAAATTTTCTTGTTTTCTCTTAACAGTTGTTTTACCATTTTCAGGCTGTGAAAGCTCTTCAGCCCAATTCCGAAAGTTTTCTGATGGACGATTCCAAAGTGCAGTATTTTACTGAGTATGAGAGTCATTTTTTCTTACGAAATGCACTTAAAAGAAGTTGTCAAGAGTTATTAAATTTAAAATTTAAAGTCAAAACATAAATTTGAGTAAAATCACGATTAAATCATTCATTAATCGAAACAATTCCTTTACAATATTTTATCTGCATAGTAACACCAATTTGTAGTACAATGTGTTGGAATGAGAATTATAATTCGATTGATTGGTTATCATCATGTTCATTATCACTCACAACTGATAAGGATCAACAATTTATTTATGAGTAGATGTTTCAATTAGTCAAGATTAGGCGTGAACGAAAATTTGTACTCAAATTCAAATCATAATGCATTACTTTGATTATTTATGAATATAAAAATGGGCATTTTATCAGAATAGTCACATGTGACAAACTATTTGACATTAAAATGATAATAGCACTACATTATAAAATAATAATAATGAATGATGAAATGTACAAGAAAATCGTAACAATAATTGTTATTATTAAAATGATAAGGAACAGGTTGACCTTGACCTTGTTTTGTCAGTTGTTTTGGTTTAATTTAAATAATTTATGAAAAAAAAATTTTTTTTTTTTGAAAACTTAATGAAATTTTAATCAAAACAGCACTTGAAACGCTTGATAGAAAAAAAATAGAACAGTAAGAAATAAATTTAAGTCTGTGTGTCAGGACAAACCAGTTTTATTTAAATGAATTTTCTATTAAAATAATATAAATTAAAGATCAACTTAACAACATCGCGACTTATCATTAACATGGATACAAAATATTTTAACAGATAAAGAAGAAGCTTACCTTCACCACAAGTTAAAAGTATTACAAAATAATTTTTTTTATATTTTTAGTATTGTTTATTATCTTCGTTAATTTTTTATCAATAAATCATTTAAAAAACAGCGATAACAAATTATAAAAATTATATTTTTTTTTTCATTAAATCTACATTTATAGAGTAGTTACATTTTTTTATTTTTGAATCATTTCACAATTTTTTACGTATATCCTTTTCATTTCATTTCTTTCAATATCCTATATAATAAAATTTAATTTGACACAATTTTGAAAATTAAAATTACTGGTCACTTTGATATAGAATTTTACTTAAGTTTACTTGCAAATACCAGCTTGAATGAATTTAAATTTTTAAATAACACTTTAATAACAACAACAATATACAAATATTTTAATTTTTTTTTTGTTATTACAAAAGTTATTTTTACCTTTTCTCATTTCATTTCGTTTCATTTCATTTCAAATTTGATCTCTTTTCTCCATTACTTGACATGTCACTTTTATATAAATTTTTAATTTTAACTGTAATTTTACTAAACTCTAAAAATTATTTGTCTTGTTTGTGATATTTAATCATCATTATTTTAAAGTTCAATTGTTTGCTTATCGTTTTTTTTTCCTTTGAATTAAATAAAAACTTTTAATTACATTACATTTTTTCTCTGCTATGAATTTAATGTGAGGTTCTTTAGAATTTCATTTAGGTTTACGATTCATTTTTATTATCTATAATATTTAAATATAGAAGACATTGATTTTTTTTTATCCCGTTTTTAATTTTAATTTTAGTCTCCAATTATTTTTGTAATTTCCAAACAATTTTAAGTAAAAAAAAAAAGAATTATTTCAAGAATGTCTTAAATTGTTGACTTTTTGTGATGTAAAAGTATATTTAAAAAACGTACGTTATGTAAAAAAATAGTTTGTAATGTTATTCATATTTCAACGATATTAGTATTAAGTTCATGATAAATTTTGTAACAATAAAAATTCGTTTAAAAATAAAAATAATAGAAACGTAAAGCCATTTGATGGCATATAAATTTGTTTGACGAATATTTTGAAGAATATTTTCATTCATAAATGTTGAGCATGATAAGGTTTTTTTTATTAGTTTAATTCCCTGGAAAGATTTGAATAGATTTAATATATAAAATTGTTTTTCCAATGAAATTGTGTAAATTTTTTGTCTTACCTTTATTCGTCTAATAATGTAGTTGTTAAAAGAGCATGACAAACTGCATAGGGATCCATGTTACTTGATGGTCTACGATCTTCTAAATACCCTTTTCCAGCATTTGCAACGCCTCGAGGAATGCGAACACTGCTTCCACGATCAGCAATGCCCCAACTGAACTTGTGAATGCTGGAAGTTTCCAACTTTCCAACTAAGCGACGAGCATTATCAGCCCCACCTTTTGGATCATATGCCTTAATGTGTTTCTCTTGCTTATGTGACAATTTTTCGATAGCAGCTTTAATGGCTTCCATACCGCCATCAGCACGCATTTCTTTTGTTGAGAAATTACAATGACCACCTGCACCATTCCAGTTTCCTTCCATTGGCTTTGGATCAAAAGTGACTACAACACCAAATTCTTCAGCAACACGCCATAGAATGTATCGTGACACCCAAATATCATCAGCGGCTTTCATGCCTAGACTAGGGCCGCATTGGTACTCCCATTGAGAGGGCATGACTTCAGCATTTGTTCCAGCAAAGTCAATACCCGAGTATAAACAGGCTAAAATTAAAATATTATTTGTTTGGAATTGAATTAACTCTCATTAAAAACTGAATAATCATAGAACAGAATTCATTTTGACATTTTCACATACAAAATTTTGGAGTTTCCGTATGTGTTTTTATAGAAAATAAACGTCAAATGAAATGTCAAGTGAAATTTTACTTACCCAATGCATGAGCTTCAGCAATGTCTCTTGCATAGACTTTTTCTGCTCCAACACCACAATAATATGGGCCTTGTGGTCCTGGAAAACCACCAACTGGCCATCCCAATGGACGTAAATCAATATCAAGCAATGTGTATTCTTGTTCAATACCAAACCATGGTTCATGGCTCTTTGTACGATCAAATGCATCTTGCATTTTATTACGATGATTTGTGTCAGTGGGTGCTCCATCGGGTTTGTATGTATCACAAAGTACAATCACATCTTGGCCACCAGCCTTAAAAGGATCACGATACACGGCACGTGGTACCAATGTACAATCTGAATTACCTCCAAGTGCTTGGTATGTACTACTACCATCATACTGCCAATTTGGAGCATCTTCGGGACGTTCAACACGTTTAGTTAACACACGATCCTTGCAACGCACATTTTCACCAGTACCATCAATCCAGACATATGTGGCTTGAACATATTTTGGATCATATTTCAAATTAGTGTATCGACTTAAAACATGTTTACTCAATTGAGCATTTGGCGAATCTTTTAAAATTTTTGCATGAACTTGACTCGTTGTACTGATCATGCGCCTTGCTGTTTGTTGTCTAGAACTATTTACAATCAATACACCAAAAGCCCTCAATGCCATTTTAATGTGGTTTCTTTTTTATTTTCTTATTATTTCAATTTGAATTACAGGATACAAAAAATTTTTACTTTTAAGCAACTGGAAGAAGCTAGACACTTAATATTTTTTTTTTAATTAAATTATACTAACAAATTAGCCTTAATTTGGAATTTTTACTTTCGTATACTTTCTTTTTTTTCAACTTTAATTTTTTTCTTGTTTAAATCAGTCAAAATTGTATCACTTGTTTTGTTTTATGCACACATATAATTATGATAAAATGCAAATATAAGTGCAATACGTATTCAATGTAATTGTTTAAACCAAAAAAATCGATTTAAAAACACACACGTTTAATTTAGTTTTATTTAATTTTTTAATTTTTTTGCAAACACGGACAGGATGAAGTGTGACTATGACATTAATAGAAGCGAAAAAGCAATTTAAAAATCACAATTGCTTTTTATTATTTTTCTCCTTTCCTCTTGTCTCGATGTAATAAGGAAAATTAAAATAATAAATATAGCCAATAATAATAAGAATAAATAGCGCGGTTTCAATAAAAACCGTCTGATATCAACGAAAGCGAAAACTGTAGTGCGTTACTTTTAAAATTGAATATCAGAACATAGTATCAGTGTCTTTTATTGTGTGAAAAGATGTGTTTTATGTATTATTATTATAAAATCCACAAACAATATAGCGTGTGTAGTAGGAAAAAGTCAAAAGAAGAAAAATAAAAACTCGTATTCATACAATCCAGACTATAGTAGATTCGGCAGTAAAATACTACAGCTGTGATTCTTCATTGTAGTTGTAAAATAATAATCAGTAGCGGCATGGTGAATGATTTTATTGATATTGAAAAGAAACCAATTCAAAACAAATTGTATTGTAGACTGAAGCCATATCAAAAATCTTGACAAGTCTTTATCTTAATAAGACCACGTCAAAAACCATGAATATTTGTTCTATAATATGAAATGAAATTTTTATACAGCTTCATTAAAATGTTTGTTTTCTTAATGCAATTCACTCATCATTTAATAAAAATGTATAATATTCAAAAGAGAGAATTGTAATTTGATGTAAATTTCATTGCCTACATTATTTTTATTAAATGTACTTTAACTCTGTTGTTATAAAATAATAAAAAAGAATTGACATAAATCAAAGTAAAAGTGGGCGGAAATCCATTAGAAAAATATTATACAATTTTAATGCATTCGTATTTTTATTTTTATAAGTGGAATACATCACTTACTTACTTTATATCCTTGAAAGACAGCAAAGTGCAATAACTTGTGGCCTTGACAGTAACTTGAAAGATGTCTCATTCACCCCATGATCTATAAAAACTGCACAAATAAAGCATGATAAATAAAATATTGAGATATTAAATAGACTTAAATACAAAGTCATTTTATTTCAATTTTTTTTCTTACGTTTTTATGATGCGCTGTCTATTTGATACACTGTAAGTTGAAAACGCTCTGCAAATTACCCCTCACACAAGCCGACTGTGAGTACTTTTTGGGTGTATTTTGTTATTTTAAAAATGTTTTCTAAGCTAGACGAGGAATGGTATAGAGGAATTTTAAAATCCGACAAATATCACGATATTTTCAAAAACCACAGGGTTTTCCGGAAAAGTGCGGAATTTTCTTTAAGGCCATTACAATTTTCCTTTTTGTTTCTCGTCGCAGTCCGCTCAAAATAATAAGAAGGAGGAGGGATGAATAATGGTAATAAAATAATGATGAAAAAAAAAATTTATAAACAAATGTAATTATAAAATTTTTTTCATGTGAAAAATATTTTAAATATTTATTGAAAAAAAAAATTAAGTAAATTAAGTAAGTTTTTGATTTTCTTCATGTTGAAATTAACAAAATATTCAGTAGAACTGTTTTTAAAATTTGAAAAATATGTTAAATATTTTCAAGGTTTTCAATGGTTTTCATTATTTTATTACTATTGTTCCCTCCCATTATTCCCTCTTCACTTTTGTGAAATAAAGAAGTAGGAGGCGACGGAAAACAAATAGGAAAATTGTAATGGCCTAACTGCCAAATTTTCAAATTTGTGAAAAAACGCAGGATTTTCAAAAACCATGAAAATTATGGAAAATTATGAAGTTATCATAAATTTCTGAAAACCGCACAATTTTGAAGAACCGCAGAAAATAGCAGAGTTTTCAGAAACCGTTTTCGAAATTCACGGCAAATCAAAAAACTCACAAACACTACGAAAAATTGTGGAACTTTTAGAAAACGCGAGCAGTTTTCAGAACCTGCAGAATTTTCCGAATTGAGGAACTTTCAAAACCACAGAATTTTCTTGGAAAATCTTGTAATTTATAATAAACACTCAATTTCCAGGTACCGTGAAAAACTGAAAATTTCACAGAATCGCTTTGAATTGCAATCAATATCAAAACTCACAAAAACGCGGAAAATTGGACACCAATGCGTATATGAAAACTTTACGATATTTGAAAAATTCTGCGTTTCACCATGGATTTGAAAAATTTGGCTGGACGAAAGAAGTGTTAAAAAATACAATTCAAAAATAAAAATTTAACCCGTAATCAACCCGCAGGCGCCAGGCCAAGCACCCCGTAGGCGAGGTGAAACGCCAAGCACGTGATTTTCGTGGCATTTTCAACTTGCAGTGTAGAATAGACAAGTCCTGTTAGAAACAAACAACTACTCAGGCGTCTGCCATTTTCGCAGTTTATTTAGATTTATCTATTTATACAAATTACTTTTCAACCAGACAAAAGCCACAACATACCAAAATAATTATTTCTTTTTATATAAAAAATTTCAGCTTAAGTAACAATTATATTTTGTTTCAAAGAAACTTATCGTCAAGGACATAGTTTATAAAACTTTCAAACTTGTGTAATGAAAACAAAAACGAATATTCCTTTTCATCACATAACTTTGACATTAAATTTAAAGAAAAAAAAAAACGATAGAAGTTTCTGCCACAAGTTATACACAGAAAAACCAATTTGAAAGAGGAAAACGGTAGACTAATTTTTATTAAAACAAATAATTACGAAACTTTTCACAACATAAAGGTTTCTTTGCAAATTGTAAATATTCATAACAACAAAAAATTTTCCTTTACTGTTATGCACTGTTTTTCTTTTTCAATACAAACAAATATTTTATAATCGTTCATAAGAGGTATACTTTAAAAAAAAAATCTCAAGTATACAATTCATAATAAAAACAATGATCACGTAAGCTTTGTAAAATATAATCTGAACATTTTAAAGGTTTCATTTCACTTTAAGCTTTGGGTATATCGTTGAAATGTATCATTTAGCATTAAATAATATTGTAATGATTACTGCGAAATAATCGAGATGAAAATTATAACGACAAACGTTATATAAATTTAAATTGTGATTTCAATATGCAAAAAGGTGAATGAAAAAGGAAGTTTCAATGAAAATTTATCAAAAAATGTACAAAAATGTTTCATTCATTCAGAGTCAGTTAAGACCCTATGAGACTTTTTGCTTCATTCTATGCAAGTTTTTAAATTTAGACTCCTCGCACAAATCGGTTTTATGAAGACATTTATTTAAAAATCTATTTGAAAGCATTTGAAAATCCGTTGAAAATTCATATGTAATACAATTAAATAAACTTTCTTTTGCGCATGTACATTTCCAATGGAAAATTCTCTCATTTCCATTTAAATTTTCTCAATGTACCACATCATTGAAGAAATTTATTTTACATTTTTTTACTATATATCGCATCGCCGGCAATGCAAATTCATCAGTTATTCGATAGACTTTCTGAAAATAAGATCTGAATAGAAAAAAAAATAAATGAATCAGTTATAAGTAAATAATCAACAAGTGAGAGAAAATTTCATTCAAATAAATATTAAATTGATATTAAAAAGTTGATTTAAATTTGATTTTCAATTAAAAGTGAAATTAAATCAAAAAAATTAAGAAATTAAAAATTTTTATTGAGTTCAATAAAAAAAATAAGATTACAGTGAAAATAAAATTTGACATTCTTGAGTAGTTCAAACCACCTCAAAGACAAGAAAAAAACATACCTATAGTATAAATTCATTCAACTTCGCGTCAAAGTGTAGCCAAGCATTTGAGACGTTGCCAAATATTTTTCAAAAGAATTTGATTCAAATTCAAGTGAAATAAAAAACAACTTTTAAAAACGTAAATTGTAATATTACATTAAATATTTAGTGAAAAAAAACAATCTAAGCGAGGCAATTGAATGCAAAAAAAAATTAAAATTGACTCTTGTCAAGAAAAAAAATTGAACAAGTTGAAGGACAAAAGAAATAAGGAAAATAAGTTAGTGATAATGAAAGCTGATAATGAAAAAAGTATTATCCCGCGTGTACGAATCGCAGTGATAGGCGACACATATGTAGGAAAATCAGGTAATTTAATTAATTTCCCACTTTTTACATGATAAATTTGATATTTCAAACCATAAAATTTGATGAATGAGATTTTTACTTTCAAATATCATCATGACCTTTAAATTTGAAAAGTATTTTCATTTTAATTGAATAAATATTATTCTAACGCCTATTGTAAAAAAAAAATGTTTACATCAAAGGCAACGTGGGCTTTCAAACATATCATTTTTTTGTTTATAAAAATCAAATTAAATGATGATGTTTTAGCGTGGAAATAAATATTTTTTTCTCATTTTATTGATTTTTATGATAAAAACACATAAAATTGAAATGATGCTGAAGAAAAATGGCACCTATGAATGAAATACACCGTAAATGCTTTTTGACGAGAAAATTTATATTTTTACATGTTTAAGCTAAAAGTGACCTGAACCAAAATTTTAGAGAATAATTTAAGTTGCAACTTTGCTGAACTGATCTAGTCAATGTTTCATATATTACGAGGCCAAAAATATCAAAATTCAAATTTTTTCAAATATTATATTAAAAATGTCTTAATAACAACAACAAAAACCTTACCTTGATCAAAACATTCCTGTCTTGTAGCATTCCTGTATGTTTATTTTTCATATTTTCAAAAATTAGAGCATCAAAACATACACAAAAAATTTCATTCATACGAAAAAAATTCTATTATAAAATATAGTCTGTTTGTATTCATTGTATTTTAAATGAAAATAAATATCTATGATTCACCTTCTTACGACTAAACATTTTTCAGAATGAAAAACACCATACAAAATATTATAAGTAAGATTTCCTAAACTCAAGGACAATCCCATTTAAAAGAAATAAAATAAAAAATAAAATTATGTTAAATACTTTTAAAATACATTCTTTTGAAAGGTCTCTGCCAGTTAAATTAAAGAGATAAAGAAAATCAGTTCAAATTTTATTTGAAACATGCCAGCTCACAGGTCAAATAGAAATTGCACAATAGAAAACAAAATATTCAGAGTAAATGAAACATGTGTTTCATTTTACATGTTCTTGCACATTCGTTCTATTTTTAAAAGTATTTTTAAATTAAAATTTCTGAACGAATTCCCATTTTCATTGCTAATTTAACTTTGTTGTATTGAGATGCATTCCTAATCTTATTTTTTTTTTATTTTCATCGTTTCAGCACTCACAGTCCGATATTTAACGAGGCGATTTATTGGCGAATATAGATCAAAAACTGATTTATTATATAAACAGACAGTTGTACTGGATACCGGGCTATTAGATGTGGAAATTGTCGATATATCTGCAGAAACTGACGATGACTTTCCAATGGAGCAAATTTTGTGGGCAGATGCATGTTTAATTGTCTACAGTATTACAGATAGGAATAGTTTTGAGTATGCTGCTAGAGCATTAGCTGAAATTAGACAGTTACAAAGTCAACCCATTGCATATTTGATAGCAAATAAGGCTGATTTAGATCATTTAAGACAAGTAAGTTGAATTTTGAATATTATAAGTAATCGTAACATTTGGATAATACTACCTAGTTCCCACTAGTTTTGGGTTGAGAGTGTATGAGATTCCACTTAAAACAACAAAAAAAATGTTTTTTTAAAGAAGATGATATCAATAATAAGAAATTCTACTGAAAAATATTATTTTAAAGTAATTATTTACCTTTGAGAAAATATCTTATTAAGCGGAAATTCGACGAAAACAAACAAAATACGTTTGATCTCTCCAATTCCGATATTTGTTTATAACCTTGAAGGAACACAAGTTAAATACAAAAATTGAATAAATATTGGCTATCAATTTCCCACTAAACATGATGTATAAGTTTATTAAACTTTGCCGCTAATCCTTCTTCATTTGTCAAATAATTCAGTTTGAATTGTGTACAAAAAAAGGTGAACGAACGGTTCAATTGTTCATTTCAAATTTCAAGGCCATCGTCCTGTTTAAAAGGTAAAAACGTAAATGAGTGAAAATGCTTTGATATGGGTCCAGATTTCGTATATTTAAAAAGAAATCTTTACATTATTCTTTTTCATAACCAAAATTGGCTGAAAATTACTTTTCCGAATAGCTGGCATAGTCAGGAACAATATTCTAAAATTTTGGACCTTAATTTATGGAATTTTCATACAAAGGTGTTACGTTGAGTGGAAATCTCTTGAATGCGCTTACCAATAAATAGAAAAAAATGAGTTTTTTTCGCACTTTCATTGAAAACAATTCTTTTCACTACTGTCATTCAATATTAGTGTTTCATTAATATTTTTTTTGCCATTAAAGCAATTTTCGTTATTCCTTTAAGTAATTCTCCTTTCTTAATATCCTTTCCATAATTTATGATTCGGATGATTTCACCTTTTTCTTGGCAGCTAATTGAAATATTGAAGAAACGTGTATGTATTTTCAAGGTAAATTTACTGAAGTATAAAAATACGGTAGTTAAATACCAGGCGTTTCCTTTAAATGTTATTTCCTTGTGTTGAAGGAGTTCAATAACATTTTCCCTTCTATTCTGCTGTTTATTTTTTTCTATTTTTTCATTGTGTGTTTTGTGAGTAGGCCGGAATCGGACAAAATATAAATGATTTATATAAAAATTTCCCATTATTAATTATCATATTTTGTTTTTGTCATTTTAGGTTCCAGAAAAAGATGGAGCATCGTTAGCCGCTTCTTATAGTATTGGTTTTTGTGAAGTGTCTTGTGCAGAAAATACACCATCCCTTTACAAAGCATTCGAACGCCTTTTACTTGATTCCAGAACACGTCCAGTTAAACCACGCAAATTTTCAGTTAGTAAAATGATTGGTAAGTTTCTCAATAACAAAAAAAACACAAAAAAAATGTTTCTTTTGAATCAACTTCGATTGAGTTAAACAAAAAAAAATTGAATTGCAACACACGTTTTCTTGTAGTCAAAAAATAAATGTAACAATTAAATTGAAATATTAAAAGTAATAAAAAAAATCTAATTAAAATTTTTCCTTTTATTTGTATTTACAGGCACACTCATAGGCAATAACAGTGTTTCTGCAAGACAATTGTCCTTGATAAATTCTGGTACAGTTGTCCCATGCCAAAAAGGTGAATTACACAAATCACGTGTTCTTAAGAGACGACAAGCATTTACAGCAACTGCCTCACTTTGACCAAATACGAGTATAGGCTACGAAAGTATTTAGGAAAATGTGAGTGTGTGTGTGTGCTCCAAAGAAATATTTGTGGTATATATATTGATTAATTTTAAGATAATTAATTGAACATTATTACTTTTATTATTGAATTAATAACACGTGTAAATGAAATATGTGAATTGTAATTTTAATTAAAATTGTAAAGTTGCCTTGGAATAAACAGTCAAATAAGTTATCATATATCTATTGAAAATGTGATATGTAAAATAAACAAAATTCGAAATCAAGTTAATTATCGTTTTAGATAGTTATCATAGGGTCAACTCCTAAACATATAAGGCATGTAATGTAGGCACGCGTGTTACAAAGGCAAATATCATTATAAATAGAAAATAAAAAGGAAACAAAAAAGAAATCAAAAGACCAAAAAAAATAAACATGAGCTTCTAATCAAATTATTTCTGAATATGTAAAATATTCCTACATTGTATAATGCAAAGCACACAAATCTTCGCAACAGGCATGCTACCACTCACGGATCAACAAATTATTCAAAGGAATTATTCAATGTATTGAATAAAACACACTGATAACACACTTGCACGAGTCTCATTTTTTTCATTGAAATTACTAAATCTATCTTGGGCTTGAAAATTGTCTTTTATACAAGAAAAACACGTGCAAATAATTCAAACGATTACTTGTAACTATTTTTTTTTAAGATTGAAACAATTCAAGTGAAATAAACAATGAATTCTATTGAATTCTATCAATATTTAAAATTCAAACCCATTTTTTTACGAGGAAATTTAAAGATTTTCACCTATTTTTCACGAAAATATTTTTGTTTTTTTAGTACATGGAGTGAATGATCGAATACTCACTATTTTCCATTTGTATGTTTTTCATATGTAAAAATACACAGTTTTTCATTGAGGAATGTGAAATGTGGAATTTAATGAAGAAAATATTTTATGGCGCCACGATAAGTTTGACTCACATGTATTACATTTTTTTTTTTAATGTATCAAGAGAAAGAGAAAACACGAATAGAAAGAATTTTAAAGATTCACTTGTCATATTAATAGAATAGTTGACAGATAAATTATATTTTGATATTCCAGATTTTTCATCATGCCAATATAAATATTACAAGTTATGACCACAATAAATATTAAAATGGAATCAATTTAAATCCCTAAGATACAGAGAGAGATAGCAATAAAAATTCTTCAATTTATTTTAAATCATTAAGAAAATATTATTATTATTATTTTTTTTTAATATATGGAATTAATGTGAAATATTCCACATTTTTCATCTACATAGTTTATTTAAATGGGACTTTTAGTAAAATTTATTTACTGTTTCAAGTTTTAATAGTCATGGTTTGCAAAATGTCAAATGAACATGCAATTTGTTATTTTTTTGAAGCTAGTTACCATCAAGATCAAGACATGCCTGTTAACAAAAAATATATTCAAAGATCAATCAAACAAAAACACAATGTCATATTAAAAAAAAAGAAATGTCAATAAATTAAAAAAAATAAATATTAAATAAATAATTTTCACAGGAAATTATTTTGTTGAATGAATTTTGAATGAAAGGAAAAACAATGTTATCATATAAATTTAAGAATAATTTTAATTGTAATGTTTTAAAATTTAAATACTTAGCTATACTAAAATTTTGTAAGGCACTAAAAGTGTATACTAAATCAAGAGAACAATAAATACAAAAATATATAAAAAAAACTATGTTATTGATTTTATTTATTTTCTTATATGAGACTAAAACTTAATCTGATTACTGTTTTACTTGTTGAGATCAATTAAAAGGTTCAGGTAAGTGACAAGTCATTGCAACGTTTCAGTAATGTGTCCATATCAAGCAATTTCAGGCTTCATATGATGGGAGACTGTATGTGTCGTTTATTCATCCTTCTTTTGTAATATTAAGGTATTTAACCTCCTGCGAACGTCTTTTCAGGAAAGTGGAAGTTCTATGATCATCGTTCATTTGTTCAATGTAATGTTTAAGCGCAGCAGCACTTCAAGGACTCTTAAAATTTAAGCACTATGCAATTTAATGTTTTTTTTTGTACTTGCCTTTTATAATAAAGCTGAAGAAATTGTATTCAGGACACATCGAGTTTTTAACACACCAGGTACTGATGCTATTCAGATCTTATTGGATCAATTCAACGTCTTTGGTCTTGATTAAACAGCCATATAACTTACTATCACCAGCATATAGTAGATATTTACAATATTTAATGTTTAATGACAGGATGTTAATGAATTTATTGGACGGAATAGGATTTAGATGACTACCTTGAGGAACGTCTGATGTTACGTCGATGGAGTCTACGATTACATACCAGTTTTCCAAGAGCTCAAAAATAACGCTAGGTATTGCTCAAACCCTGTAATTCTCAATTTTGGCTCTATCACCAGTCTTGCAAATATCTGTTATGTTGAAAGTCCTCCAATTAAGGTAAAACTTGACAATCTTCAAAGAGCGATTAAATATCACTTAAAGAGGATTTGAAATTTCACTTTTTTCAATAATACACTAAGTAAAACTATCTAGTCCTGGTCTTTTATTCAAGTCAACTTTTTCATGCCTTTAAACAACTGTTCTTTACATAAGATAAGATTGGATAGCAAAAGGTAATATAATAAGTTAATTTAATTTTACAAAACACGTTTTTTACTACAAAGTTTGTCTTGTTTTCTTATTAAAGTTCTTACAAGTTCATTTTTTCCTATATTGATTCAATACAGTTAATCGGAAACAAATATTTAAAACAATTAATGCTTAGCAAAAAATACCGGCCATTATAATAAGGGTCACATCCTGACACTTAACCTTCTTTATTTTATCATTTTCTTTTTTATTTTCATGACCTTTTGTTCGATACAAAATACACTGGAATTCACTGGAATATAAATCAAATCAATTTTTAAATTATTAGATTGATTCAAGATCAAATAAAAGGTGTTTTCACATATAAAATAATCTCAAGGCACAATTCCAGATTGCATATTATTAAATAGTCGATAGTAAAATGCGCAATAAAAATGTAACCTGTCTAGAGCCCATCACACCTAAATCACTCAAGCAGAATATCAATTGATTGTGCTTTATTTTTCATAACAAATAAAATACAATTCATAATATGATATGATGAGAATATGAAAAAAACGACAATATCGACGGCAATTATTGTGAAAATTTTTTTTTTAAATGATTTGTCACATGCAGATAACATGTAACAAAGAACGTTCGATTTTTTTTTCTCTTTTATAATATTATTGTTCTTGTAAACATAATAGAATGATAATATTTAGTCAGCAACACATGTGTAGGTTTTTCTTTAAAGAAGAGCGTAAAAAAATGATTACAATTCGATTTAGCATAATAATTTGATGTAAATGGAAAATTTAAATCGTTTTACAATTGTTATGTAAAGACTAGATGTACCATGGATTGATTGCGCATACCCATGTATAATCATATCTAATGAAGACGCGACGAAATCTTGTGAAGCAACTAAAAAGAAGAAGAAGTCTGCTTGACCTGGGTCAGTTCTGGAAAGTCTCTACACTTTCTCAGAAAACGAATCAGGGCAGACACCTTCACATGTACACTGTTAGTTGACCCGCATGATATGCCTAGACTTAAAGAGTGCCCATAATATTCCCTATAAGGGTCAATCAAAGATCTCTACCTCCGGACTAAATCAATAGATGTGTAGCAGTCTGCTCCTGTTCAACGCAATTTTTGCACATTGGATATCTAGAGTCAAAATGACTAAGGTGATAGGGTACAATGATCAGTGCAAAAGGTTTTTTTTAATGAAAAGGCAAATTTGTTTAAATACTCGCCTGAATTGACCAACGGCCTCGTTAAAGCCTTGCCTCTCTAGCCTTCGTGTAAGAATTCATACAGGAAGTCGATGCTTTCATGGCAGTAGTTTCCAGAGTAAAGTGAACATGTGAGTAAAATATTATGAAAGCCATCTCTGCTAGAAAGATTGTCGCAAATCTTGCCAGATACACACTCGGAGGTATCGAGGTATTTATACCTAAATTTGTATTAATAAAACCAAAAACTCCCGATTATTTCAAATTAAAAAATAAATTTTATGCTCCGTCTAACCAAAAATAGATGGCGTACATTTACATTGTAGTATTATCGTTCACAGTCTCATATTATCGTTTGTATTGTTTAAAAAATAAAATTATTATTCATAAATTCAATTTTTATTGATGTAATTTTTCTCACTAAATTCCTTCAAATCTCTAGGTGAAAATTAATATTTTGACAAAAAATTTGTATTGTAACTAAAAAACCGTAGCAAAAATAATGAAGACTGTTTAATTGTAAGTGCAAAAGTTAACTCATGACAAAGAAACATTGAGACATTTCGTAGTTTTTTAATTAATTTGAGTGATAAGAGTTTGAACACAAAGTACAAAGAAAATAAAAGGCAAAAATGAGTGCTGAAGAAGACAGTCCTAGAGCTAATAAGCCATTACTCGGCAAATGTATTACAACTGATGATGAGTCAGATACGTTAGTTGTGCATTCCATTAATAATCCTAGAGTTGATGTTGTCGGAGTATCAACAACACGACTGCAAAATGCACCAGAAGACACATTCAATTTTAATTACATTGTTTTCTATTTCCTCGGAATGACTTCAATTTTACCATGGAACTTCATTATGATGGCCGAGGAATATTGGCTATTTAAATTTCGAAATGTAACTGAAAATGGAACCGATTTAACACCAAGACAAATGGAAATGCAGGCGGATTTAAGTATGAGCTCGGCGATTCCAAGTACAGCGTTCCTCATTATTAACGCAATTATTGGTTATCGGTTCTCCTTGAAATCAAGGATTATTTGCTCATATGTTGTAATGACATTGTTGATGGTGCTTACAACAATATTTGTTAAAATTGATACAGATACCTGGCAAGATGAATTTTTTGTTATAACAATTGCAACTGTAGTTGTGATAAATTCGGCATCGGCAGTTGCAAGTGGAACTCTTTTCGGAATTGCTGGTCAATTCCCTTCAGAGTACATGACGGCCGTAGTGTCAGGTCAAGCATTAGGTGGAATTTTCGCAGCATTAGCTGAAATCATTATTATCACATTTCATCCACCACCAGATTTGAGTGCGTTCATATATTTTATTATCGGTTCAACAGCACTCTTAGTATCAATAATCTTATATCTCATAATGCAAAACACATTTTGCTTTAAATATTTCATTATGCATCAACAAATGGCACGGAGCAATTCTAGCAGAGAACTTTTAACAGCCCATGTTGGTAGTGAAATTCATCAACCAAGTTTCAAAACAGTCATGGGAAAAATTTGGGTCTATGGATTTTCGGAATGGTTAGTTTTTGCCACTACATTAGCAATTTATCCCTCTGTCACGGTATTAGTTAACTCAGAACACAAAGGAAACGGCCATTTATGGAATGGTAACAATTCAAATTTTAGAATCATTTAAATTTAACTGTAACACTTTCTTTTCCACAGATATTTATTTTGTTCCTGTCGTTAACTATTTACTATTCAATTCCGGTGATTATCTTGGTAGAATTTTTGCTGGTCTCTTTGAAAAGCCTCAAGATAAACCATTTGTTGTTGCATTCCTCACAATAGCCAGAATATTGTTCATTCCCTTGTTAGCACTTTGTAATACAAAACCAAGACACTCATTGCCTGTGTTATTCCATTCAGACAGTATTTTTATATTATTAATGTCTGGCTTAGCTGTGTCTAATGGATATCTCGCCAATATTGCAATGATTTGTGCACCAAAGTAAGATTTTGTGAATCTTTCATTAAGTCATATATAAATAATCATTCATTTTATCAACAGAATTGTACGAGAGCACGAAAAGGAAATGGCATCATCAATTATGGCTGCATTCTTAGGCGTTGGACTAGCTGGAGGATCAATGATAAGCTTTTTGCTGGTTGAGTTAATTTAAGAAAAATTTAGAAAAATAAATGATTAGATTAAGAGCAAAATAAAGACCAAACTTAATAGTCTTAATAACTTGTAACCTGTTGAATATCTCGAATGAAAAATTTATACAGCAATATCATTTTATTATACAGGTGCACTTTCAAAGAAAAAAAACCTTTTTTTTCTAATGTAGTTAGTTATATTAGTAATTGTGATATTTATCAATGAAACATCAAAGATTAATTATTTTTTATTAATACACAATGTTTTACTTAAAATGATTGATCTTGAACAAACTTTGTAATGATACTTTATTAACCGTTCAAAAATGTACTGAGTAGTTTTAAAAAAAAAAAGTTAATCAAATTTATATTAGCAAAATTTTATTATTCATATTATTTTTCTTGAAAAAATAAATACGTTCCATAAAATAAAGTAAATATCAATGTTAAATAAATTTTAGTTTTAATGTAATTCCAAAAAAAAATTTAAAAATGATCTCAAAATTGTGTATTTTAGAACTTTGCTCTCCCACTAGATGCAAAATCGACTTGTTCAGTTCAGCAAAGTTGCTGCTTGAAATATTCTCTACAATTTTCTTTCTGTTCAGTTTTACCTAAGACCTGTCGTGTTGCAGTTTCCAGTCCTAGCACGACGCATTTGCGGTATAGCACTAAAGAAGGTGAAAATTCGTTTAAATTCAAAGAAAAAAAAAACATTTTAAATACGTTACAATTTATTTCTTTATTTTTTTTTAAATAACAATAATTTATTTTTTTTTTTTTTATAGACAGTTATATATTTAAAGTTTTCTTGTTTTTTATAGAATTATTCAACATTTATTGACAACAATAAATTCATATTTATATAACACATTTTATTATATTTTTAAATCTTATATTTGTATAATATCGTATAGTAAATATATCCCATTAAATATCAATTTTAAACCATTTTGTATTAACTGTTTTTTTTAAATTATTATTAATTTGTTATATTTTTAATAATTTAACACGAACTAGAAATAATAACTCGATCATAATCATTTATTAGGATCATAATATTATTTTAAAGGGAATAAATATTTAAGCATTTATTGTACCGATTATTAAGAGAATCATTTTTTTTTTTACCTAAATATTATATTACAGAATAATTTAATAACAGTCATCATAAGTAGGTGTGTATCAGTTCGAGAAATTTTAAGTTTTTTTTTTAATTATTAATTGTATTATTAAAATATTCATTAATTTATATCTATTAAAATCAAAAAACTATGTTTATAACGACTAGGATATTATTACACTTTACGCACCACTAATATATTCTGGTAAAGTTTGGAATGAAAGGTAACTTGAACAGAAAACATTTTAATTTTTGAAATGAAGTTGATTAAATTTTTATAAGAACAAGATTTTTAATCACAAGAAAACTTTTGGGGAAAAATTAAAATTTGTATTTCAAGTTTATCGTTTTCTGCAAATTTTATTCGAAACCGTTTTTTTTTTCTACACTCTAAAAAGATTCTCACTCCGAAAGTATTTTGTTTTATTTTTTCACCAAGTTGCTACTAAAAATAAAAATTAAAGCAATTCTATGATCACAACCAGGTTTTAATATACATTTATTTTTTTATTATTATTTAAATATACAGTGCGTTCATTTAAAATTTACCCATACTTTTCTTTACGACCTTTAACGACTTTCTACAACTCTCTAATATTCTCTAATATTTGTTACGATTTTCTACGATTTCTTAATACTCCTTAATATTTGTTACGATTTTCTAATATTTTTTACGATTTTCTACGATTCTTTAAGATTCTTTTATAACCAAAAAATCAAATTTCAAATTTCTAATCGCGATTTCTTACGACTTTCTACGATTTTTTAATATCTTTTACGAATTTCTAAGATTTCTTACGATTTTCTACGATTCTTTAAGACCTTTATCGACTTTCTACGATTTCCTGCGATTTTCTACGATTCTTTAAGACCTTTAACGAATTTCTACATTTATTTACTATTTTCTAAGATAATTTAATATTTTCTAATATTTTTTAATATTGTATCATATTAATTTTCTTAATAAAATAATAAGATTTTTTTATTTCACGTAAATTGCAAGTATGCTCGGTTAAATAATTTCTCATACATAATTGCTCATTCGATCGTGAATATAATTTTATAAAAAATTCTGAAGAATTATTTTGCAAAAAAATTCAAGAAAATTATTTGAACAAATTAATAAAAAAAAAATATTTTTTCTCTCTCTCTCACTACTTTTTAAATGTTTGTACTTTGATAAAATGACTCTCTCTCTCACAATCTTTTATATCAAAATTTTTGAAGTTTGATAAAATAACTTTTTTATCTCCCTCTCTCTGACAATCTTTTATATCAAAATTTTTGAAGATGGATAAAATGAATTCTTTATCTCTCTCTCTCTCTACATTTTTTATACCTAAATGCGGAGCAGAGAAGCATTTATATCATTTTTTTTTAGTTTGATAAAATTACTTCTTTATCTTTCTCTCCTTCACTCTCAAATCATATCAAAATTTTTGAAGTTTGATAAAATTACTATCTCTCTTAAATTATCTTATTATCTCTCTCTCTCACACTATTGTTTATATGTAAATGCGGAGCTGCAAAGCATTTATATCAAAATTTTTTGAAATGACTTCTTTAACTCTCTCTCTCTCACAATCATTTATATCAAAATCTTTGAAGTTTGATAAACTGATTTCTTTATCTCTCTCAAAATTTTTGAAGTTTGATAAAATGACTTCCTTATCTCTCTCTCACACTAACTTTTATATCTAAATGCGGAGCCGCAAAGCATGTATATCAAAATATTTGATATTATTTTTTCCCTCTCTTTAATAAAATCTTCAATATCTAAATGATAAAATGTGAAGTAGCCGAGCATTTAATATCAAAAAATTTTATGCTTCTCAATGAATATTTTATCCTTCTCTTTAAAATTCTACTTTCTCTTCCCTCAATTTTTAATGTTTAAAGTTTTCAAGAGAGAGACATCAAATATTTTTTTCAAAAACATAAAATATTTTGATAAAAAAATGGTCCGCTGATTCGCAACTTTGCATTTAGATATAAAAAATTGTGAGAGAGAGAGAGATAAAGAAGTCATTTTAAATAAAATTTATAAAAATGTTTCGCTGCTTTGCAGCTCCGCAATGAGGTATAAAAAATAGTGAGAGAAAGAGAGATAAAGAAGTAATTTTATCAAACTGCAAAAATTTTCATATAAAAGATTGTGAGAGAGAGAAAGATGAAGAAGTCATTTTATCAAACTTCAAAAATTTTGAGAGAGATAAAAAAATCAGTTTATCAAACTTCAAAGATTTTGATATAAATGATTGTGAGAGAGAGAGAGTTAAAGAAGTCATTTCAAAAAATTTTGATATAAATGCTTTGCAGCTCCGCATTTACATATAAACAATAGTGTGAGAGAGAGAGATAATAAGATAATTTAAGAGAGATAGTAATATTATCAAACTTCAAAAATTTTGATATGATTTGAGAGTGAAGGAGAGAAAGATAAAGAAGTAATTTTATCAAACTAAAAAAAATTGATATAAATGCTTCTCTGCTCCGCATTTAGGTATAAAAAATATTGAGAGAGAGAGAGATAAAGAAGTAATTTTATCAAACTTCAAAAATTTTGAGAGAGATAAAGAAATCAGTTTATCAAACTTCAAAGATTTTGATATAAATGATTGTGAGAGAGAGAGAGTTAAAGAAGTCATTTCAAAAAATTTTGATATAAATGCTTTGCAGCTCCGCATTTACATATAAACAATAGTGTGAGAGAGAGAGATAATAAGATAATTTAAGAGAGATAGTAATATTATCAAACTTCAAAAATTTTGATATGATTTGAGAGTGAAGGAGAGAAAGATAAAGAAGTAATTTTATCAAACTAAAAAAAATTGATATAAATGCTTCGCAGCTCCGCATTTAGGTATAAAAAATATATAGAGAGAGAGAGAGAGATAAAGAAGTAATTTTATCAAACTTCAAAAATTTTCATATAAAAGATTATGAGAGAGAGAAAGGTAAAGAAGTCATTTAATCAATCTACAAAAATTTTGATATAAAAGTTAATGAGAGAGAGAGATAAAAGTTATTTTATCAAACTTCAAAAATTTTGATTTAAAAGATTGTGAGAGAGAGAGTCATTTTATCAAAGTTCAAATATTTAAAAAGTAGTGTGAGAGAGAGAAAAAGAAGTTATTTTATCAAACTTCAAATATTTACTTTAGGTATAAAAAATTTGAGAAAAAGTGATAAAAAATATTTTTTTTTTTATTTATTTGTTCAAATAATTTTCTTGAATTTTTTTGCAAAATAATTCTTCAGAATTTTTTATAAAATTATATTCACGATCGAATGAGCAATTATGTATGAGAAATTATTTAACCGAGCATACTTGCAATTTACGTGAAATAAAAAAATCATATTATTTTATTAGGAAAATTAAAATTATACAATATTAAAAAATTTGAGAAAAAGTGATAAAAAATATTTTTTTTTTATTTATTTGTTCAAATAATTTTCTTGAATATTTTTGCAAAATAATTCTTCAGAATTTTTTATAAAATTATATTCACGATCGAATGAGCAATTATGTATGAGAAATTATTTAACCGAGCATACTTGCAATTTACGTGAAATAAAAAAATCATATTATTTTATTAGGAAAATTAAATTTATACAATATTAAAAAATTTTAGAAAATATTAAATTATCTTAGAAAATAGTAAACAAATGTAGAAATTCGTTAAAGGTCTTAAAGAATCGTAGAAAATCGCAGGAAATCGTAGAAAGTTGATAAAGGTCTTAAAGAATCGTAGAAAATCGTAAGAAATCTTAGAAATTCGTGGAAGATATTAAAAAATCGTAGAAAGTCGTAAGAAATCGCGAATAGAAATTTGAAATTTGTTTTTTTGGTTATTAAAGAATCTTAAAGAATCGTAGAAAATCGTAAAAAATATTAGAAAATCGTAACAAATATCAAGGAGTGTTAAAAAATCGTAGAAAATCGTAAGAAATATTAGAGAATATTAGAGAGTTGTAGAAAGTCGTTAAAGGTCGTAAAGAAAAGTATGGGTAAACTTTAAATGAACGCACTGTATATTTATGTTAATTTTAATAAATAATCATTTTTTCTTATATCATTTTTTTTGTATCTAACGCTACACACGAATTTCACTGTTGCAATTATCAGGAAAAGATCTCCTTTCATTTTAATCATTGGTATTTTGCGAGATAAAATATAAAATAACAAAAATGGAAAAAGTTAACATTTGAATTGTACAATTGTAAAAAAAAATCAATTGAATATTTAAAATAATAATAAATATTTTTCATACACAGAGAAATAAAAGTATTTCTCTTATGTTACCAATAATCAAAATTTCAATTACTATTCTAGAAAATTTAAAATGTATAATAATTTTACTTGCATTAAAGCTATTTGACTATCACTACAAAAAAAAATGATATTAGTTTATTTTTTTTTTTCATTTTTTTTTTAATTTAAATGTTTTGCACCCAACATAAGCGTTTTCAATTCTATCATTTTTTTTTTACATTTTTCATTTGAAATAAGTATTTTTATTGTTGCTAAGTTTTTATGAAAAGATTATTTTAAATTAATTTATTTTATTGCTGATTGTCATTCATCATCGTCCTTTTTTTTCAATTAAATCAAATTTTTTAAAAGAATTAAGTAATAAAATCATTGAAATGTAACGGAAATGAAAATATTTTATGCACTGTTACAGTTTTATGATAAAAGCCTGAAATATTCGAATATCATTTAATGCTCGTGTTGAGTTTTTCCAACAAATTAAAAGCGATGCTTTACATAAATTTCCCTTGAAATTCCCTTCTTCTAGCGATTGGCATGATTTCTACGAAAAATTAGTGGAAATTGAAGGGGGAAATTTTTGTAAGGCATCGCCTTTAAAAATTCGTAGGAAATTTCAACATGGTCAATTCTCATGTTTCAAAAACTTGCCTAAATATATGTTATTTTTAATTCCGTTCATTATTTTATTTTTAATTTAATTTTCGCAGTTTCACTGAAATTCAAAAAACTTCGATCCACTACACAACCAAAACCATGGAAAGAGAAAAAATATTCCATTTTTTTCAGTGTGTGTTACTTTTGAAGTTAATTCAAGTCTTCATTCTTAGACACACTAATATTATATTCAATCTTCTTTTCATTTACAATTATTAAATATTTTTTTCTCAGATTAGTTCTAATTCATCTTTCACATACGTTTTTTTGTATAGTTTTATCAATTCTTAAAGTGCTTTGCATATTTTGTTTCACATATTTTAAGTCTTTTTAAATATATAAATATTTATATTTTTTTTATTTAAATATTTTTAGTAGTTATAATTTGTTTCTTTTATTTCGAAATTTTGAAGAACTTCATTAGTCAAAAATTTTTAATGTTTTGGCCTTGAAATTCATTTTTAAGAGTTGTAACGGTTTATTCTTTTTAAAAAAATATGTAAACTGATTGAGGTAAAAATATAAAAAAAATATATTTTGTAACATAAAATTCGCGAATCATGATTAAAGTTTACCGCTTAAGTCTGCGATAAAATCACGATTCCCACCCACACCCAAAATAAGAATTTGTAAAATATGCCATAATTGGTTTTCAAGTGTCCTGGAGAGTTATAAATCCATTTTCAGGTGATGCGTATTGTTAGCCGATGAAGTTGTGGAGTCTTGTTGGCTTGTTGTTGCTTGTATATTTGATGTTGTTAGTAAGAGATTTGATAGACAAGCGTCTGATAGAATACATGCACCTGAATCAGTTTCCTTGTCTAAAATTGCTTTTGCCTGGAAAATTTAAATTTCTTTTAATATGATTCATCATTAAATGAAAAAATCTTACTTTTGTTCTGAAATCTTTTAATGCATTTTTCACAGTTTCATGTTGTCTTGTCAGTTCCTCCCTACGTTTTTCAAATGCCTGAGTTAGTCGAACTCGTTCAGCTACACCTTTATCTACTAACGTTGAGTCCACTTCACGTTTCATTCTTAAATTATAAAAACAATTCAATTTATGTTTTTTTATAAGTAAAATGGAAATTTTAAAAGTACCTTTCCAGTTCATCTTTATCCTTATGCACCAATACAAGTTGTTTCACTTCATTTTTTCGTGACATTTGCAATTGACGCATAACATCACTCGTTTCACGTTCTAAGAGTGTTTTCAATTGCTTGACTTGGCGTTCCTGGGACTTCCTTAAAATCTCTTCTGCTAAATTGTATATTGATTCATGATATTTTTCAAGTGTATCTCTATACGTATTCGAATGCTCACGGCAAATTGCTTGTAGACGTTCATTAGTTGAAGATTCAGAGCTCGGATCGACACACGGTGGAATTTGTGGTTGAGATACATCACTTCTATATCAAAAGATAATTGTAGATTAATGTTTATTTAAAATATAAATCAAATAATTTACATATTTTTGCTACTAAGTCGCTTAACTAATTTATTTCCCATACTGAATTTACTACGTTTCACACCACCTTCGATACCATCTGAAGATGCTTTTAGCTTTTCTTTATCATGATTTTTTCGTAATGCTTTTAATTTTTTTTCTAAAGCGTCTCGTTTTTCTTTAATCTGTTTATTTTCAAGTATCTTTTCTAGTGGTTCAGCTACAATTGCATCAGCCTCATTTGACCATGAATCTAGGGGAGCTGCTTGACGTGTTAACGTTCCTGTATTATCAACACTTTGTTGTTGTTGAAATGAAGCTGTGATACCGGTATTTCCATGAGTTGAACTTGAGCTGCCGCTCGTGACTACAGTTGGGGCAATTACATGGGATGACGTGTACGGAATGTTTGGACTAATACTACAAGTGCCTTCTGTAGCTGCACTATTCGGGTTATCTACTTGATGACAGTCTACATTATTCATTGATGAAGCTGTAATACTACTAGATCTATGCTTAGGGCTACTTATGCTAGTTTCCTGCTTATTAACATCTTTTTTAGCTGCAGCGGTGGATGTTGTGTTAGTGGAACCTAATTTAAAATGACAATAAAATTATAAAATAAATTCTAAAATATTAAATTTTTTGTAACTTACAGGGATTTTCTTCATCGGTGGGTTCGGTATCCTCTTGTAACACAGCCAATTGAACAGAACGTTTCTCTAATTCACTTTGATACTTAATTGGATTAGCCAATGCTTCTGCAAAGTCAGATAATCCATCGGGAACATAATCCTATAATTAAAATTATTAGTGTCATACTTCAATTTAATTTAATTTTCATTTCTTACCTTAACAACAATATGTAAAAATAAAGCAGCCGCTCCGATAGGCTGCCCTAATTCATTTCTGAGCATTAAATGCCGATATCCAGGACACAATCCAATCACAGGTAATACACGATGTCCAATGAATTTTCCACCTTCCTCATATGCTGCAATACGAATACTGGCCAATTCAGGTAACACAACCTTCTTAAACACAAATGGATCATCACCATAAACCGGATTAATACCATTATCTCGAACCAATTTTGTACGAAATTTCTTTCGAACTGTATCAGCTGGCAGTCCAAACATATCAACCTCAACATAAGTCCCTGTCTTTTTATCCGATAAAAATTGTCCAGAAATAACGTTAATTGAAACCGTTCCTGCAATAATTCCGTCAACAGTACTCTCAGCAAATGGGTCTAATCTTCGGTCAGTTCTTCGCATAAATTCTGGTTTCAAAATATATCCACATCGATGATTGTACTCGAATATCCCAAGATTTAATTGCATAGCTAAATCCAATGTTTGATAGTTTAAAGCAACCAATTGACAACCCGCATTCCAAAATAACTGTTAATAAATTAATTAAACATAAATAAAATGTATTGAAAATGATCAAAATCAATGTCATACCTGAGGCATAAAATTTGAACTATCAAATCGTGTGCCAGCTGGATAGACACGAGATAACTGATGCTTATTGTAATTTACAAATTCAATTGGACGTTCTTTTAACAGTGTAGTTGCCTGTTTCTCATCAAACGATGACATTTCATAATACCTCATTTTTTCTGTTACAATAAGACATAAAATCATTTAAAACCATTTAAAAAATCCAAATGAAATTTCAATTACTTTCAGAACTCTCAAAACTGTTAAAATGCACTGGTTGAACGTAATTCACCAAGGCAGAAATTTCAGCGCCAGCTTCTGTTTCTTTTGTCTGTTGTTTATCTGGATCGACAACTCCTGGACCTCCGGCTGGTGTTGCAACAGATTCATCATCACTTGAACTCTCTGTATCTGAGGAGCCCGTACTATCTTTTGAACTTTGACGAATTTGCTGTTTTGACAAGGAATTTAAATTTAACAATACAAATTTAGGAAATAGATAGAACTTTAAAGACCTGTAAAGGTGGGGCATGATGTGGCAAATCGCCATTTCCTGTTGCAATACTCTGTTGGTGTTGAATTTGTTGGCCTGTACCTCCAATCGCACCTTGATCATCTTGTTTATCTGAAAAGTTAAAAATACCAGACTTCTTATATGATTGCATTTAAATATCAAAAAAGCATGATTCCAAGCAGTTGGAATTGATTGACATTGAAATATTTTTGATATTTTTACCTGTAATCGCATCAGATATACTAGCATTTTTCTTATGATGGTGATGATGTTTTTTCTGAATATGAATTAGCAATCAAAAATGTAAATTATTTAGTAAAATCGAAGTCATAAATATATTTAAAGAGTTTTACGTACTTTATTCTTAATAATAATTTTCCGTCGTAGCATAGAAGGTGGCGGTAATTCGGAACCCGGCTCTAAAGGATGTGATTCAAATGGTTTATCTAGCAACATATCACCAAAAATATTACGACAATAGTTGGCAATTTTAGCCTAATTATACATTTAAGCAATAATTGACATTTTAGCAATAAAATATTTGTAACGCTTATCTAAGCAATGTTAATTGAGGTGCATAAAACTAAAAAAATTACCTGTTGCCTTGGATTACAATGATTTTCAAAGCTTAAAATTAATGGATAATCTGAAGTTTTAAATGCACTTTCTGCAATTGCTTCTAACACATCTCTTGCTATAATTTCTGGAACAAAAGTGTAACCATGAACGATATTTGGCTCCTCTTTTTGTCCATTCCAAAAATCCAACTCCACACACCTGTTAAAATGGTGAAAGAAAATTAAAATTTTACTATTACATGCTATTTTAGTGATACTTACCTACAACCAGCCAATAATGCTTGACGATAAATTTCAACTGAGCTTTTTCCGGTCAATTGATGTCCTGTTAAGTATGTGTTATGTGATGAATTGATAAAATAATGAGATAATGGCTGGTCCATGTCGTCACATAAATCGATTTTATTAATTGCCATCACTAAATTATCGTCTGATAGAAGATATCTGTATCATACCAATACATAAAGAAAAAGAATAAAAGAAGAAACCGTTAAAATTTCAATGTTGATAAAGATATAAATTTGAAATTAAATAAAGTTACCTTAAAAATCCATCAATACTGAGCTGACCTTTTTGTGCATTAAATTTATTTGGTTCATATTCTTGAATTATATCACGAGCACGTTGAGGATTGGCATAAGGATACAGAATTTCATTTAGCCTTGGATCTCGCTGTGTTTTATTAAGAAAATCAACTAATTGTGTTGTCGACATTAATCGTCGTTTTGCTGTACCAACTCTAAAAGAAAATTATAATAGTAACTTGTTAAAAAAGTTCACAGATTACAATAAAAAGAAGAAAATTGTTTATTTATTTATTCAGCTTCTTAACTTTAATTCTTTTCCATTGTTGTGAACATAATAATAAAATGATTATGAGAAAAAATATACACACACACACAAAATTGAAAATAAAACACCTTCAAGCTATGGTCTGGAATTTTCTACTTAACTTAGATAATCATGATAATAGTAAAAACAGTAAAAGAAATAATAATGAAAAAGATAAAAGAGAACAAAAGATCCTCACAAAAAGATAGAAAATTTTATCTAAATAAACAATTGAATTGAACTTACAACTCATCAAATATTTTTTCAACCTCTGAGCGTTGTGTTAAATTTTTATACAAGTTGAAAAAATCTTCAAACTGAAATTTAGATAGTGAGAGTGTATCTCCCTTGCCTGATGGCATTCCAGACACATCTAGAGCCTTTTCCACACGCCGGCGATCATCCTTACTGGCAGCAAAATGTTTTATGATGCTATTTAAAATTTAAATTGAATTAAGAATAGTTTAGGAAAAAATTAAAAGATTAAATACTTTTTCACTGGAATTTTTCCGGTTTTATCAACTTGTAGACAAAGTTTTGTGTGCGCTTTTTGTAAAAACATTGATGCTGATCCATTTAATTGTGTCAGATTATACGCTAATTTCATGAGCTCATCTGTCCATGCCTAAAATATTATATTTGTAGAAAAATAATTAGATATGAATTTATTTGTATGAATTTTTCTAAATAATTATCATCATTCGCATTACAATCGATTTCCATTTAATTTAGTCTCAATTCATTTTCTTAACCTTTAATCACACACTCCTTAAATCATAATTTTTTTTCATGACACATATTTTTAAAATACATTTATATTTCATTATTTGGATTTATTGCCTTGTTAAATAATAATTACACTAAGTATTTAATGGTGCTTTTAACTCAGTTTACATAGGCCATAAATATTAGAACATGTAAAACTAATAACCTTTAAATATTGTACAACATTTAAGTCACCATAAAATTGTGCAAAAAAAGGAAATTAATTAAAAATTTTTCAACACTCTTCTTTGTGGTTGGCGAGCTTTAACACTTCCAAGAAAAAAGTGGAATCATAGATAAGTGTTCTATGAGTGGAATTCAGTAAAAGGGTTTTTATGAGTTACTTTTAATTTTGTTCTTGTTGCAGCATATTCTTGTCGTGTGGGTGTCTGTGACCCATTTATCTCTTTTTCTATTTGTAATCCTTAGGGATATGCGATCTTTAGCATGTGACAATAAAGTATTGAAAAAATTAATTTGATATATTAAAAAAGAGAAAATTTTCTCTCAAAATGTTACATTCAAGATAAATGGACTTTCTGACCCAATACGACCTATTTCAGTGTTAATGACTTTGATGTTATGTAAAATGTTTACGTTTAGACAAGAATAACTTTCTTTAATATATTTACTTTTAAACAGCAAAATTTAGAATTTCACTACATTGCAAGAATAAGTTTTATGAAGACCTTTACTTGATTTTGCTTTAATTAAATTTGTAAACGTAAATGCCTTACAAAATCATACTTTTCAAGTACAATTTATTCAAAGTAATCGATTTTGTGAGAAAATCCAAAGTAAAATAAAATAAAACTTTTCCGTACTGATGAGAACAGAAGTGTAACACCTTCTGGCGTTTCCGAGTTAAATTCTTTCAATTTTCCCATTTTTTTCTTCTTATTTGTGTCAAATATAAATAAATCGTGAGCAACAATTTCGTCTGTTTTCATTTCAATACAAAATAACCTAAAAGTGGTTATAAACAGGAAAAACTGTTGATGAAATACAAATTGATTTTATTAAAGAAAAAAAAAAAACTATCAACATCAAAGTTATTACCAACTTGTTGAACGTGACACGCTAGTACCAAAATCACACTATTTTATTAACAATAAATGTAAACGATGGAAAAAGGGTTCACCTGGTTAGATGATTACTATTAATATTTGAAATGAACTTAATGCTTATGCATGTAAATTCATAAGTAGGGTACAACAAACTTGCGTGTATGCAAAGAATATTAATGTAATAAACTAGGGTTCAACAAATGCATTATTAATTAGATGTTTTCAATTTGAATTTTCTCTCAACGTGAATACAAAAATTATTACTTATTAACATAATGGTAAAGGAAAATTATTCAATCATGATGGGATTTTTCCCAACATTTATAAGGAAATTACGTTTTCATTTAAAATATTGAATTTAATTTTGTCTTGATGATGAATGAGAAAATTTTAATGAATTAATTAATTTTACATTAGAGATGGATATGAAAAGGATTCACCGTACTTCCTATCGTTAACATTGTTTTCAAAGAATTTTTATCTGAAGATCAATTATATAATAAAATTCAAAAGAGCATTTAAAGTAGTTGCAGTTAAGATAATGGTATGAATAGTAAAAATGCTCACAGCAAAGAAAAAAAAATAAGAGTAAAATAAAATTTTCATATTCTTTTGAGTGTTGAAGTTCACGTACATGAACTTACATTATTGTCGTTACACTTTTGAAGTTTTCTACATTGTTTTGTTTTAAGTGAATCTTTTCTTTTCACAGAAATGAGAAAAAAAATCTTATTCATTTATTAAAATTGAGAGGAGACTTTTATGAAATGCATCAAGGGATTTTGAACACATACTGTGAACATAACATAAAAAATATATTGAATTACACAAACAAGTAAACATTAAAAGCATATTATATTAGACTTTTTTTTCTTAAACAAAGGAGTAAATTAAAAAGTATTAAGGAAAAATAAATGATACTCACTTGTGCGATTTCCTTTTTTGTACAAGAAAAGTTAAGAAAATTCACATTTACAAAATCACTGCCATAACAAACGGTGACAGTTTTGTCTTCAAGTGTGTCTTGGACTCCCATTGTAACAATTTGACGAAGTTTAGTGTCCTGAAATGGAATTAAAATTTTATGTTTCATTAATTATTAAAAATTTTATAAGTAACAAATATATTCTACACTGTAAATTGAAAATTCACGGAAAATCACTCTGCACGGAGTGCTTGACGTTTGCGGGATGGCTCTGGAAATTTCCAAATATCTTGAGCTTTTCAAAAATCACAATTTTTCAAAAATCTTGAGCTTTTCAAAAACCACGAAATTTTCAAAATCTTGGGCTTTTCAAAAACCATGAAATTTTCAAAAATCTTGAGCTTTTCAAAAAACACGAAATTTTCAAAAATCTTGAGGTTTTCAAAAACCACGAAATTTTCAAAAATCTTGAGCTTTTCAAAAACTACGAAATTTTCAAAATCTTGGGCTTTTCAAAAACCAAGAAATTTTCAAAAATCTTGAGCTTTTCAAAAACCACGAAATATTCAAAAATCTTGAGCTTTTCAAAAACTGCGAAATTTTCAAAATCTTGGGCTTTTCAAAAACCACGAAATTTTCAAAAATCTTGAGCTTTTCAAAAACTACGAAATTTTCAAAATCTTGGGCTTTTCAAAAACCACGAAATTTTCAAAATCTTGGGCTTTTCAAAAACCACGAAATTTTCAAAATCTTGGGCTTTCAAAAACCACGAAATTTTCAAAAATCGTGAGCTTTTCAAAAACCACGAAATTTTCAAAAATCTTGAGGTTTTCAAAAACCACGAAATTTTCAAAAATCTTGAGGTTTTCAAAAACCACGAAATTTTCAAAAATCTTATGCTTTTCAAAAACTACGAAATTTTCAAAATCTTGGGCTTTCAAAAACCACGAAATTTTCAAAAATTTGAGCTTTTCAAAAACTGCGAAATTTTCAAAATCTTGGGCTGTTCAAATACCACGAAATTTTCAAAAATCTTGAGCTTTTCAAAAACCACGACATTTTTAGATACCGCATAAAATTTGGAATTTTAAAAATCGAGGAAAGGGAAATGTTCACGATTTTTTTAAAATTCCGCTATAAGCAAAGCACACCGAGGTAAATCACCAAGCAGTGCGGGTTGATTTGCGAGGGGTTTCCAACTTAATATACACATTTTCTCTTAGATTTTGAAACACTTTAGGTAAAAATTCCAATACATACATTCATGAATTTTTTTTCTGTTGTTTTAAATTAATTAAGACATTTCATTTTAAATTAAACATCCTCTTTAAGGGTCAAAACGAAATGTCAAAAGTATAAACCATATTTATAATTTTTCATGAAATGATATTTTATTATTGACCGTGTTCAAAAAACTTGTTTGTGACATCATAGAGCTACATGCAAGTTTTTTTGTGTCTGTGTAATGTTTTTTTTTTTTGGATTTGAATTGTTTATTTAAACGTTGAAACTCATCGTTCGGGAACGAGATTTCAGTCTGATGATTCACATTGTCTTGCAATGACACGAACGTTTATAGAACAATGCAAAACATTACTGTAAGTATTTTGTCCTTAACGACCTTTTATTTTTATTATCATTAAACCTAATTATTTAAGGATTTTTTCATTGTTAATTTGTGTTGTTCAATCTGAAAGTTATTGTCATTTTGAACCGATAGCTGATTCTTTATTGGAATGTTTGAAAATTGGACAGGAAAAATATACCGTTGAAAAATGTGAACCAAGGACCAGTTATGAAAACCAAACAAAACTTGTATTTCATTGTCTTGAAAGAGGAAAACTTGAAGGGAATTTTCAATTTCAATGTGTTGAAGGTTCGTGGATTCCACATCAATTTCCAAAGTGTCAAAGTGAGATTAAAATTAATTTTTTATTTGATATGATTATAATTTAAAAAATTCAATAGAAACTTGTCCAGAACTTTTATATAATCCAATTAAAACAAAAGTTGATTGTGGTTTTGACATTTCATGTGTTGGACCACAAATTACTGGAACTTCAGTGAATATCTCTTGCAATTCAGATTACATTCAACCAAAATCAATCGACTACACACAAATAAACTGTTTAAATGATGGTTCTTGGTCGCAACCGATTTACGATTGTTTTAAAGCAAATATTGATGTCAAGAATGTTCTTCCACTTAGTACTGGAGGTGATGAGACTCAAATTAATCAAGTTCCATATCACGCGGCTCTCTATCGACGCATTGAAAAAGATGGCCAGACCCGGGTATTTTTGAAATGTAGTTGTACAATTATCTCAAATCGTGTCATTGTCACTGCAGCACATTGTTTCCACAAAAAAACTACTCGTTTGGATATTTCAACGTTTTTTGTTGTAGCTGGAAAGTTTCATCGCAAATATGAGATATTAGATCCAAATACACAAGAAAGTGAATTAAGTGAAATTTATATCCATGATAGTTACAAAAATCAAGATTTATTTCGTGATGATTTGGCGTTAGTGATTCTTGAAACGGCATTTAAATTCTCACCAGTAGTTCAAAAAGTTGAAGTTGATCTTAATTTTGATAAATTTAGTGGTGGAACTGTATCTGGATGGGGAATCGATGAAAACAATAACTTACTCGAAACCCTTCACACAGTGAATTTAGATGTAGTCAGTTGTGGCGAACAAGAAGATATCAGTGAAAAATTTTGTGCTGGTGGAAATGCAAGAACAGTTTGTCAAGGAGATAGTGGTGGTGGATACATAGTTGAAAGAAATGGAATTAAGTATTTAGTTGGTGTTGTCAGTACAAGTTTGAATAAGCATGAAAAGTCATGCAATCCAAATGAATCAGCAAGATTTAACAGGATCTCACCTTATTTGAACCTCTTTCAAAAGGCTAAGAAATATTTGTTGGTAATTATTACACAATTTTAATTGAATATTTTTTGTAACTTTTAAATTTTTTTTTAATTTATAGCTTTTCCAAACCTGTGAAGACTACAAATTTAAGTGCCAATCAGGAAAATGTATTAATATCGAGCAAATCTGTGATGGAACCATTGATTGCGATCAGGATGACTTAAGTGAAGATGAAAAACAAACTAATTGTAAATTGTATCCACAACAAAGAATGCTTCAAATCGGAGCTCAACAATTAATTGATTCAAAATTTTATGAGAATTTATATCCAAATTGGATAACATCCCCAAGTGCCATTTGGATCACTGCTAATTTCTTATTACATTCAATTAGTAATGAAACTATAAGGCAACGAATATCACAGGACTTTGGTGTAATCAATCAAACTGATGACGTTTTATCAAACATTTTTAAGACTTCAATTTACGAGTCAGAATTTTTCTATACCACTAGAAATGCAATCAAAATTTTAGACGATTTCCTTCCCCTAAAATACTTGAAAAACATCAAAATGAAACGAAGAAATCAAGACTTTTTCCATCCAGACGGAATAAAAGTAGGACTCTTTTTGAATGCTGATTATTCACAAATCATAGAAGACCAAAGTGTGAATATGAGTTTCGTCAATTCTAACGGTCAGTCAATTGCCACTCCAATGCTTTGTTTCACTCATCACACAGCTGAAGTTACATCAATAACAGAATTAGATGCTGATGCAATTTCAATTCATTTTACAAGTCATTTCAGCATAAAATTATACGTTTTAATGCCTAAAAGGGACTTCAATGTAACATTGCGGGCATTGAAATCATTCAATATGAGAATAATTGAAGAGAAATTAATCGGGAAAAATAAAAATGTTTGCATCCCTCAATTTCAAATCATCACAAGTATTGATTACACTCCCGTCTTCTATAAACATGGATATGACTATTTTTTTAACCTTGATCCTGTTCAATTGAATTTCCTTGATAGAAAAGCTCATTTTCAGACAAAGATACGTGCATTTTTTGGGATTCAGCAAAATCAAAATTTTGTAAAATTTAATGGAAATGAGACTCTTCAAACTATAAATGAAAGTTTTATCGTTAATAAGCCTTTTATATTCATTGTAACAGAAGAAGAAACTCAGTCCATTATTTTCATGGGAAAAGTGCGAGAGCCGTATAAATTCAGTAGATATGCAAATGCATTCGCTAAATGTAAAATTTTTTCAGAGCTTCAATGTGATTCAAATTGATGTGAAGTTAATTTTAAGCCTTATGAAAGAAACCAAATAAATGTATCATTATGAGTAACATTTTCACCGGTATTTTTTGTGACACAGAGATGCGAAAATGCTGTCTATCGGTTAAAAATTTCTCTTCTTTTAAATTAAATGTGCTCATTTACATTTACATTCATATTTTCAAGTTTTTTTTTTTTATTTCAAGCTTAAATACAGGTATAAAATCGTCGAAATACGTGATACGCTATCAAGAATCAATGACATCATCGCTTAACAACCTGCTAAATGTATATGAGAGTGTGTGTATATGAGAGTAACAAGTTTTTTTATTATTATAAATTCTATATTATAGCCAAATGAATGTATATTTTAAATAATAATAATCAGTGAGGTGTTGTAACTTGAAAATTTAACACATACTTTTTTTGAGTTTGTGTTCTTTTCTTCTCAAAAGTCCTTAAATTGAGTGTCTTTTGAGAGATCAAATTTACTTTTATACATATCAAGTCAAAATAAAATTTCTTTGAATAGAAAAAATTTTAACAGAATGAAAGTGTTGATTATAAGTAAGTTTTTTTTTTAATAAATGCATAACAAAAATAAAAGAACTCCAAAAAGGAGAATAAGTGCCACACAATCAAAAAAAATAAATACCAATGTCAATATGTATCTTAATAATATAAATATCTGAATAAAAATTGAGCCAAACAATAAAAGTGGATTGCCTTGACATGACCGTGATGACCGTTTAAAGGCTATTTTTAATTTTGCTAAATTCTAACTTTTTGAATTCTTCTTTTTATTTCGGTATTGTGCTAAAACTCGTTTTCTCTTCTTTACGTTTCAAAGTGGCTGTGTTATTCCAACCTTTAACACCACAAATATTATATTTACAATAATTTAAATAATATTATCAATTTTTTATGTTCCTCTCATATTCTCTGTTTACTCTTTTTTTCCTGATTATCTCTAATCCATTAATATTTTTAGTTTCATAACAAATTATGTTCAAAATGTTTTTTTCTAATATTTCATTTCTTATCAACATTGTCAATGTTATTGGAATGCTGTCCATAGGTGGTTTACAAATACTGTTATGTGTTGTGGCCGGATCAACGTTTACTTTTAGAGATGAGCTTCCAACTTCACAATCAAAGTTTCCGGTTCCAGTACCACAATCTCAGAGATTAGAAAGACAAACTCTGCCAATTAACCAACAACAAAGTCAACCGGTCCAAAATGTAAATTTTCAAGAAATGCCAATCTTTTATGCTAGTACTCGAGATACTGCAACAACATTTGCACCACCCAACACAGCTGTATCTGAATTAGCAAAAGGAAATACAAAATTTTCCCTTAACATGTTCAAGAATCTTGCTGACGAAATTCCAAACAATGATTTTATGTTTTCACCATTTACTGTGTACTCACTTTTAACCACCTTAGTGGAAGGTGCAACGATTCCTAGTGAAACATTGAACGAATTATTAACTGTCCTGGAAATTCCAAGGAATTTTCAAAATTTAGCTGATATTTATGATGAAATTTATAAAAAATTAACGTGAGTATAATTTTATTTTTTAAATTAAATTCAATTTTATAATGTTAATTTCAGCATCAAAACAGATACCGTTGAATTGAGTGTGTTTCAAGGAATTTTCCATAATTTTACACAGTAAGATGAATCATTGGGTCAAAATTTGAAATAATCATACTTTATATTTCCTACAGTGCTCTCGAACCTCAATTTAAACAGTTAGTTGAATCAAAATATCATACAAAAGTAACTGAATTTGAAAAAGGGAGATCAGCTGATCAAGTGTAATTAAATTGACTTCTATTTCATTAGTATTATTAAAATTTATTTATTCTTGTTGTATTTGTTTCTTAGACTCTCAAGTGTCAATGAAGTGGTCCGTGCTGCAACAAAAGGCAATATTCAATCGGCATTCAGAAAAAATGAAATTCAATCATCGCCTTTGTTAATGTTGAGTGCTATTCATTTCAAAGGACATTGGGCGTTCCCATTTAACAAGACTCACACAAAAACAGAACAATTTTACGATGAATACGGAAATTCTTTCAATAATGTTGAAATGATGTTTGAAAGAGCCCCAATTGCATATTCACCAATAAAAGAACTTGAATCGCATGTCATCCGATTGCCGTACGGGACACAAAATCGTTTGAGTATGATTGTGATATTACCGAGAAAGAACGTGACATTGATGGATGTGGCAGAAAAATTAAAGAATTATAGTTTAATTGACATGTTTAAAGTACTTGATAAGTCATTGAAAGACTTTGAAGACGATGAAATTGAAGTACATTTGCCGAAATTTAGTACAACAACAGATTTTGCATTGAACAAAATTTTAACTAAAGTAAGTTTATTTTTGATTCCCTCGTAATGATTTGATTTAATATTTTTTTTTTCTTCAAATTAAGATGGGACTTGTTACTATATTCGCATCAAATGCTGAATTGAACAGAATGAATCCAGACATTTACCTTTCAAGACTTATTCATAAGGCGAAAATCGATGTAGACGAAGAAGGAACCGTTGCATCGGCCGTTACTGGTAAATTTAATTACAGTAAAAATAATGAATTTGTTTACATTGTTTTACACAATTTTAGGTGGAGTATTCGCAAATAAGTCATCAGCACCTAGATTTTATGCTAATCGGCCCTTCTTATATTTAATTGTTGATAGAGAAACAAACTTAATACTGTTTTGTGGCCAGATGCGCAATAATCCAATTGTGACGAGAAGCAATCGAAATGGTTAAGTGAAAAATGGTAGTTATCATTTGAAATAAATAAATTAATGATTTAAGAAAAACGCTCAATAAAATTCCAGTTTAATTTTTAAATGTAACTCAAGCATTTTAGTAACAAAAAATAATCAAGAACTTTCAACTTATTTTTGAAGCTCGTCTGGCCATTGACGTATCGTATAGATAATACATGCGTTAAAATCTAGATACTTTTCTTAAAGGTTAATAAATGGTATAGTTCCATGTATGATGAGTAACTAATAAATGTCAACATTCAACGAGATCTTATTGCACAGAGAACACTTAATATTTGAGTGTAATAGGTCAAATGCAGACATTCTGTCAAAGTCATCGCAACATTTCAGTAATGTGTTCATATCAAGCAATTTCAGTATAGCTTCATAAGATGGGAGGCTGTAAGTGTTGTTTCTCTATCCTTAGTTACATAAGCGAACAATAAGAATTGCTTTTGAATTGATTCAATTTAACGTGAATTTGTAAAACTTTTTCTAGTCTCATGTACAAAATCTGCAACAATGCATGTATCCAAATTTAATATGCGCTATATAAGTTGATTACACGAAAAAATCAATATTACGAATATATTAGTCTTTCATCACCATTTTAACATATTACAATAAATACATTTTATCTAATAATTTGAATATTTGAATTGCGCATAAATTGAAATCATTACAATTTTTGTAAAAAAAAACAAGATTTCTTACCTTTGGCTTCTTTGCATATTGTCCTGTTCGTACATCTCGTATTGTAGCAATATCAAGCAAATCCATTTCATGGTTTTGATCAATCCAGTACAAGTAGAATCCTTTACCATCCACACGCAAGGTAACAGGTGTACCACCACTGTCTTTATTATCCTGTAAAAATTCAATATGAACATTTATCTTAAAATTTTAAATAGAAGAGAAAGTACGGTATTAGGGAATCAAAACAAAAATTAAATGAAGATCGATGAGTTATGATTTAACAAGAAAAGTATAATTTTTATGAAAATGGAGTTTTTATTAGAGATTTTTCTCCGAATAATTGAAAATGTAATTTAAATTAAAAATTATCACTGATAGAAAAAAAACTTTAATGTAATTTGCAGAAGGCCCCCTTGCGTTGCACTCAAATAAAAAAAAAAAAATGTATATGTAATATGCAACGATTTAGAACACGACAATAAAAAGAATGATATTGATATTGAAAAGTATAATTTGTCAATATTTAAAGTGAAATTAAACTCCCATCGGTAATGTAAAAAACTATTCAATCATATCGGCTTAAAAGAGCCATAATTTGATTTTTCATGCATAAACCAAAAATTATATGATGATGATTCAGAAAATCAAATTGTATTTTATAATCCATTTAAATTTGAATCAATTACCGGTAAATTAAATTGTATCAAATAATATTTAACAACCGACAATACATCAATTTAAATTGATCATTAAAATTACGATACATAAGAATAAAATGATATTTCAACATATTCATCAAGAATTGTATATTTAATTTTACTTTAAAAAAAAAACATAATTTTGCAATGTTCCTTTAAATTTAATGAAAAACACGCATTATATCCTGTCAAAAGAGAAAACCGCGTTACTGTTTGAATAAATAAAAAAATATCATGTGATGTTATATTCTTTCAGAGTACTTCAATGTTGATCAAACCAAATGAACTTAGGAGATTGTCCTGAATAATATATGAATTTTCAAAGAAATACACAAATTGATAAAAAATAAAAAAAAAAATGTTGACATGTACAAAGAACATGTAATATAATTCTACTTGAATGGCATCTTGTTACTTTAAAGATGCTTGAAGATGAATACAAGAATTGTTTCTCGAATAAAACTGGATAGAAAATTGGTAAAAACGTAGAATTGCTTAATGCCGTTGACTTTTAACTGTTCGAGTTCGATACCCGGATATTTGGACTTCGAACTCAAACAGAATTGTTTGCCGTTTTTGTCTGAATGGAAAGAAGAGCAGTCATATAGAATGGAAGCTGATTTAACAAGTGAGTATGAGTTGCAGTAGCGGATTGGCCATACGGTTACTTAAACGTGCTTTAAAAATGTATTTTAAATATTCGAGTTCGAATAGTTCCAACCGTTCGAGTAATGATCAAATAAGCGCTTGTTACCCGGTTAGTCAAAATAACGAGTCAATACTTAATTTTTCTCTGGAGAAATTCCGAATGGAAACACTAATAAAAATTCAAAAATTAAACTTTTTTAATCCTCATAAGTAATCACTAAGCACGTTACCAAATAATCAACACAACAATAAACACATTTTGCTCGAGTAGTATCGCGCGTGGCGTGGTTATGTCAGTGAATACAGGAAAACAAAAAAAAAATTAAGTCATCATAATATGTAAACAAATAATAGTATAATTTTGCATTCACATACAATTTGAGTATATCATACATGGAAAACTCGATAAATGACTTGATTAACTAGACAATAGTCACGCATGAGAAACATTATGTTTTTCTTTTTTTTCTTTATTTAGTTTTTGTATTAAAATAATATATATTGTCGTTCATATTCAACACACAATAAATTTTGATTAGCTAAACATTTTTGATATGATTTATCATAACAGAGGGCACACGCATTTCCTTGAAGTGAAACCATAAATGTGAACTATGGATATCATAAAAACCAATCAAAGAATGATGATGATAAGGAAATTTTTTTTCATTGTCGTCTTAACCCATTAACCGCCTCTCCTAGAAATATTGAGTTTAGAGCAAAACTTTCTTCTACAATTTGTTCTTTGCGTAACAGTGATCACTTTTCGTTTCGATGAAAATTTTGAGTTTCATACAAAAATTTTACAAGAGAGCCGTTTGAAAGTTTCGTATAATACCACAGAAATACGTACAGAATTCTTGTACGAAGAGGAAAAAATTACATGACTTTCCATCTTATTTCTGCTAATAATTTTCTTATAATAATCGAAAAAATCAAAATAACTGGCCTGACATCTTTGAAACATGTCTAATTATTTATATTGAAAATTTGAAGAAAATATTTTGAGAACTTCTAAGAGAAATCCGGCTCCAAAGTTACTGGTCGAAAAATCGACCAGCGGCGGTTAATGGGTTAAATGGTTTCAACTAATGAAAATACATTTTTCTAGAAAATTTAATTAGAAATGACCTCTGTGAGCGTTTTTTTTTATTTTCAACTTATTTTCATTTCAAAGAAAAAATAAGTGTGAATAATGGCACACTTACACTTTTACCTCTTAATTAGTGGTCGTGTCATTTGTGTAATTGAAATGAAACGAGATGAAGAGTAAAAAAAAAACACAGTCTCAATTAAAACTATTCGTGTGAAGAGGTGAAGAGCTTTTTATTAATTTAAAGTACTTTTTTCATTTGATGCCGTCTTTATCAGTATAAATTTTTCTATTTTATTTATTTTTTAAATATTTTTTTTTAATTCTTTCTATAATTTAATGCACTCTCAAACAATCTTTGAAAAGATGATGATAAGGATATAAATAAAAATTTTGCGAGAAAATTAAACTGAGAGAAACTCACAAAATAAAACAAATTGGAGTGGAATAATTGATTTCATGCTAAAATTGATTTAAAAAAAGGGCATTTACATGAAAACTTTTAATGAGCGTCATTGTCAATTTTCATATACACATAACTTCAAGGTTATATTAAAATCCTTTTGAATATAAATGAACAAGGAACTTCATGAATTAAAAAAAAAAAAATTATGAAATGAAAACTTAAAATTTAATGGAGCCCTGACCTTAGTCTTACCCGCTTTTTATTTCAAAGTATATCTTTTTAAAAACGATGAAGGTGCTTTTTTTATTCAAATAAACTACAATGATAATAAGAAACCTTTTTTACATAATTCAAACTAAAAATAAGGGGATTTTATTCTATTCTCTAAAGATCAATCCTTCACATAATAGATTCAACTCAAAATAATTCGCAATAATAAGAAATAAAGACATACATTTTTTATAACAATAGATATTTTTATATTTAATACTCCTTTTCATTGATTCACTAAAATATCTTGTTAAGAGTTTCATGTAAAGAGTATCATCATCATAATATATTATGACAATATCATCATGGGGAAAAACGAATTAAAAATAGAGACAAAAAAATCATTATCAACTTATTGACGCATGTAATGAGAAATTTATGACAATGAATTTTCCTGTAAATTGTGGATAATTTTATCAATGTATTTATAGCCAATCTCTACAAGGCTAACAATGGCTATTGGAATGGAGTTGCCTTGAAACTGTACATTTTTGTCTGGCGGAGTTTTACAATTCACGAATATTTCATTGATTCTTAAACTTGGTAATTAATTTCAAATAATGGGTGTCTTCATGAGCATTGAATCATGAAATCAGAAAATAAACTTGAACCTAACCACAAACATGTAAAATGTTTCAATGTGACCCAAACTAATTTATTTACTTTAAGTTCTTAGCCTATAATCAAAATGCAATTTTCACTTTGAACGTAATTAAGAATGGTATAGTACTTTCCACATAAAATATTGTGCTTGAAATTGACATTACAATTCACGGATATCATCTAGATAAGGAAAAAAAACACGAGTTGGTATAATTTGTTTTATAGTGCACGTTCCTTCTTTTCTATATTATTTATAGATTTTTATCAATATTATAACATTAACCTTTTAGAAAACATATTAAAAATAAAGGGCGTCAACTTGAATGAATGCGTCATTATAAGCTGTATTTCAGTTTAGTGAAAAATAAATTTTCTTGTGAAACCGTCTACACTGTCTCGCGCTATTTTTAATTGCCTATCGTGTAAAGACACCATTAAATGAAATGATAAATAAGCTTCATAAATTTTATACTCATTCTAATTTAAATAGGTCATTCTTTATCACCTCTATCAGTCTAATCCTTAGCATGATATCATCAGTTATGTCCATTTAACATGTTGAGTAACAGTGAAAGACTTTATTCTTTTACTATTTATAATTTATACTTATTTTTAACATTTAACAAATCGTTGCAAAAAATTTTACTCATACCATTGATACTTCGATAAAATACCAAATTATTGCAATGAAAGTATCATCAAATATCGTTAAAAAAATTGAATAAAGATTAAAATAAACATTTTCTTTTTTTCAGTTATATAAGCGCTTATCAATCCGTGCATACACAAGGTTTCCCTTTAAATTCAAAGTGAATGTATACATTAAATA